>OX104070.1:77860437-77916933 GCA_944474145.2 Dicrocoelium dendriticum
TATAAGTAGCAGTTTGGCTCGCGTATGCTAGCTATCATCCTCTACAAGTCATCACTTCTTGACTCTGTTACGTAACCTAAGTTTAAGTTTAGAAATACCAAAGGAAAGCTGTCATTCCGAGCATATCGTTGACTAGAACGTGATCTACTCAATCTGGTGCTGACCCATGTGGCCAGCTGATCATGTATTTGGAGAACGGATTGTATGAGTGGGTCGTCATATGCAAGCAGCCCTACAGCGGAAATCGTTGTTGCTTGTATCTCCATTATTTCATCAGCCATAATGGTAGGTATTTAATTCGATATATTGACGAGCGTTAGCCGATGGATTTTTACATGATTATGGAGCCTCTGAAACAATAATATATAATTCTCCTAAGGATTATCACCTACCAGAGCTAGCTTGACCATATCTAGTTGAGTAAGAGCGCCAGCGCCTAATTGTACCTCATTAACTAGATGTTGCGTCTTCTTACACCCACTACCGTCAAGCTTGCCAACTTACAAGTCCCTTAGTCGTTTGAAAGTAGTGTTGGTTAATACGGCTCACTTAAGCTTCGCATGGCGTAAACAGAGCTTGGAGGCTAATTTGGCATTGATTCCATTCACTCTTCAAATTAATCCAACAAAGTTCCACCGGAGAATGAAAGTTTGATTGCTATTCTCCCGCTTTGTTTCGATTGCTGATGTCAAATTTCGTTCACATTCTAAGTGGTTTGAAATGCTGTACGCATTGATAGTGGCGATACGGATATACTATTTGTACTTAACTGTCAATTGTCAGGTACTCATCTCATCGTGTTCCGCCCCAAATTTCAGGCTATCATGCTTGAATGTTTGGTTTGATAAGACGATTCTCGTCTTCTAGGGAAAACGATTCTGGTTGCTATAAAACAATCACTGATTTTCCATACTCGATATTCTCATAGTGCAGCTACTGCTATTGAGATGTTTCGGCGTCGCTCCTACAAACACTGACCCAAGTGCTCCTTGCAAATTTCTCTATTTCACAAACGACATTACTGCCCCTATCAACCAACCCGTAAAACATCTCGGAACTTATCGTCACATACTTGCACCGAACTGCAAACCTGAGTCGGTCGATGAACCGCATCCTGCCATTGATTCTCCAATGTCCCTTGGCTGTAGGATTTAGTGTGCCATTTATTCAACTACGGCACCTGTCGCGGAAATTATCGACTGTTATACACTGCTGACATTCATCAGTACGAACAGTAAACCAAGAAATAGAGTAGGAAGACAAAGAAGTCTGCATGTTAGACAAACTGATAATTAACTTTGCACACCGGCGGTAGTCGAGATTTCGAGTTCCTCTCTACTCGTGATGAAGTTCGAAAATGTCTCTTTGAGCAAAAGCTCACATAACGCTAGATTGACTGGAATTGGCAAAGCTTATCTCCTGTAACCTCCTCGAGTTTTTCGTCAGGTTTAAGAGTAAAGCTATTAACCTTGCGTTTTCCCGTGTCGTTCAATAATGTATAGACGGCCATTACAATGAATAAAGTTAAATGAGTCATCTTATAGGCGATTTAACCGTCTGTGAATGTTGTCAACGCGGACGAAATCATGAAGACAAAGATGTAGCTCACTAGGAACAAAAGTCTCATATTTGAGTTTCGTAAGTTTGTTGTGCCGTGGCAATGGATGATAGATCGGTTGCCTGCTTAGTGGCGTTGATTTGGCATAGGCTGTCAAAGCTGATAGCACAATGTTATTCTGACCTGAAATGTGTCATAAGTTAGTAGAAAACAGGACTATGAAATCCAGCTGACAGACCTCACCTAATGAGTGAAGTGTTAATTCGTTTCGTATAATGTTAATAAACTGGGTGTGATCGCAAGCTTTATGATAAAGATGTCTTACAGGGCATGTTGAAAATGTAGCACGGCGCAGTTGACAGCTACCAATTCGCAACTGCAATGGTTGTGCTTGATCTCCGTCTATTGCAAGCATCTGGAGTACAAAGCGTAAGGATTTCAGCCACCTTCCGTAAGTTGCATTGTGATACATCAACATAATCGTTAAGCGGGGCACTAACACTGACATTAGGAGGCATAACCACTCCGGCTCGGAACACTTTACCAGATTTGCATGCTACGGCATAAGAAATGGTCAATTCCACTGTGTCGGTTATAGATCCTGGAGGTAAACAGGACAGCGTGGTAAACAGATCAGCAAATAGTGCAAGCAGGCGAAAACCGTCAAGACTGGAAAATATCCCATAGCTCGGACTCTGTCGTATATTGGCCGTATGCCTTGCAGTTCGATATGGTATCCGAGAAATTTGACAGATCGCTGCTGAACAATGGAACAATTGTTTTATACGGGTAAAAATGCTAATGCTTAAGAGGTCCGGTTATATACTTATGTTGAATATTCAAAATATATAGATTATTTAGCAAACTAGTGTTTACACCAGTAAACTCACTGAAGTATCCATAGTACAGCCTATAAATCTAAGGTAAATGCGTAAGCAATGACGGCAAACGTGATGTTGGTAAAATCATGACTCCTTCTGTTGTACACATTGAGGAGGTGAAGAACATCTGTCGGTATCGACAATAATGCTGCAGCCGACGAACCTGTCGAGAAGTGTCAAAGGATGTCCCGAGTAATTCTTTACGACTCGCTTGCTACTAATGTATTGTTCATGTAAGACTAGTAGTGACAAATTATTTTATCCGTTTGAAAGTCCGTGTAACATAGGTCTTAGGGAATACACAAACATTCAAAGTGCTTAAGCAACGTGAATACTGGGGTCTTCAGTCTCTCCTCCTCTGCGGTTGACATCTGGTGATTAACTTGGATCAGTTAGGCTTTTGTCTGTGCCAATTTGCTTTGAGTCGGTACATTTGCTCTCACCACTATGTCTGTGACAATTCGTCACATGTGGGTGTATTAAATAATTCGGAAGTTTCATTCCGCCACCACAGAAAATCGGACCAGTTGTAGACAACAGTGAAAAAACTATCATATCTATTGGTGAAATACAACCAATGTTAAACGGTATATAGCTAGTAAGTTCTGCCAAAGTTTGTAAAAAAGGAATAGATAGTGAACATAAAAAAGAAAATAATTGCTCTTCGAAATATTTGGACTCCAGACAATCGAGTTGTAGAGTAATTTGTGTGGAAAGTGGAAAACAGAGAGCACCAAGATTGCCACAGATAGATATGTGTTCTTCGGAAAAGTTTTGAGAACCATTAGCAGTGTGATGAAGGGAACATGGAGCGACTCATATGGCAGTGGAGATACGTCAGACAATTTAAGCAAGAGCTGATAGGCTGAGGTATAATGAATTCAGGAGCAGCTTCCCGCGGCTGGGGTGGGACGAGCACCAATGCTGTTTCACAGGCATTCATTGTTTCCCACATGACACACGTTGGTGCTTTTGCTTGATTTCGACAACCTTGATGCTAGGACAGGATTCGCAGCGCCGTAGGGGGGCTTCGGTGAAACGAATTTGAAATCTTCTTGTGCTTAACGAATATGAAACGCAATATTTCAAACGTAACACCGGTCCTCGAAAATAGCAAGTTGGCTCCTGAAAATTATGTCAGATGTGTCAAACGTGAAAGTGGCATTAATGCCGTTGTGGCAGGTAATTGGATTTACTTGAGTGAAGGTTTGGCACGCCATATGAACAAAGGATAGATAAAATAGCTCACTACATACCACTGGCGTTTAACCTCATGTTAAATTATTTAGGCAAATCTATTTGGCCAGCGAGAAGTTAATTGAGCTATGACGTAAAGATAAATAAAAAGGAAATCATAAATTGCTGATAGTTAAGGCGCAGTGAAGGATTACCAAACGGTTGCTCTCTGTCAGACAAAAGTTAATACAAAGCAAACTCATAGTTTAAATTTAGCAATATATTACGTTACAACCCAAAAAGGCATGTCTGACTGGATTTTTCCCTAAATAACCCTTGTTGGGAAGGGTGAATAAACTTCTGGATCAGCAGAAATCCCTGCATTTTATCCAATGAAAATCCTCACAGTCCAATTGAGTTAGGTGAGAAGAGGATATTGACGCACAAATTGTGCAAAAATTGGGGCTAATTCATTTGGTGCCTGTCAAAACTACTGCACCTTTCCAGATGACAAAAAATATGCCCCTATTCTTAGCATCCGTTGAAATACTTGCGGGGCTAAACGATATAGCACGAAGACAAAAGTTAAACTGGATGGTAAGGCGACACCCAACGAGATGATATGACGTGACGAGTAATTAAAGAAAGCTAAGATGTGAGTGCGAACTAAACACAGTAGTAGGAATTTTCTCCTGTGTTAATCTAGCAAAATTATTGTCCTTTACTAAGTTGAGATGGTCGAATGTCTTAAGGAAATTCTCGCGTGCAATCTCATACAAGTTATCTGGGACATAGCCTACTGCTCTCTTCTGAAATATCAGAAAAATAGCATGGATTGTTTTGTAATGATTCTTCATCTCATCAGTCAAGAGAATAACAGGTAGTTGGTGTTGTTAGCGAAACTTTAACTCCGAAAATTTGGTTTGCTTTCATTTCAAGTGCATGGTCATTAATTCAGTAATGGTAGGTAGGAAGGACTTGGGTGGTCTGCTTAGGACAGATAAACAGGAGTAAATATCTCCTCGTCCAAGCATGCCTTTCATATTTCAACAACTTCAGATACCTACCAAAATAGACTACTCCGGTCAAGTGGGACCAAACCCAACAGCATTATAAGATGCGCAGATCTGCGCACTTACCAATTCTGCTATTTTGCCAGTTAACGGGTTGAATGTTTCCCCAAATAGGGGCCGCACGAATGGTTTGTAAGATAGACTTCCTCTATGGCGCATAAACTAACACTTCATATTTTGCATCGTCCATTGTAGTAGTCTAAATGAGTATTGTATTTACTCTGTCGAGTATCGCCTGTTTTGTAATTACGAAACCAAATCAAGGTAATTGTATATTGCCATGGCAAAATCGATCATAACCCAAGGAGAGGAATGCTGTGGCATTTTCACAAAATAACTGAAGCAATTTTCAAAACAGATTCACAGAAATTTAACGGTATTTCATATTTATCATACGAAAAGTAAACGTAATACCGATGGCAACCTGGATTGTAGAGTAATGGTAATGAATGCCTAGTTTCGAGTTGATGGACTGAACGCGTCGCCATTTAGGTGACGCACGAACAGAAACTGCAAACTTTTAGCATCATGCCATGTTAACTATGATTCATCTTCTGCATTTTGAATAACAATAAGGTAAAACTGATTACGCTTAAACGTATACTTGCTGTATGCAATCACATGTACTGTAAGTCTGACATCAGCTCCAAGGATTAACAAATAAAACAATTTACAGTCCTATGGCAATTATTGCAAAACTATGCTAGCACTAACTGCACCTGCGGAAAATTCGATATAATATATATATATATATGCTTATTTGAGTCGGGTACCTGTTAGGCAAATGGTTTAACATTGCATTTAGCAAAATATAAGACAAATATATTCCACATGTCCAGAAACGCAATAGATATAGCTGCATCCATCTACGACTCGTCAGGAATACGTATCCGTCACATTTGTTAGGATCCACAAGCACGACAACTAACAAAATGAGCCACTAAACCGCAGCACATGTTTAACGAAATTGACGCCAAGTAGGTTCAAAATAATATGCCGTGCATACCTGGTAGTAGTGAAACACTTAGGTTTCTTGGACAACCTTTTCCTCTACAACATTTATTAACTTGTACGGTAATGGATAATGTGCTGGACGACAACACAGTAACTTGTAATGTTTGGCTGTGTACCGCCGTTCCATTGGCCAATTCGTAGACTATGTTAGCTATTGCCACAAACAGCTAGTAGTCATTCGTTCAAATTCTGAGGGAGCCTCTGGATGCGTAATACATTTTAGAGCCAAATGGATAAAATAAAATAATATTAAAGGTCCGCGTATGTGACGCACTATCAATTTTGAAGTTGATGCCTAGAACCCTCGTATAATTTATCGAAAAGCCATCATTTATCTGTACGGCTTAATGTTTGAGCAAATGGTTTCTAAGCAATGTGGCCGACAATACTTCTGTCAGCAACAGTCGTGTCATCATAGACCAATACTACATTGTATAAACTTCGTAACTTGCATGGCAGTGAGGCATGAGATAGTTAATTTACATACATAATTTTAAGCTAGTAAACTGTTACGATACTACGCTGTCGCCCCCTGCTCAGAGACATTAGCTGCTGGTTTGCGGTAAAAGCATATTGAAGGAGCCAATGGATGCGCACCACGAACTACATCCGGTAGGAGCATTTGTCTGTCTAGTGCGCTTTTAGATTTTTGCGGTATTTGCGTCTTAAATGTTGTGAACATCTGTCGATTACGTATGTTACTTCCAAGTTGTAACTGAAAGCATTCTAGCAACAGAATTAATTAAAAACAACTACGGGAGATGCCCACCGATGTCTCGAGAGCTAAGGGGTAGACAAATGGCTCTATTATTTCGAAAGATCTATTTAAGCATGTGCGAAATGCTAGACACAAGTGGCCGAAATAGCCAACGAGCTGGTTGCGCTATGCGATCGCCATCTTTCAGAATCATTCATTCTAAGATCATGTAACAAACGAGTTGGTCTATCTAAGCCATGGCGATCCGACACGGAACTATCCGCTAAATCCCTGATATTATTAGGGTTAATATGTGGTGTAAACTTCACCATGGCAAAAGACGCAAATTAAATTTTGTATTTTGTATTGGAACCAAAGGCTTGAGTAACGTTACTCAAACTTGAACAATGTGCACTCCTTCTGACACATAGGTTTAATGATAGTCCCGAAATCCTTCTCGTCTTGTTCAAAATTAGGTTCGTACATCCGGGCAAATAATTCCGGATATGGCATGAACGTCTTGATGAAGAACCCAAGCTCATTTCTGCATATACAAACAAGATCGTCCAGTTCTCCCTTGACACTTTGAACGCAGGCTTTTCGCATCAAGGCTGCGACGATATACTAGAGGTGGAAAGAAATTATGACATGCGTTGTTGGTTTATTAGGCAGCTAGTATCACAGAGACCGAAAAAACAGGTTCTTGTAAGTATACTCCTCGTTAGGACGGTTATTTTTACTTCAAGCCTAGCTACTTTAATAGACAAAGCAAGAAGTACATTGTCCAGGTGACTAACTGTTTCGTCCACGATAAATAACACAACTTTCTTCTATGTCTAAGTATTTTCTAAATAGATTTCTGCGTACTTTCCGATTTGCTTTCAGATAATTCGCTAATTGATTTGTATCTTCTCTAAACAAGCTTTCCTTTTCCTTTCGCTTGCAGGGACATGCTGTTGGGACGGACCTGATTTTGCTTAATACAATTAACGCTTATAATTTTTTGCTTATAATATCTCAATTGCAATTACTTATGAATGTGCTTCTCCAAGTATACATATCATCATAAGCATCAATGTAACTTGCAAAACATTTTTTACTATGGTGTTTGTGGCACTATACAAAAGCATCCTTTGTTGTGTACATTAACTTATAAACAATGAACAATGATTTATCACGGGATAAAAGCAAGTGCTTGACACGTCTTGCAGGATGGTTGGGGTGAATATGAGGAAATCAAAATATATCTGGGTCATCTACCGAAAGTATGCCGAGATGAATCCCCTGATAATTAAAATCAGTATACAACTTAAAATAATTCAGCGTAAACGTTCAGAAAGACACTGCAGTGCAGTGACCGTTGATGTAAGGCGGAGAAAAGTAGAATATGGGCGCTCACTTAAGTTCATTTGATACATAATCCCTGTCGGAATGCATGCTTGGCGTAATCCACAATGGTGGACTTTAGGTAACAAAATGTTGGGAGCTATTGGCCACATCTAAAAGTTTTTGAAAACGTTCAAGGTAGCGGAGGGTACACGTGAGTCTGGGAATGCGTTCCAGGGTTGGCAAATACGAAGGGAGAAGTAATTATGTCAACACTCTAGACGGCTATATTGTTCCTTCCATTTTAGGCAGTTACTTCTGTGCTGTGTGTTGTGGCTAAGTTTCAGCAAATGGCGGCATGCGTGGTTGGGGACACTCGGTATCTGATAGACTAATATGAGATCGCCGCGCAGTCTTCGATTGCCTCCGCTAAAACTTTCCAGCAACTTCAGCCTTCGGTGTTAAGAGTGATAGCGCCGACGCTTTACATTCTTTGTTGCTCTTCGTTGTGGTGCCTCTATCGCTTCTAGGTCGCGCTTCAACCAAGGTTGCCAAGCTTGGACAGGGTATTTAAGATGCGGGCGCACGTATAAATTGTGCGTCATTGGGAATATTGGTGGATCAAAGCTCCCGAATTCGCTTTGCAGCATGCCGACGTGCTCGTTGTGTCTTTTCACAGCTCACACAGCCTGTTTTGAACAGTTGAGCTCGCTCTGTACGATCCCACTAAGGTCACGTTCCTGGAAGCTGGCATGCAATCTGTATGTCCCAAGTAAATAGTGCAATTATGTCTATGGCTTTTATGCACAACGCGACATTTGTCTACGTTAAATGGTAGGGCGTTTTGAACTGACCAGTTCGACACCGTGTTAACATTGCACTGGAGCCGTTCGTGGTCTCCGGTCCTCTGGCCTTTCGCCACGTCTTGATATCATCAGCGAAAATTACGGAATCAGAAGCAAATAATCTCTCTACATCTTTAACGAACACCAAGTATAAACGAGGTCCAAGAAACGAGCCTTGTGTTACTGCACACGCCACGTCGATTACATCAGGGAATGATTCACGGACTCTAACTGCTAGCAGCCGTTCGTGTAGAAAACTGATAATCTAACTCAGGATTGGGTCGCCAATGCCGTAGTTTCAAAACTTCTGAAGGAGAATTCGATGACCTAAGCGATCACAGGCTTATTGACAGTCCAGTTAGATGACATCGACTCCTACTCCATCATCAACAGCTTCAGTCCAGCTATTATGTGCAACTAATAGGTTTGTAGTACAAAAATGCTTTTGACGAAAACCATGTTGCTCTGGGGCTATTAAGTCGTGGCTTCCCAGCTAGTGCGTCAGCGCATCTGCGATGATTGATTCCATCACTTTGGATAGTACAGGAAATAGTCTTATTGGACTGCTTTAAAAGCCGCATAACAATAATGCATGTGCCACGGGGCGTAACATTTGTTAATGGTTGTCATTCATATAACTTGGAATTTACCACTGCTTAATGATTTTCCCTCACTTTATTCCTACTACTTACAGTATGTATTTTGGATGAGTTCCTCCGAAATCAAGCCTTTTCGACGAGTTTTGTTATTAATGCATTCGCCCACTATCTTTTCTTTTTCGAAACATTCTGCAAGTGTCTGGTGCAAGCATTACGACGCGCAAGCACATATGTTCTATACACTTACTGAGAACAGCAAAATTACTGCTAGCACTTTGTTAGGTGGCTGCAAGTGATAACGTGTACGAACTAAGTGGTGTGCAAACTACTTCGTAGCGGTCATCGAACCATATTTTGACGTACGTCATACACCGAATATCCAGAGGAAGTTGTGAGATTGTCGCGGACAGTCACCCACTGAGTTTTCTGACAAGATATTTGTGAAGTGGTTATTTCAAATTCATCCAGTTTAACTGAATTCCCTGTTCCATGGGTAGATTGTGACAATCTTAATTTTGATTACATTTTAATTTCATCAGCTGCTTACAATCCAAATACTGAGTTGCATTTGAAACCTGTGTTACAATCTATACGCACAATGGGTGCTTCAGCTAAACCAACGACGTTAGTAATTGTTGTTGAATGATTTGTGTCAGTGATCATGCATCCTGTGACAATCCCTGTTTCTGTGGATCGAATCGTACTTTGAGTTTAGAACAAAAGCACTGAAACGAGCGTATTGCCGACCATGCGGTGTATCGTGTCATGATGACCTGACAACAGGCAACGACTTACAACAATTCAGCAAGTGTTTTGTTAATGTCACCGGGATAATTTTCACTATAGGTTAAGACAAACTGATCAAACCGGCATCAGAAATCACGCTTCCTTGTTCCAAACAAACAACATTCCATAGCAGACGCACCTGCTAACAATCTTGAAAGTAAGATGCGCAAGGTTGCTGATCAATACATTCATCCTGTTATGGACTCTATTTTCTTCGGAGGCACCCAATTGAAGTGGTCGTCTCTTTTGTTCCCAAAAGTGGTAGACTCATCCAAAAGTGCTCCTTGTGTCACTGAATGGCAAAGTGCAATCTCAACTAATAATTCCAAATTACCATCCTAAAAGCTATTAAACTGGGTGACAAACGTTTCACGACATGAACCACTTGCCCAATCTGGAAGAGTTTTGGTAACTAGTAAATAGTCCAGTTTTCGACGCCTGTTATCTCAAGCTGTTAGGATAAATGTACCATACACAACTTTCGCACAAGTCAAAGTACTGACTTGCAGATAAAAGATACCAGCTGATATATGTTCGTACTCATCGAGAAAATTACTTGCTGTGCTGATGGTCAGGTTTGGCTGGAAGAGTTTGATCACGACACTCCGCCGCCTTGTGGTTTAAAAGCCGCATTGCAATAATGCATGTGCCACGAGGCGCACACTTTGCTTGCGCAATCAACTATTGGATTAAGCACTGCGAGTGAGTAACTTCGAAATAATTCTTGATATTCCCGCAAGCACATCCTATTCCAGAATCCTGAAGAGACAATCTAATCATTCGATCAGACGTGTCACCCTTGCCCTAGAAGAGAAATAGATCTCAGTAACAGGAATACTTCGGAATCATTCATTGTATCTTGAATCCTATTGCGCACTGGTTTGACTGCTTTTGTTCTTGAGCTAATCGGCTGCGTAGTAGTTATGTGCTTCCAAACAAACTCAGGGGCTTTGTATATATGACCAGTGTACATCACTTGAAGATTCTGAAATACGCTGAAGTGTCCCTGGAATCAGTAATTGAAGAAGGCAATACTGGAGGTTGCCCCAAATTTATAGCAACGTATTCGGTGAAGTGTAAGTCTCAATCTGACGACCTGAAAAACCAGTGACACAGTGACACTTGGGCTAATGATTTGACTGGATGTTAGTGTGCTCGAAGATTACGCACGCAATCGTTCTCAGTTTCCGCGTTCACAGCACAGCCGCCTCAATTCGGTGCAATTAAATGCTTAATTACTTCAAATGAGAGGTTTAGATTCTACGGATCAATGCTCGGCCTCCAAATTCATTTCTGACAAAAACCTCAAATGGGTTGTGGAATATAATCCTAGATGACCACAAACCGAGCAACAGTGTACTAGCTTTTGATAACTCCATAAACTATCCAAAGAGTTAAATATCAAATTTCTAACCAGCTGACGACACATCAGAACAAGAGCATTTGTTGACTACAGTTTACCTAGTTTTAGCAAATAGATCAATGCGCATGACAAAACACGTAAATAAACACTGCAACTTGAATAATTTTCTACCAATGTCAAGGTAAATTCTTACATCAAGGCTACGACTGACTGTTGTAGTGTACTGGAAAACAGGCTCTCTCAGTATTTTGCAACACTGCATTTTACTGTTGTTTTAACTTTCAAAACCACCACTTGTTTTACTGACGGCACATCCCTTGACACCAATCATTTTGGTGAGTAGGTCGCTGCACCTGTTTCTCGCTCTCGTAGATTCGTTTCCTATTTTTATATTCTGCGCAGTATACATTGGGTTCAGCCGCCTCCAACTTCTATACTGTCTCGTAGTTGACACCTCTCTTACGTGTCATTGATTCCCGACTAGTATCCCAGGCGCCACCCGAAACTGTGCTGCTAGCAGCTTGAAATTGAGCACAGCCGTACTCGCAGATATTACAAGAATATAAATAAATGGCTAATGAACTAACCTTGACATACTTATCTAGCTTCCATGAGTAAAGCAATCAAAACGGTTGATATTTTAAGCCCCATTAACCGTAATCAGAGTATATAGTTTCAGTCAATGCAGGATGCCTAAATTCAGCCTTATGCAGCAAGTCATATAAAGAAATAAGAAGAATCTTATCTCCAACTAAAAATTTGCTATTAGTCTATTTCCAACAACCGCTTATGTTCTGAAAAGCTTTCCTAATCGAAACCACAATGCAGTAGTCAAGCATCAAATTACTAGTGCCTAACGAGCGCCATAAACCTATTGGGTTGTGGTTTTTTGCTATTGTACTAAGGTTTGCTTAATGTGATACTTTTGTCCTCACTGCACACACATATATATAATGCGGTCCAAGCAATGTGTTTGGAAATTCGAATAAATAAGAGCAGTAATCGGAAGCAAAACTTGATAAAATATTGAAGAAAATTTGCATTCACACGCCAAATTTTAAGTTTGACTATTTGAGGAATTAAAATGACAATTGTAGACAGACAGTTTCGACATTACCCCACGAATTTAGCCTTATTCTGAATTGGGATAAAGTAACCCAAACATATCTGGGTGTTCAATCTCACAACCCAAAATTCCACTACTCATTAGTAACACAAAAATAGAAAATATCACGCATACGTTGTACTTTCACAAGCAAGTCACATAAACCGGAATGAAAAGAGCACTTAAGTTAACAGACGCCGGTGTCTGCTAAAATAGCACGAGTGATTTTAGCCACCTAAAAGTTTTTCTATATTTGGATTTACGGTAGTACAAACGTGACTTAACCACATGCACAATGTAGCAATACACTTAAACCAAATCACTTACAGGTGGTACATTCGGAATCATCACATTTCATAGCGAATTACTAAATCTGCACACAGCGACTAGATGGAAAATAAAATACCAAAAAGCATAATAATTACAAATCGCTATTGAGTAGTAAGGATTTCGCTGCTTAGAGTGAGTTCATCACGGTCCCCACTCACTCAGTATCATTTGGCTGGTCTGGATATGCACCACACCGACGTTTCGACCTGGGTCTCCTCAGTGGTGTGCCTTCCAGCGGACTCCTGCCGGGTTCCGCCCCATGACTTCCAGATGCCAGTAGCCAGTACCACTTCGCCGTTGGTGACTGCCATGAATCGTAATGCTTGATAGTTGACCGTGATATAACTAGGCTCATCTTCTACTGCCATACCAGTTACGAACTGTGCAGAGGACAGTGGTTAGGTCCACAAGCTACGAATTTCCGCATTAAGTCTAGATAGGACGCAAGAACTTAGAAGCTATACGGACAGGTTTTTATTACTGACGATTAGCGGGGACCGGGTGTGAATAGAGATGGTTCATTACAGTCCAATCTCAGAAAGCAGACGCTGGCTAATCTGGAAAAGCAACAGACACCGGCGTTTCACGTTTTGGGTATCGTCAGTAGTGCGCCTTCCGGCGGACCACTGCCGGGCTCCGCCCCAAGCAAGTAATATATCTATCTTTTCATATTCCTCGTTACAATATTTATTGATAACACTTCCTTCATATCATCATAAACGTTGAGAAGGAAACTACGACCTATACAAGCCTACAATTTCAATCTAAGACAAAAATATTATTACAGACCGAGCAATTGTATGTGCACTACCCGCAGATCAGCGATAATCTGGGAACATTTCCTATCGACCTACCGGGAAACTGGACGCCAAACATTTGTGGTAAGATGGCGCTAAGAACAAACAGCCGACACGGTTTCAGTTTCCTCCAGAAGCCGAATTTGAGTGCAGAAAATTGATTCGTCTAGAGTTTTCCTCTAACTTAACCCACATAACACTGAAATATTTTTGGAATTGACCTTGATATGCTCTTGAAATCTCCGGAAATGATCAACCAATTTTCTCATTCATATAGACAAGTTTTCCAACTCCAATATTGCCTGAACATTTCGCTTATAGTATTCCTATCCCTTTCGGTAAGCCAGCATAATGAGTTCCACAGAAAACAAGCTTACTTGCTAACCATTATTTTACGATATGTACGCCTAGGATATTTTCTCAGTCTAAGCAATCCAAGTATTCCGTTGTGTACAAAGAATTTATCTTCTAAACACAGTTGCGATGGAGGTATTCATAACTGAGGCACATTAAGCGCAAACTGGCTCTCGTGTAATTGCTGAAGACAAAGAAATTATATGCGTCGTGGCTTGCAGGTCAAATGACAACACTGAAAGTTTCACACGGCGTAGTGCTGTGCTTGCGTAGTGGAGTAGTACATTACAAGCTGCGGGTTCGTACCATTACGGAAGCACTTACTGTTCCCGCAACCATAAACGATCCCAGAATACTGAAGCGACCAGTTGCTCGTTAGTGGCAAATACATCCTACATGCTCTTGATGAGAAATGTCCCAACTAGCTGACATACCCTGAGAACTAGCAGTGATCTCTTAATCGTGTATCTCCTTTGCACTGCTGAGAATGACTACTTTTATGCGCAAAATACTTATTGTTTCCGTTTTCCAAACGAATTACTTGATGTGTTCAGCGTTTCCAATCAAACTCAGAGGCTTTGAATAGAGGCGCACTTAGATTTCACTTGCAAATGTTTGGACAAACCAAGTGATCACTGGAAGAAGTAGTTGATTACGGCAATCCTGGGTGTTGCTGCAGTTTTATCGCTAAGGACAAGAAGTCACTGCTTATCCGAGGAACTAGAACACAAAACGTTCCTGGCTTGACGAGTCTGAATGATTTCACTATATCGAATGTTTCCACATATAGCCATCCTCAATCTTGTGTTCTGCACACAACGTCCTCAAATTAGCGCAATTAACGGCTTAATTAATTCAATTGAAAGGTTTGGATTCTACAGATTATTGCTTACTACCTGAATTCATCACTGACTACAATCGTAAATGACTTGATGAGGATTCATTAACACGCCACATATGGCTACACACTTAGCGAAGTATGCTAGCTTTTGAGGAATTCAGTACCTAGCTCAATTTGTATCGATGTATGATAAAGTAACAAATATTGCCAAAGCCTAATATCCAAATGCCCTTTACATTAGCCTGAATATCCACCGCGGTTTCTCAGAGTTGTAATATCCCTCGACAATCAACAACCAGTTGGCGGTATATCGGGAAAGGAACACCTTCTGTCTCTTACGTGCCAAGGTCTAGCAAATTAAAATGGATGTATAGCCAAACGCGTAGGTTCACAGGCCAAGTTTAATATGTTCTGCATTTGGCTCAATCGAAAAGATTCCTACTTCGAGGTTATGAGTGGATGTGATGACATCAAATTAAAATAAAGCACAGCTTAACATGCAAATATTAAAAGAATATAACTAAGTGTAGAATGACTAAAGCATAACATACTTATGTTGCTTGCATAGGGAGTTGATAAAGAAAAAGGAAACCGCAAATGTTTTCAGCATCTATTGGTACACGAAAAACGCCTAGACAAGGAACATGAATACTCAGCTCACCAAAGGAATTACTTGAAGTGCTCCAAACATGATCGTCGGTTGCGAAATGTTCACAGCGGTTTAGGGCCTTATAGTACGCACGCGCGCGTGCTGCCGCTTATAAAATCACTTCGGCATGCGGTCACAACATGACAAGTGGCACCATCAGAGTATTCAAAATTACCATGCCTCTACACCGGACGGTCAACTAAACTTCACTACATTTGCATACTGTAATTACATAAGCGGATGTGAATCATTTACGCTAGGGTAGTTGATTAACATTCCTAGCAAACCCTACTCGCTCAAAAGATTTCTTGTGAATGCGATTGTTGCATTTCTATGCAGTAAGCCACTATGATTATGTATATATTATGAATTGGATTAACGAACGCGTATTCATGATTAATGCTTCTTGCTCTTCCGCTTTCCCACCTTCCTTTTTCTTGTTCCATAACTTTGAATACAATTGTCACTAACCATTACAGCCACAATGTGTGTACGACGTATTTTAGTAGAGAAGTAACTGTCGCCATCTACCTTTCATATCTTCTGTCGTTAACTCACTACTTGCTTCTATGCTAGACTTACTTGGGGCTGGTTTTCTGTGGAGTAGACGACAAATCTTTGATTTACCACACAAATCTTTACTGCCAATATTTTATAGACATTATCGTCAGATATATTATAGTTTACACAGCTCGACTAGCGTCAATACATTTCTGCACACGTTGCGTTCTTTTACGTGATCTCCTGAGAGACCAGTCGCAAAGATTCGCACAACTATGTTCTAAGTACTGCCTTCACTACATCAGCTTCCTGAAAATACAATGTTTGCGTTCAAGTTACTTCGCACTACAATTTCATGACCATTACGTGACTAGGAATCCCCGGATAACCGGAGCTCCTACTCGATTTCATAAAATGGAATGCAGGTCAGGATGCGCTTTCCTACAATCTCGTTGCCATATATTATCGAGGAGAGATGAGGAAGTGATTGAGGAATTTTCACTTGCTGCGTGTCTATAAAATGTGGATCTTTACTGTTTCCGAATAGCATGCATACCTTGCATCCCCACATTTTCGTAATGTAAATGGGAAGGAAAACTTTGTTGTAAATCTGAACCGGCTCAAAAGGAAACAACACCTAGTGATTATAACAGCGGACAGGATTTGCGACGACTGGAGCACACAAAATGTGTATCCAATCTTGTCAATTACATGGTTCAATTAAACAACACTGTACTTGTTGAAGGCGAACCTTGGCAGCGCTTAAAGTGAAGTAATGCACTGGATATGGTTTGTGTGGATGAAGCTGTGGGTCATGCAGCGCAAGCCACCCATGGTCCCTCTGTAGACGCAGGCGTCTTGTGATTGTTCAATGCAGACCATAGTGACAAGCAAATCTGGGAGCGGATTCCTCCAAACATACAAGGTTGGCGGCATCCGGTTTCGGATACACATGTCACTGTGGCATGTAACAGAACGTTTGCGCCTACAGACGGACCACGTTTGGCTTGCGCTGCACCAACCACGGTTCCACGTACACACCTCATTTTCAGTGTAAACCCGAAGGAATAAGACCGGGAGGCATGCGGATGGGAGCCAGGTTTCATCAACGGATCCGGCCCGCACTCCTTCACAGGCAAACACATGCACGCTGTACTTGGGGAATCAAACACATACGAGGCCTTGGCTGGACCGTGGTCCTCTACGCACTGACTGCATGGGAACACTGTTCGAGCCAAGAACGACCACAAGGATCGTGAACCACATCCCTCCAACCACGAGCAACTGACTCCTGGAGCCAGTATAGACGAGGTAGTGGGTAATAGACGGATAGGCTGCCATATACGGAAGCCCTACCCAAATGCTGCACATGACCCGATCCCAGCTATCCCCAGATCCAATCAGACTGTGCCACGGCCAGCCCATCATCAGTGAGTCAGCCAATAATGAATAGTAATACTCAACCATTACGAGAAGCATGTAGGACACTTGACTCTCGAACTCGTTGTTTCAATGCTACCTGCTCACGTCCACCAGCTTGTATTTTATCCCCACACCTGGAGTTGCTCAGGTCACAGCAACTGGCTGCAGCTTTAGCAAATGAAATGGAAATCTTAAAAGACGATCTACTTGCGATGCTTTAACAAGAGCAGACGCAGTTTGATGTCACAGCTACGCCTACGCGATAGTATGACACCTAACCTATCGATGGTTTCCAAGGACAAAACACCACATTATGAACGAACCAATTTGGAGTCAATTGTGTCTACAATTTAGAGTTTCCAACAAGGTTTCCTTTGGTGTTACATCTGAGTCCGGATTCAAACGCTAGAGGAACGAATTTCAGGTTGAGTTGAGTGACAAGGAGGATTCATGACGATCGCGACCACTGCTTCGTAAGTTGGAGGCAACGGAACAAGACCGTTTTGTAAATTACATCTTTCCAAAACGCCTACGTGATATTTTATTCGACGACACAGTTCAGTGTCTCACTCATATTTTGGCGAACTTTCCTCACTATTCAGCATACGTTAGGACCGTTTACAACTTGGCATACACTCCATGGACGACCACCTTATCAAAGCAGATAGAGTAAAGCGCGAGTGCGGACGCTCTAAACTGGCATCCATGACAGAGACACGGTTCAAGTTTCTGATCTTCATCCGTGGTCTCCAGTCTCCGTCAGAAACGGAGATCAGCAAACGACTTCACACCAAGCTAGAGCACGAACTAGACATCACGCTGTAGAAAATGGTTGAGGAATGTTAACGCCTGCTTAACGTGAAGCATGATTCAAATATGGTGGAACAGCGGCACATAAACATGATGCATGTTAGGGCGGTCATATCAAACCAGCAGGAATCCAAAAAGTCGCCTAAAGCATGTTGGAACTGTGGCGCATGGCACTACGCATCACAGTGCGTTTCCCGCAGATATCGATGTAACCAATGTAAACTATTTGGTCACGAATCACCAGTCGACTAAAACTGACAATTCCAACAAACGATCTTTTAAGCCACTACAGAAGAAGGCTAGCCGCAGCATTGTTGCTGCGCGTCAAGTCAACGCACTATCGCAAAGGCGCTACCTAATAGTGAGTGTTCATGGGCATCCCGCAACTCTTCAGTTAGACACTGGATCAGACATCACTATCAGTGCACAATCCATTTCAGAAGCCATCGGAGGTCCTTTAGTTTTGTCCCCTCAACTAACTTCCCTCAGTGCATCTGAAACTACTCTGGGATTGGTTTCTGAGTTAGGTTGTTTGGTCCGTCGCAACGAGACTGAACCTTAACGTGGTGGGGCGGTTCGCTTACGCCCTAGACCCATTGAGCTATACTGGGTGGTGCCTACGGGCATCATGTTGTTTGTTGTTGTTTAGGCTGTTTGGTAACCTACAATGAGCAAACGTTTGAGTCTGTCTGTCACAGCACTAAACTGTCAGGGCTGAATATTCTTTATATTAACTAAGCTAGATAAGCCCAATCTTTGGAGTATCCCATTTGACAAACTGTATATACCGACACTGAGCATCAGCGTTCTAACAATAATTATCAAAGCAGAGCTCCAGTAGACGATTTCACAGCGGTTGTTTCAGCGATACGCAGTAGATTTTAAGGACGGCCTGGAGCTTTGCACCGAAACGAAGTCCGAATAACAGTGGAGAACGGTAACAAAATCCGTTTATCGTACAAAACGTCCAGTACATTATCCTGTACTAAACAGTGTCAAGAAAGGAATTAATCACTTGTAAGTAGTAGGGGATTTATAAGGTTTTGTGTAGGCTCGTCGAAGTTAACACAGGCAGACAACAACCACACAACCAGGAAGGCGCTAGACGGCCGTTTCGTCTTATTGGGACTCGCCGGTAGCGCGCACCCGCCGATTCCAGCGGGATTCCATCCCATTAACATACACTTGCGTGTCGTTGTCTGTTGGCACTGAGCCATGGGCAACGGTAGCGGACCGCTATGTCTGATATCTAACTGCCATATAGCGCGGCTCATCCTCCACTGTCTTGCATGTTATGTGTGTGCAGAGGACAAGGTTGGTCCGCCGAGCAAGTACTTACTTTGCAAGCCGCCACAAATCAAGTGGCATGTTAGCTGCTAAAGCGACTACTGATTAGTTGTAAGTAGTAGGGGAGTTGTTAGGTTTTCGTGTAGGTTCGACGCAGTTAGACCCAGGCAGACAGCCACCACACATCCAGGAAAGCGCTAGACGACCATTTCGTCCTATTGGGACGCATCAGTGTCGCGCACCCGCCGAATCCCTCCGGATGCGAACCAACCACCGTGCTCTCGCGCGTCAGTGAATTAGGTCACAGAGCTAGGTGCAACGGCAGCGGACCGTAATGACCGATATCTAAGTGCGCTATAGCGCGGCTCATCCTCCACTGTCTTGCATCTTGTGAATTTGCGGATGAGGGGAATGGGCACAAGAGCAACGACTTACTTTGCAAACCACCACCAATCCAGTTGGCGTGTAAGCTGCTTAGGCGCATACGGATAGTTCGTCATTAGTAGGGGGATTAATTAGATTGTTTGTAGGTTCATCGCAGTTAGACACAGGCAAACGGCCACCACACTTCCAGCAAAGCGCTAGACGGTTGTTTCGTCCTACTGAGACTCCTCAGTAGCGCGCACCCACCGAATCCTACCGGATTCGAAACCACGACCTTACTCACGCTAGTCAGCGGGTTACGTCACTGAGCCATGGGCGACGGCAGCGGACCGCAATGAATGATATCAAACTGCGACATAACGCTGCTCGTCCTTCACTATCTTCCAGGTTATGAATGTTCAGAGGACATGGCTGGCCGTTACAGCAGCCACTTACTTTGCAAGCTGCCACCAATAGAAGTGCCAGGTAAGGTGCAACATCGCTAACTGAATATTTGTAAACAGTAGGAAGATTTATTAGGTTTTTTGCAGGTTTGTCGCAGTAAGACACAGGCAGACAGACACTACACATCCAGGAAATCGCTAGACGGTCATTTCGTCCTATTGGGTCTCGTCATTAGCGCGCCCCTGCCGAATGCTGTCGGGTTCGTACCCACGAACCTACTCATGCTTGTCAGCGAATTATTTCACGGCACCATGGACGACGGCAGCGGACCGCCATGACTGATATCTAACTGCGATATAGCACGGCTCATCCTCCACTGTCTTGCATGTTATGAATATGCAGAGGAGAGCGATGGCCCCAGAGCATCGACTTACTTTGCATGCCGTCAATTTGCGAATGAGCTCATGGATGGACTAAACCATTTTTCGCGATGCACTGGCTCTCTAAGCGTCGTGCTTCATTGCATTGAGCAGCTGGTCCATCTGGTGTTATGTAACCTACAAATCGATGTCAAGAAGCGGAATGTAGATAGCATAGTCTGATGAGTTATACCATGTTGTTTACACAGTCAGGTGAATCGCGGCTGGATAATAATAATAATAGGAATAGAAAGATGTCGTAGGTCACCATCTCGGTATGTCACTGCACTAGACTCCACTAGGATAGATAGTAAGAATAGTGTACCATAGGTAATGATGAGTACAACCTTGTAATGAGCAACACGTGCACTCATCGCAAAATACAACCGAGTTAAATGAGCTCAATAAAGGTAGGTTAGGTGTGGCGCATTCGTTCTAAGCAGGTGCAGTATAGATAACACATTGCATCAAGTCAGTAGTTAATCATTCTAGAATGAAACTGTACCCAAGTGCGACTTACATGCGGGATATAGAATAAGGATGACACAAAAAATGACGGAAATGACGTAAGCAACTTTTCAAGTTAGCAGGGAAATGGTGCGATTATGTCCACGGCAGGCTATCCGCGTCGGAAGGTAAAACCAGAGCCGGTTATGATCGTCTCTTGTCCGATGTGAGCAAGAATCAACAGGGATATAGAAGCACAAGGCAGACCGTCGTGTGTTACTATTTATTTCCCCCTGGTCATTCCTTCTGATCGCTAGCACATCTCGACCAATTCATCAGTGTCTAGAGTACTACCTATGCCCAAGCATTTCGATTTGGATGTCACAACTTATTGCCGCTGTTCCGGAATCAACCTTAATGACGTCTGAATCTCAGTGCGTTTCCCTGAAGGCGGCAGCAATACAAGGGGCGGATAGGGATACTTGAGATGGGATATATTGACCTCATATTGCACACGAGAAGAAATGTAATAAAATCCATCTGTCAAGTGGGAATGTATCGAGACACGAAAAGAGGTTAGCGGGACGTGTAATTTAGTCCACTCCCATTTAGACATCGAGCCAGCAGATAATGGTGTTACGCGAGTGAAAATGCCAGCAGTCTGTCAGACTGAGGTGTGGTTCTTATAAGTGTTTCTAAATGGCTTCCACTTAGTCATTCAACATGAGATAACAGTTGACATACCAAAGGTCCCTGGTTCGAGTTGCAGTACTGCAGTGTTGTTAACGGGCATTTATTCACACTTGTGTATGGACTACCACAAACCGGATGAATAAATAATAACCCTCATGAACCATAACCCTACGTACGTGCATGAGTTTGGATTGAATGAAAGAACAATAGCCATTTTCCTCTAGTTTTAGAAAATCGCACGTAGAATTATAAGTAACCAATACGACTGTCAGTGATTTGTTAGCGTTTACATGTGAACCTAAACGGCAGCCTTACGTTAAGACAGAACTGTGGGTATCAACAATAGATTTAGACTGATATCGAAATACGGAATCAAATGTCATCAATACGGTTACCAGTTAGAATGATGCACAACTAAATGTACCGTAAAATACAGATGAATTATGGATCCTGTGTATTGTAGATGCTGTCTGCTATAAGCGTTAGTAGACGATAATATCATACATTTCCTTATGGCCCCATTGACGCTATCACATCACCAACACATGTAGTATACTCCGTTGCTCCCTGTTCTACCATCGGATTTCGAAAGAGTGTGCAGACGGTTTTGGCAATTTCACAAGAAACACCTTGAGCAACATCTAATTATCTAATATCTCAAATGAGTATGTGGGCACGATGGTATCTTCACAGCTGGGTTTGAAATGGAAGCACGTAGACATGGCTAAGAAACCAGTGAACGAGTAAATCTCCATACCCATGGTGTGATTTTCAATGAAAACATTGAGCATTGCATAGTTAATCGCATGGGGGTAGACAAATAATGGGTATCAAGAGCCTCGGCAGTTAGCGCAAATAAGGTGGTTAGCTGAATGTATGACATTACCACGCAACCTGGATTTCGCATCGTACTTTTACCGCTTACAATTTAATAACAATCTGTCATCTCGGTTGCAGCTATTCTTCGCAACAAATCAATTGCTTCTGTGCGTGGTTTTATTTTCCAAGTAAATATTTTTTAATCACTATCGTACCACCACAGTTAGACTAACCTACTTTTAAGTCAATCTAGATGATCGGCACTTGCAAATTTACATTGTAGCAGGAACGTTTGATGTTCCGCACCTTGTCTCGACAACAGCTGACTTATCCTAACTTCAGTATAAACGATGTGCAGCGGGAAATATAACTACACTCATTCTTCTAAATAACATATGAAACAGAACATGTAGCATCAACATCAGCATGTTAATCGCTAGTCAGTGACTTGCCGGGATTATTCAGTTGACACAAGGACGAGCCAACGTTAGGACACTTGCAACAAAGTTTGCTGGGTCTTGAACACCGAATTTCCAAACTGCCTTCCAAAGCGAGGAAGGGTTTTAGATCACTTGGACTCCAGGGACAATTGTTGATCATTACACCCATCGAATGCACGAACGAACGTGGAATATTGTGAGTAGCAACCTCTTGGTAGTCAGGAGTTAACGCGACCAATTTACGCTAGCAGCGTCACTATTACCGCTGGCTTTTAAGATGGGAATGCTTGAGGATAGGCGACCAATCTAAGGGACTTATAAACGTTCCTTTGAATCCTTCACACACCCACACACACAAGCACACACTCTCACACAGACGTTTGTGGCCTTTCAACTGGACGGCCTATGTGTTGCGGACATTCAAAATGAGCAACACTGACATGGACGTTTGAAGACTATTGGACGTCACTCCCAGTAGAGCGTCACTCTGGTCGGACATTAGGTCTGCATGGATTGTGATGCCCTGGTGAGTGAGGTTGCAAAACACTGTCGTACGAAAAGAACGAACGTGTTCCCATGCCTCTGAGCTCTGGTCACTGTGTGGATACTGACACCTAGGGAGGTAAACTCCTAGAGCGCATGGTAACCTGTATTCATGCCTCTGGGTATTGAGGCTGTGGTCAGTCTAAGCCTTAACAACTGCGGCATGTTCGTACCAATGCACTGGAACCAGGTGGGCTCACAGTTGTGCAGCATACATCACGATCCCCATGGGAAAACCTTTATCCTCATGAACCTTAACAAGATTAACGTGTAACACTTCCGTTTGCAGGTAAAAAATGGCGACATCGTGTTAATGGCTGGTCGGTTAATTGTCGGGATTGTTCACTTGCCACAGAATTTCCAGGGAAATTTCTTTTCGAATGCATGGTTCCACGTGGTTACAGTGGGACAATCGTTGAGCAGTGTGTTCCGAATGTCTAACTTTACACTTTATGTGTACTGTAAGCATCCAAACGCTGGTAACCTTTTGCTTCAAGCGTATCTATTGCACTGGCAACATACTCAATACTTTGCCACCCTAGCGTTGATCTGTATCAAGCACACAATTCACTCGGAAACACCGTGCGCACGTAAAACATGAATGGATGGAAAAGTAATTTCCCTGGAAATTCTGTGGCAAGTGAAAAACCCCGACAATTAACCGATTAGCGATTATCACGATTTCACCAGTTCATGTTCCACTCCGCAGGTTGATGCTGAGTGTGTGCATAGTTATATTTCCAGTTGTTCATCAGAAATACTGATTTTACCGGGGCTTATGAAAACGCGTGTATTAAGCGGATGGAAGGCGGAAGCGCAGAGACGCCTACCAAAAGTTGCATTGCACATGACCAATCATTTAGATAGACTAAGTAAAAGGTTAAAGCCAACGAGAATGGTGCGTCCTTGTGTTTATTACATCGGAAAGGAATCAGTGCATAGCGACAATAGTTTTTTGAGCACCGAATGGCTGCACCCGAGACCTACGATGCAGATCGTTATCAAATAGCTTAAGGGCACAACAGAGTACACATCGATATGTATAAACGGTTGGGTACTTAGACATTTGCAAAACAATGCGAACATTGTTTGGAAAATCGCAGGTTTGGTAGTGAGCAGTGGGACTTAGTTGATGCCAACTGTCAATACCAAAGGTTGCTCATCAATCGTTCTTTGAGAATCTGCACGTACCTCGGACAGCAGATGACCAGACCGGTCGGCAACACGGATAGCCAGAAGTGGACACTCCATCGCATTCACCTGCTGTGCGATCTCCGCCATCAGCTACGCAAACCAGACGGCAACACCTAAGTGCACACTATTTCACTGTACTACTTGTTTATTTATCATTCTACCTAGCAGTTGTTTCACTATTCCTATATCGGGTTCCTACAAATCTGGATGCCCAACATTTAAGGCTGTCACGTCTAAATGTTGAAGAAAACATCAACAGTTCGTATTGGGTACTTATTGTCATGCTTGTAAAAGTGGCAGTTAACATGACCTCCAAATGAACCCCACCCAAGTTTGTAGTAGCATTGCTCATGAGGTTCTATCCAGGTGTCTCTATCCAGGTTTTGACAGATCACACTTAAATTACGCACAAGTAGCAGGATTTTAGTTGTAATTCTGATAAGGCTTTCTTCCCAGTAGTTCCCAAGCTACACAGTAGAGCCTAGTCTGAAAAGCCCCAGACGTCTGATGCTTTTCCGGACTAGGCTCTACTATGTGGCTTGTGAACTACTGGGAAGAAAGCCTTATCAGATCACACTTAACTTTGGATGAACGCATGTGCGTATGTTGTATTCGAACTGCCATTGCACACAGATGACGCCAATTCATGTGTATATGCATACCGAATGAATTCGTCGAGGATATTCATACCGCTTTTGTACGGCCACCTTAGTGCAGGAAAGCGGCACTCGGGCAAACCGAAAATAACGGTAGCAGAACATGAAGCTGAGCTTATGGCAAACTCATGTTGATTACAGTTGTTGCGAATCCAAGTCAAATTTTTATCAATGCGAATTCCCTGGACTACTATAAATGGTGGTTGTTCAGGTGCAGGAGAAGGCACTATTGCAGGTGGAATAGAAGCACGATGCCTACGCTCCCATTTGATTTACTAATCCAGGCTAATAAGGCGGCGTATGTGGTACTTTTGCCTGCATGCTTAATAATGCCTTTCAGAAGTAGATGTAGTTTGAGTTCCTCGTTGTAGCTGCGTTTGCTGTGAATGTTGACAAGGTGCCTACCTGTCTAGTACCCACTACCTCGTCCATACTAGCTCCGGGAGGCGGTTGGTCTTTGCTGAAGGAGACGGAGTGCACTGTCCTGCTACGGTGTTAGGGTCAAAGAGTGGTTGCATCCTGTGTTGAACGGGCTACGGTCTTGTTACCGCTATGTGAACTTCTGGCTTATATGTTTAGCCAATTCGTACGGATGCTTCTTTTCTGCTTGTTGTAGGAATGTGGGCCGGCTGCGTTGATGACGCGTGGCTCCTATCCACATGCCTCCCGGTGTTATTCTTTCTGGTTTACACCGGTTATGGGGTGTGTGGGCGGAACTTTGGGTGGTGTAGCACTAGCCACCCATGGTCCTCTGTATGTGCAGGCGTTATGTGACTGCCCCCATGAAGGTCACAGCGACAAGCAAATCCGCATACGGACGCTGCAAATCATTCGGGTATGCAATTTTTGCCCCACGCTGAGGTAGATGTAACATACACCGTGCTTCTTCACTGCAGTTTGGCTCCCAGCGTTACCTAGGACCATGCACCCTTGAAATAATTATGTCTATTTCGTTTACTTTGAATTGCTCGGTACCCTCTCTCCGCTGCACATGCCTCTACGGCCTCGTTCGTATACCTAACTGGCACATCTTGTTGGTCCAGCACAGTGTTATGCCTGTGGGGGCCTCAATGTCCTGGAATGCTGCAGAATTACTAGGACGCTCTAACTCAGTGTTCGTGCGTCGTGAAGAATGGATGGAAGGAATCACTTTATGGCTAGTTGCGTGGACCCAAAACGACACCAGTGGTGAGCCGGGCAGAACGCCGGTTTTGTTCGACATTGTCGGTAAGCCGGTACGCGTCACTATTCGACGCGCAGCTACTCATAGCCTGAAAACATTGCCTGTTATTCTTAGCTCCAAACCGAAGTCATACATGTCCACATTATTACTACCCGTGAGGACATTCCGCTGTTGTTGATGACTCGGACGGACTATAGCCTCCATAACCCGACGCAAGAATGCAGGTTACCATGCGCTGTAGGCGTTTCTACCCCTGGGTGCCAATATCCATACAGTGACCGGAGCTTAAAAGCGTGGGGTTTAGATATATACCTATATATGCTTGTGTTTGCCTGTGAAGGAGTGTGGGCCAGCTCCGTTGATGAAATGTGGCTCCTATCCGCATGCCTCCCCGTCTTATTCCTTCGGGTTTACACTGCATATTGGATGTGTAGTTGGAACTGTGGATGGTGCAGTGCAAGCCATCCATGGTCCCTCTGTAGACGCAGGCATCCTGTGACTGGCCACTGTGACAGGCAAATCCGAAACTGGATGTCACCATCCATATATAGATATAAATACATATATTTAAATACATATATATATATATATAAATGCACAGTAACCAGTTTCAAAGATGCACGGATGCCGGGATGTGATATTGAGTGCAGTACGTCAAAGACGGTGCGTCTGAAGGAGACGGTCACGAGGGGCCTACGACAACCGGTGGAAGTGTCACATAGAATGGTTCCTTCCGTGGTTTGGAGAGGAACCGTTTGCACATGCAGCGAAGTGGACTGCAGAGTGCGCTGTATGTCTTCGGCTTGAGCCTGAGCTACTGCCGTGGATGTAAGGTCGACGGTAGGCAAAGACTGCAGAGTGCGGTTGATGCGTGATAGAGCGTCGGCGACGGGATTTTCGACACCTGAGATATGGCGTATCTCAGCAGTGAACTAAGTGACAATGTCTAAGTGTCTTGTTTCCCTTAGTGAATATTTGTCGCAAGCAGAGTTCAAGGTGACGATGAGGGGGTTGTGGTCAGTGTAGACCGTAAAAGCACGGCCTTCGAGTGTGCGCCTGAAGTGACGAATAGCTAGGTAATTTGCACACAGTGTCCTGCCAAACGTGCTGTAGCGGAACTCCGCTGGCTGCAGGCGCTTGCAGAAGAACCCAAGGGGTTGCCATTGTCCATCAAAGTGTTGTTGGATGACTGCTCGTACCGCGACGTCTGAGGCATCAGTCATAGTAGAAAGGTGCGCAATCGATCCGGAATGAGCGAGGAGGGCTATGTCGGAGATAGCATCCTTGAGCTCGGCGAAGGCTACCTGTGCTGTGTCAGGGAAATCAAGCCTACATTCATGCCCTCCGAGTACGTTGGTCAGAAACTGCATGAACTGAGCGCAGCGCGGAATGAAGCGCCGACAGCAGTTGACCAAACCATAAAATCAACGGAGGTGTTTGAACGAAGTCGAAGCTGGGAAGTCCTTGATTGCCTGGATCGTTTCAGGGAGGACTTAGATACCAGACGATGAAACGAAGTGGCCTATGAATTCTACCGTTGATTTGCCGAGTTAGCAAGTATTCTGGTTGACGGTGACACTGTGTTGAACCAAACGCTGGAAGACAGCTCAAAGATGCACGAGGTGCTCTTGTGCCGATGAACCGGCTACTAAAATAGCATCGAGGTAAGACTAGACGAAGTCTAGGCCACGAGTGACCTCGTGGATGAAGCTTTGGAATTTTGATGCGGCATTGCCCAGTCCAAATATAATTCTTAAAAATTCAAACAAGCCGAACTGAGAGATAACTGCTGTTTTAGGAATGTCATTTGTTTCTACAGGGACTTGGTGATAGGCACGAACCAGCTCGACTTTGCTGAAGATCGTCTTACCTGTGGGATATGCGGTAATGTCCTGCATGTGTGGGATGGGATACCTGTCTGGGACGGTTGAACAATGAACAATGATTTATCACGAGATAAAAGCAAGTGCTTGACACGTCCCGTAGGATGTTAGCGGTGAATATGATGCAATTAAAATATGTGTGGGTCATCTAACGAACGTCTGCCGAGATGAATACTTTGATAATTAACAGCAGTGTGAAATGAAAAAGAAATATCGCGCGTAAACATTCAGAAAGACACTGGGGCGCATTGATAGTTGAGGTAAGGATTGAGAAAATAAAATATGGTCGCTCACTTAGGTCCATTTGATACATTGGCGTAATCCACAACAGAGGAGCTTAGGTAACAAAATGTTGGGCGCTGAGAGCAACATCTAATCGTTTTTTGAAAACATCCAGGGTAGGAGAGGATACTACTGAGTCTGAGAGTGCGTTCCATGGTTTGCAAACTCGAAGGGAAAACTAATTCCGTCGACACTCTAGACGGCTATATTGTTCCTTCAAGTTTAAGCAGTTACCCCTGAGCTGCGTGTTGTGGCTAAGTTTCAGCAAATGGCGGCATACGTGGTTGGGTTCACTCAATATCTGATACGCTAATATGAGATCGCCGCGCAGCCTTCGATAACGTTCGCTGAAAATTCCCAGCAACTTCAGCCTTCGGTGGTAAGAGTGATACCGCAGGCCCATCACGTTCTTTGTTGCTCTCCGTTGTGGTGCCTCTATCGCTTCTAGGTCGCGTTTTAACCAAGGTTGCCAAGCATGGATCGCGTATTCAACTTGCGGGCGCACGTAGGAATTGAGCATCATTGGGAAGATTGATGGGTCAAATATCTCGAATGCCCTTCGCAGCATGCCGACGTGCTGGTTGCCTCTTCTCGCAGCTATCTCAGCCTGTTTTGAACAGTTGAGGTCGCTCTGTACGATCACACCAAGATCACGTTCCTGGGAGCTATTCTGCAATTCGTTTGTCCCAAGTATGTAGGTGTAGTTGTGTCTATGGCGTAATTGTACAAAGCGATATTTGTCTACATTGAACGGTAAGTCGTTTTGAACTGACCAGTTCGACACTGTGTTAAGATCGTGCTGGAGCCGTTCATGGTCATCCGGTCCTCTGATCCTTCGCCATATCTTAATATCATCAGCGAAAAATAAGAAATCGGAAGTAATCGATCTCGCCAAATCGTTAATGAACACCATGAATAGACGAGGTCCAAGAACCGAGCCTTGTGGTACTCCACACGTCACGTCGATTGCATGGGAAAATGATTCTCGGACTCTCACCACTAGCCGTCGTTCTTGTAGAAAATTGCTAATCCAACTCAGAATTGGATCGCCAATGCCGTAGTTCCGAAGCTTCTGAAGGAGAACTCGATGGTCTAAACGATCAAACGCTGTTGAAAAGTCCAGGTAGACGACATCGACTCCAACTCCATCATCAACAGCTTCAGTCCAGCTATTACGTGCAATTAATAGGTTAATATTACACGAATGCTTTTGACGAAAGCCATGTTGCTCTGGGGCTATTAAATTGTGGCTTTCCAAATATTGCATCAGCGCGTCTGCGACGATTGATTCCATCAGTTTGGATAGTACGGGAAGTAATGTTATTGGACGGCAGTTTGAAGGATCAGTGCGGCTACCTCCTTTATGGATAGGAGTGATGACCCCTTGCTTCCATACTGGTGGAATAAGGTTTTCCTCTAGATATCGCTGATAGAAAACAGCCAGTGGTTCTGCTAGATCACTAGCTACTGCCTTTAGAGCCTTTGGTCGGATGTTATCAGCTCCGATTGGTGCGCGGTAAGCACCGCAAGGGCGCCAGGCACCAGCTTTCTTGGGGACCATCTGCAGGGGTGAGGACCAAGGGCTGACGGAAGGGCGAATTATTCCAAGTTCAGGCATGTGCTCAAACTCCGCCCTAGCTACCTTTAATTGCTCGGGCGAAAGTAGGCGTGGACGGCATGCCACAGGTGGGCCATTCGTCTGTATGTGGTGCGTGATTTGAGCTGCCACAGGCAAAGCTCTGTTCACTGACTGAACGATTTTGGAACACAGAGAAAAGAGGTTGGCGTAACCTGGCGATGTCTGGGGAAATGTTTAGACCGGGGATATAGATGGGATATCGGCGGCGATACCAAGTACACTGAGTTTCGTTGCAGTGTCGACTATTATCTGGCGTTTCGCATCGACCAAGAGGTCGAAATGCCTGATGATGACAAAGGGGACTGCAACGACGGTGAATACCCAGCAGAACGTGCGCCGAAGACCTAGGTCCAGGGTAAGCGGCCGATGACCGTAGGTGGCTATAGGCGTGCCATTGGCGGCATTGATGCTTGTCGACCATGAAGCGATAGGCTCACCTGGCAAAGGGGGAATTAGGCTGACTTCCGCACCGGTTTCAACTAAGCACTGGGTCTCAGAATCATAATCCCTAATGTAGATGAGAAGACTATGGGCTTTGTCGGCGTTCGTGGCCATTACAGGCCGGCTTGGCGGATCGTCTATAGCGGAGTAGCTACCTGGCTGTACGCGCTTACGGGCTTTATTACCGAAACGGAAGTGATAAAAGCAGTAAGCTGTGGTATCAGGTTTTGTGCGACGGGGCGATGATCCAGGGCGGTTGCGGTGAGTTCCTCGATCTGACGCTGAAGCGACGCTATCTGCGATGATAATGCGTATAGTGCCGACGGCTGGAAAGGCGCGCATGTCGGTGTAGTTGGGCCAGCACAATGCTGCTTAGGTGCTTTAATTTTAGCTTCTGGCTGGTGCCGTTCGATGACGCCGCCTGCTAGGTCTGCAACTGCCGTGAGTGACAAATCGCTTGCTACTGCAAGGATAGTCTGAGGGCTTTCAGAAAGGCGTTGCATCCACAGCTGGCGGAGAATCTCTACGCCCATGTTGGACGTGCCGATGAGCATTTGTACTTCGCGCAACAAGGCCGAGGGCATCCTACCTCCTAGTTGCATATCACTAAACAGTTGCTGCAGATGGACCTTGTCAGAGGGCGTGATTCGCTGAATAATAGACTGTGTAAGAATCTCGGATTTCATTACTAGAAGGGGGCAAAATATGATGTCCCACACCTGCGAGGATATACTCTGAGATAGCAAGATTTTAGTTGATTACACATTGTGAAATCAAAATAAATCTTACGAATATAAAAAACGGATTCTAGGTGCAAAAACCATAACAATGGATCATTTTCCCAAAAAGGTGGAGGGGCTAGTGCAACAGAATTGACCAGAACAGGCGCAACGGCGCTAACCACGTATGGAGATTGCTCGCCCTCTAGATACTCCATTGCAAAAAGCAGATAAAAATTGTGGTATGCGCGAAAACAATATGGGCACAACTAATGAATCAAAAAAAGCACTGAAACGAACTCACCAGAATGCAAATTCAAAAAGGCGGACGGCATGTTCTTGACAGGGGTCACCAATTGTTAGGCGGAGCATGGGATACTAGTCGGTTGGCAATGACTCGTAAGGCGCGTCAAATACGGGACAGTATAGAAGTCGGAGGCGATTGAACCCAACGTTTATTGTGTAGGCTATAAAAATAGGAAGCGAATCTACCACAGAAAGAAACGTGGCAGCAAGGTACTCACCAAAATGCTTTGTGAAAACGGAGGTGCCGTCAGTAAAACAAATGGAAGTTTTGAAGGTTAAAGCAACCGTAAAATCCAATGTTTCAAGATACTGAAAGAGCGTGTTCCCCGATAGGCTACATATCTCACACGAATGCAGCATAAACCATGAACAAGCAACAATGAATATATACGGATTAAGAATCGTTGCTTTACCAGTCCCGTTGGATAGTTGATGAAAATAGCCAAAAACAATAATGACAATAATGATAGTAAAACAGTTATTACTTCATATCTGCAAATCAGGACTGTTCGTTTGCTCCGCTGTAGTCCTGCAGTTAACATCAAATAATTGTATGATAAACTCTAGATGTAATATGGAGACCTAGTGTTAAGTGACAAAGGGTAAGTGGATGAGTGTATCATCCAACCGTATTTAGATACTATTAGTGTCTGTGCAGTGGCGTCCGATTTTGGGAGAGCTTTCCACGGGTGACAGAGAGGAATGGCATCGAAATTTCTGCGGCACTCCAGACGTTTTGACTGTACAGTGAGTTTAACCAGTGGGCCCTCAGGCTTGTATTACTGCCGAGTTGCAGTAAAGGGCGGCACACATTTTGTGAGTATCGCAGGTTCAAGTATGCCATAATCAGGTCTCCTCGTAATCGGAGATAGCTTTCACTAAATACCCCCAAATAGTTGCTGCCTCTCCTGGTATGAAAGATTATGCATTTCAAGTAAGTTCTTAGAAGCACGATGTTGTAGCTGTTCCAATGCGTTAAGGACGTGTTTTAGCCCTGAATGCCAGGCTTGAATTGAGTATTCGACTTAGGGGCGAACATACGCACTGAGCATCTATCGAATCATGGAGCTGTTTATTTGTCCAAACGCAGATCGCAACAACAGGTAGTGTTGGTTCCCAGTTTTCGAGGCCTTTTCGGATTACCTGGAGCAACCCAAGTCATCTTGAGTCAGGACACCCGTGTCACGTTTGATTGTTGATTGTTGCCATATATTCGTTCCCAGCTGGTATGAGTAGCTGTTCTAATGTCGGATGGAAAGTACCTTGTATTTACACACGCTGAAATACAGTGCCTTCTAAGTTAAACATGGTTACACCATATCTAAGTCACTCTGAAAGAGATGCTGGTCGGCTTTCACCTGGATGCTGCGTCAACTCTTAATATCGTCGACAAATATTAGCAAGTTTAAAGCGCTTCCCTATGCACGGTCATTAATAAACATCATAAACGTACGTGGACTTGGAACTGCGCCTTGCGGTACACCACCTTCGACTTGTATGGTGTCTGTTGAATTGCTCCGAACTCTGATAAACAATTTCCCTTGAAGTAGAAAGTTGGCAATTCATCTTAAAAGAGGGTCGCCCGGGCCGTAGTACTAAAGCTTGGAGGGTGGTGTCTGATGGTCTAGATGATCGAAAGCCTTGAAAAACCCAGATAGATCACAACAACACCTTCTCCATGTTCAGCTGACTCAGTCCAACTACTGCGTGCCATTAGTAACTTCGTTGTGCATAAGCGCTGTCGGCGAAAACCGTGTTGCTCAGGCGTGAGGTTACAGCTTTTCAGATAACACACCAGTTTATCAGCAACTATGGATTCCATGACCTTAGAGAGTGTAGGAAGAAGGGATAAATATACAAATAAGTTAATTAAACTGTTTTTTCTCGACTTATCGAGGCACGCCTGCGCCGGCGTAACCATGTTAAGAGTACAAAACGTGATCAGTTAATGTACAGTGGAATAGTGGGATGGTCGCATATGTTGATATATGAGTGTATGCAATTGTGCATGTAGGCGTGCTTAGCTGTGGTTATGGGATTAGTAAATGTTTTCCTGCCCTATTAATCGTGCTTGAACGTGTCACTAGGGCTAAAAGAATGCTTGATGTCTGTGGACTTGAAGCAATTTTCTGGATAAGTAATGGGTGACTTTACGAGGTGGCGAGTCACAACCGCCACGTCACAGTGTTGGTAAATGGACATTTGTGGCTATTTATGGGGGAGAACGCTTGCCAGGCAAAATCCCACTACGTCCTGGAACACTGCCGCCGAACTATTTTCTGGAAAGGGGTAAATCCCAACCATCCAGCTTGCACCACGAGTAGGTTGTTTGGTGGTAGTTGGCAGGATCGATTCTGCTTCCACTTTTGTCCATCGGGTTCCTATTCCAGGCTTCGACATCGCGGCAAGTTGATTTTGGTCTAAGCAGCGCTGGAAAAGCTGAGCTAAATGTCCTGCTAGTTTGCTTGCGGCTTCCTCCAGTGCCCCTGGACTAATGGTGTCGACACCCGGCGATCTGTGTTTGCGTAGAGACGTCAGCTTTTGCGATACAGCACGGAGGATTTATGGCAGGACAATAAACCATTCCTCAATTTACGGGAACCCGTCGGCGTCTTGTCGTCACACGATGAACAGATATCATATTAAATAAAGCAGATGATCTGGTGCAGCCATTTTCAGCTGGAGCTATATGACCTACCTAGGGGTTATAGAGGTATTCCAGCTTCAATTGAATGAGAAAATTTTGGGGGTGGGCATTAGTGTCACTACCGTGAAAGTGGGTATTTTTAACACGAAGAAATTACTTCAGTTATATAACTTTGCTGATCGTTTTTTTCTGCGTACTAATATCCCCTGGTCACTACCGACCGTTCAATTGAGTGACGCGTGCACACGTGGTTGTTTACGTAGTTGTGTATTTCAAAGCGGGCAGACTTTCCATTTCGTAGCTAACGTAGGTCCACGAAATTTGTGTATATTTCGCCGGTCCCTCTTCAGACATAAAATCAACATACGGCGAAGCATACAGTACAATTAGCAACCAAGCCGTCTCCAGGAAATTGACGCCTGGCCACAATGAACCACTAACCTCTGCTCAGAATATTGCAGCAATTAGCGCACGAAGCCACACTGACATTACCTGAGTTTCCATGGGACACAACCACTGGGTGCCAACACATATGCCGGTCAAAGTTTCTTTCTATACTATTTTTCTGGAAGGATTGTATCCTTAGCGAATGCACTCTCATCCGTAGTGCATCAGCTTGCATCCTTAGAGTGACACCATAATCCGATATTCATGAACATTCCACCCACAACGTCTTGCGTGGTCGGCCGCTACCAGCCAATGACATTCGGACAACATGCTGAAGCCGTTCTTTAACCTAGACACAGATGGGGCATAGGGACATCGGTTGAGTCCCTCCTACACGGACCTATGCCATCCGCTAGTCTAGGGGCGCACCCGCATTGGGGGGAAGCACGGGCTAGCTCCGAACTGGCTCTGAACCCCAAAGTCTAGGACTTGGAGGTAAGTCGAATTCAGCACTGTTCCAGACGAACGCATACGTGGCAGTGAACATGTCCGATACACGGGTGTCACGCCCCTAACTTGCTGGAACCAGTAGTAAATCAGGTGGACAACGTCTCACAAAGGGGGCCTGAGCGAACGAACGAGAAATGCGATTGAGGCGAGTGACCGTTAAGGCACTGATATCCAGAGCGAACGTTATCACATGCGGAATGTCAGGTCTACTTTGGAGCCGGTTCGTGAGGAAGCTTGTGCTTCCACTCACCCTCCAAGTAGAATGATCTCAACCCATGACGCTTAGCCCCGTCTGTGTCTAGGGTACACAGCCATTCCGGCATATTGCCCCAACTCTATTGGTTGATAGCTGTTGATTACTCAGGACGTCGTGTATGCGATGTTCGCGATAACGGTTACTGTTTTTGCGCTGATGGTGCAAGCTGTTGCACCATAGATGAAAGAGACTGTACTAAGGAAACAAGTTATTGAGTACTTGAAGGTTTGGGTTTCAGTGCAGTAGGGCAGGATTACGCGTTTTCTTCTTTAGCCTTAGCTCACTTGCACATCCTAAGGCTAGGTCGCAACAGCCTGCAGCTTTCTGAACTCGAGTATCTAGTCTGCACGCGTGAAATACTGCTTGTGAAGAACGTTCGTTCGTTACGACTAAGAGTCGAAACAACTAGGACGCTTTATGGTTGGCGGCCTCCGGTTTCGGATTTGCCTGTCACTCTGGCCAGCCACAGGACGCCTGCGCCTACAGAAGGACCATGATTGGCTTGTGCTGCACCACCCACAGCTCCATCCACACACCCCATATCCAGTGTAAACTCAAAGGAATAAGACCGGGATGCATGCGAATGGGAGCTACGTTTCATCAGCGGAGCCGGCCCACACTCCTTCACAGGCAAACACAAGCATGCTTATATGGGAATCAGGCGCATACAAGGCAGTGGCTGGACCGTAGTGCGCTCCACACTGAATGCATGGAACCACTCTTCGAACTTAGCAAGGCCACAAGGACCGTGCACACCGTCGCCTCCTGCAACGACCAACTGTCTCCTAGAGCCAGTATGGACGAGGTAGTGGGTAATAGTCAGGTAGAAATCTTGTCAACATGCATGTCAAACGCATCCACAACGGGGATAACAAGCAACAGCCAAGCACTTGAAACGACAAGATGAACTAAATTAAAATGATTAATGCATACAGATATGCCGGCATGGCTCGGTACTAAATGTACGTCTGAAATACATTGGTTGCCAAATATTCGCTATAGTTTCAAGATGTCAGAAAATATATTTCAAGAAAATATCAAAAAACGCGAATGCGATCAAATTTAACTACAATTAACTTAAGCGACGCGTGCAAGGTAATAAATGCTAGCTCACGTAGCCAATAAGGAGACAGTGTATCAAGCCCACCACCAGAATTAAAGAGACCCAGCATGCAAGCAAGCGGTTAGTAAATCGCATGCAGCATACCTACAAACGCTGCGTCGGTTCTGCCTACGTTCTCCGCAGGACCCGTTATCCCTTCGGTCGTGGCCCCGAGTAGCCTTGCTCATGGCTTACTAGGCCTGCCTGACTCACGCACTCGCGACCGCATGTGCTACAGCACCATGCGCTCGATGTCGGTAGAGTACAATCCATCGGCGCCTGTCGCTTCCGCAATTGCCGCTTCTTCTCTGCGTGCATGTGTTTCTCTTGCACCTCGGCAACTGCCTTCGTGATCAGAGCGCGCCATGCACGCCGATCAACCGCCTTCGATTCCCATGACCTGAAATCAAGAGTAGAATGTGGGAAGCTCACTTTGAGGCTTTATAAGGCCATCTTAACATAATGTTCAGCTGAAGACTTTAAACTGGGGAGCAGTTTTCTCAAATGTCATCATGCGTATGTGTATCTGGTTTCTGTGATGAGTAACTATAACCTAATGTAGTCATAGGGACAATTATCATAAACGCATACAAATGAAATTATTCGCCAATACTCTTTTGGCCCCATGTCTGACAACAACTGAGGTGTTATTAGTTTATTTGTTGACCCGCCCATGTCAGTTTCTTGAACTATCCGACATTTGCCTCTGTGTTTGTCGCTTCCCTCCTTCCTTATACCTGCGTCGATGCTTGTTGTAACCAACCTGCGGTGAATGTGTGTCCACCGAGCACTGTCATTTTCTAAGTCCGATTTGTCTTCCTGCTTTATTGACTTCTCAATATGTTTCTTCAGTCATTTTAACTATTCGCGGTATTTTCCAATTTATCAGACACCACCTTTGGGTCGTCTGTAAAAAGTGTTTCTACATTTTAAGATGCAATACGGTCTCCTTTTAATATCAAAAGTATTGCAATCACAGTGAGGTTGGACCTTACCGTAGTGTGATGGTTTATGTGCCTCAGTGCTCCAGTGAGCTATACTTGGTGGTGCATTTTGCACTTTTAGAGCAAATCATGTCAGATTAGTCTGGTTAGAGGCCAGACAAACTCAGCCTCCTAGCCCTTCAGGTTGGGGGTTGAAGTGAGGGTGGCTGCTTACTCCATAAAACGGACCCCTTGTAGCCCACCGCCAAACCCGCTGCATGCGGTAAGGTTTTCGAACCAAAGTCTTCGGTTTTGAACCGTAATCGGTTTCCTTTCTAGTCTTAGGCAACCTGATAGTATCCTGTCCACGCAACACAATGAGTCTCGTCAAACAAATTCTTGATACTCTTGTCACCGCGGAGGATAATCAAGGGTGCCCCATCTGCTGCAAAAGCAGGGTGGGTAGGGGTTTGGACGCTACCGCTCAGGCCTTCCCGCCTTCTTATCCCCACTGTTTTATTTTTCATCCTTAGCGGTCCCCGTTTCCAACTTAACTCTCATCCTCCTTTTCAATTCCCCAATTCTCGGCCCTCACCACCTTGCTTTAACAGTCACTTGTCATCTAACGAACTCACCAAAATGAAAATGCCAAATGGCGTGCGGCGTGTTCCTGACAGGGGTCACCAATTGTTGGGCGGAGCCTGGTATACTAGTCGGTAAGCAATGACACGTAAGACGTGTCAAATACGACAGTATAGAAATCGGAAGCGACTGAACCCAACGTATATTGTAAGGCTACAAGGATAGGAAGCGAATCAGACAGAGCGAGAAACGTGCAGCGAGGAACTCACCAAAACGGTTTTGTGTGACAACGGATGTGCAGTCAGTTAAACAAATGGACGTTTCGAAGGTTAATACAACCATAAAATCCAATGTTACAAGATAGTGAAAGAGCATGTTTTCTGTTGCACTACAATCTTCCATAGGATAGTTACAAGCAAATCCCTGGTCGTAGTAACAATACAACACTACTTTTGGACACTCGCAACATGTAAGATAGCAAGAAGCAGATGATGACGAACTATATACGGTCGCGCATTCCAACACGTCAAAAACACTTGTTTAACACTGTTTAACACGTTAACTCTCAGGTGACGTCACATGCGTGGCTTTGTATATCTTTCGAATTCCCTAAAGCTATGTAGCCGTCTAATAAAGTCGACAATGGCAAGCATTGAGTAGGTGGTGGAAGTCAAGTGCACTCCAAGTTGGCAGGCTAAAAGGTAGCAACATGGTCCGTGTTTTGTCGCTGTGTGGCTGTGTTAGGGGTCATCATATTTGTTAGTAGTTTTGGGTCCCACCCGTATGATACATTCGACTGCCATCGTGTGCATGTCTCGAAACGGTCAATCCATTCAAAGTTGAGAACAAAGGGGCAATCGCAATTTATCCACCCGCCTGACGCTACACCTCAGCGTGATTCGCAACGCAACAGCAAGGTGAACAAAATCTATACGGTCTACACAACCGCAGGCGAAAGTTCTTTGCGCTGCAAATTCGTGCTCAAAATCTGTTCGGACGGGGGATAGCAAGTTGAAGAATGAAGACTGCGTCTACCGCCGGATGGTCCTGCTGAATCGATGCTCCTCTGCTTTAGGGTCAAATACTCCCAATTCACAGAGCATGTAGCGGAGTAACAAAGTTTGAAAAAACCAAACAAAGAATAATGATAATTAGCCAGAGTACAAAGAATTAGATTAAGTGAAATTTGGTATAACCCAACTGCGGTGAAGAAGTATCATGAAGTGACATCAAAATAGGGATGAGGCGTATCACCTAAAACAAATAGAAAACGCACAATTGCAGCGTGGAACCCGTTCACCCAGGAGGTGGGAGATGATGTCACCACACGTTGGAACAAGTGGAAAAGATTACTTGGGATTTAATCAGGAAGGATAGTCCGCAGTTAAAGCTGCGTACATCGAGTTCGTCCCAGAAGTCTTATCCGTTTTTACTCCCTTACTTTAGCGCCAACGTGTGATGGGGGCTGTAAATGCTGGTGATTGGAAATGCTGTAATGTCGATCGAACGTCACAGGCCAGACCGATAAGGAGTGAGCGTGTTGCCGGGAGCAGATTGGTCAGCCAATCAGGAAATGGTCGGCCTGCCCTCGCGTCCACTCGATAACTATCCATTGAATGTGTAAGTGACCAATCAGGCGCCAGCAAGTGAAGGAGCGCATACTCTTGCACACTTAAGCCGAAACTTGTGGCATTGGACCGAGAGAAGAAACGCGCGGGCTCAATCCCGCAAATCTACATCCAATAAGAAAGTAAAGGTGATTTTAGACAGGGTGAACGTGGCAAGCAAGCATAAACCAATGGAAAGGGAGCCAGAGACACAATGCCAATAACAAGGATGAGCCATTGAGAAGGATTGCTGCGAATAGTGTATATACTCTATAAGTATTCGAGCGTAATCTAAATAAATGACTTCGTGATCGCGGCTCAGTTTCCTTGCATCCTGGAGGGTAACACGACACAAGAGTCAAGATTCGGGTAAGAGGAGAGTGTATTACATTGCCAACTGTCCAATAGTGGATGTTTGTCTATGACCAATTGTCTCTCATTCGATCACGTAGGTGTGAACGACCAGAGTGACAGCCGTATGAATGCATCTGGTTACCGGTGTATTGCCAATCTCGTCCATAGTGAAAAAGCTGGATGGATGCGGATGGTTAAGTTGAAGTCAACTACGGCACGCCAAAGGGCAAATTCACCGATCGATACATACCGTATTTCGGACTATCTGGAACGAATGCAGGAGTGCAAAAGCAAGACATCAGTACATCATTACCGGGCCACTGAGGTAGAATAATGTTGGCGCTTGTGCAGGCCTAACTGACCTGAGCTAATAGTGTTCGATAGGTGCTTAGTGTTATCTCAGCCAATGAAAATAGGGTTATTGGCAAAGCTCTTGTGGACTGAAAGTTACCTTCCAACAACCTACCTCAGCAAAATCGACATTGATTCCAATTAGGCCTTGGCATTACAAAATGTAACGTTTTGAGAAAGAAATCTCGCAAAGCGATGCCGCGTAGATACTACTCGCTGACGCATAACCTATTCTCCTGTCAAAGCCTTGAGCATTCATTCTAACATATTCACTGATTAGGCAATATTCCATTGGAAGGAAACGGAGAAGCTGTATTTCTAGGCAACATCTACTCCTCGCAGATATTTAGATTCAGGAATTCCACAAAGCACGAAGCTCTTTGGCTCGAAAAAATGACGGACAAATCACACACGCATATGGGTTCTCACACAAACTGTCTACCACAAGCAGTTACCCCTGTGATAACTTTTCTGACACCGATTGCTGCAAACCCCGAATATCCAAATTCGATAAGACACGCTTTCACGGTCTGTATTCTTATTGAAAAATCCTTGGACCAGCTTTCTTCCCACTTTGTGTGACCGGTACGTTATTGTTTAGAAGCATTCGTCTCACGCCGGAGTCTCCATGCCGATGGATACGATAACATTACGAAACTGCGTAGCATATTATCACATCATTATGTCGTTCATATCCTCCCAGTTTTCCTTAAACATAAACATGAAGAACAAGTATTACCATTGTGAACAAAGTTGCGCAGAAATGGTCAGTCTAAGCGCTGTCGAACCACTTTTGCTCGTTGGATGTATTCTGGGCCGACGCACTTTCGGCACCATTTGCCCGTGCACCAATGTAGTCCAGAAATCAGTGATAACGGTGAATATGTATAGTAACATTAAAAAACCATAAAACGATGATATGGCCGTCAAAGACGAAGATGCTCAACGTGCCTGACGGCCTTCTGCTCGTACTGCAGAACTGGATGATGATGATGATGATTGTGTGTTTGCGTACGTCACCAGTGGATAGGTACTAGTCCATTAGATGATAGTCCACCGGTACCTATTATTTCCACCCAATAAGGCAGTTACTGATCAGGCGATGCATTGAGCCCTCACACCTCAGCTTGTTGAGCAGAACCTCATGGTTCACTATATGGAACCCTTTACCGAAATCAATGTGGAGCACCATCCAATGACTCCCCGGTTCAACGCTTTAAACCATTCATTTTGCGTCAAAAACAGGTTGGTGCTATAAAAGCTGCCCTTTATGAAACCGTGCTGTGGCGGCTTGAGGTGTTCTTTCGACTCCAGCAGCTGCAGCAGACCATTTTGGCGCTCTTCTCCAGTATTTCGGCCAGAGCGCAGGTCAGATAAACCGGCCAGTAATTGTCCACATTACTTGGGTTACTGCCTTATGCAATCTGTTTCAGTATCGAGCATTGCCAGTCATTCGAACAGCGATCTGTTTTAAAGGTCAGTCACGGAGGGCAAGATATGAGGGCCGATATCGACTTGAGATTCGGCGAGTGGGGCTCACCGAGACCGGCAAGCTGTGTGTTTTCAAGGATAGCAAGCAAATTTCGGATAACTTTCGCATCACAATCCAGGCTCTCGAGTTCAGTAGACGCTGCATGGATTCAGGTGCCTTTTGTACACCTCGTAATCGGCGGCAGACCTAGACGGGAAGATTTTATTCCAGAATATGCGTTGCCGTCGATCCAGTATGGCTACACTAGTCCAGCTTCCCGACACTTGAGGGGCACAAAACGAGCGTCCAACGATTCCACACCCTCTTTTATGACAGAGTGACAGGTTTCAACAGATGAATCCTACGGCAGCGACCATTCCACTTGACTAGTGGAGCGAGCGAGACAATCGAAGTCAGTCATCCTGTAGTTGTAGGATAGATGCAGAGAAAGCTACTATGGCAGCGAAAACTCAAGTCTGAACATGATCCTCGGGCCATGGATCCGATGGCACAATATATGTACCTAGATTGTTGGCGGCATCCATTTCCGGATTTGGCTATCACTGTGGCACCCTTATGACAGCCACAGGACGTTTGCGTCTACAGAAGGATCCTCGGTGGCTTGCGCTGAACCACCCGCAGTTTCATGCACACAACCCATATCCAGTGTAAACTCGAAGAAATAAACCGGGAGGCGCACGGATGGGTGCCACTTTTCATCAACGGAGCAGCACACACTCCTTCACAGGCAAACTCAAACACGCTGTATTTGAGATTCAAGCGCACCATGCGGTGAACGGACCGTAGTCCGCTCCACACGGAGTGCATGGAACCACTCTTCTAGCCTAGCGTCGTTACGGGGGCCGTGCACCCGTCTCACCCAGCAACGATTCACAGCCTGCTGGAACCAGTAATCTAGGTGGAGGGTTATGTTCATGTGGACGTGGCACACGACTACATGGTGTTTCGCTTCGATACCGTGTAGACTACTTTGAATGCCCAGAGAGCCGTTGAATAAATCGATTTCATCTATTTCACGTATACTCCTTAACTGTTTTCACACAATTTGTGAACTGTGTTGCATACAGCGGCATCAAACCTGCAGTTGTCTGGCGAAAGTTAAGACGGACATAAGTCATCCGGCTCACATGCATTTCGCTTGGAGGGAAACATGTACTGATCACACCAGGGTAGGACAAGGTTTGTCACAACATCTGACTGTTTGGATAAACGTGATTTTAAACGTCGCATCCACGAAGCTTTGACGAACCGAATGACGGTCCACATTGAGGTTGGTCATGGCAACCCAATCATACAGCAGTTCTTTAAACTGACCCATCCAGCCAATCACTAGCCATTGTGACATGCGGTGCCTACTCGCCGCTAATCAGTAGATTATGGCTACTGGTTTCGTCAAACTTTCCAATGTTTCCGGGTACAAGTGCGTGCTATCTCTACATGGAGACATAAAACAGCTTTGAAATCGTTCGTTGCATGCAGGGTTTTCGGACGTGTAACGTTAATATTCACAAACTTGATCGTTTTCTACTATGTTTATGAGGCAATGCTTCACTCATTGCCTTATCTTACGTCACAAATAGACAGTGGCAGGAAAAATCAGGAAGTTAGGCAAATGGAAGAAAATGATAAAACTACGTGGTGGAACGCATTCCGATAACAAAATTTTTTATTAGCCTTTGGACATAGTATGTATGGACACGAAGACAACTGATTCACAAAGTGCGGTCCAGGGACGTATACACGAACAGAATAGAATTTTCTACAGCATCCCAGAAGCAATGCTACTCTGTCGGTTTCAGAGAGTGGACTCACAGATCAAGGATACTACCGAATTCCACCAAAGGGTGGAGCACGTATGTTAGGTGGCACAGATCGGGTAAGTCATTATTAGGTCGCCACGTAACCGGCGATATCATCCGCTGATCACTTCCTTTGCGCATATGAAGTTGGTACTTTTGAATGACCCAGTTAAATCCAGGTAATAAGATTGGTCTAGGGTAACTATCTCACGTTAAATCCATGACTGTCAGGCTTAAATAGGGTATACAATATGAGAAGGATCACTGGTGCGGAGCAACTGACGGATAATATACTTGTCTAAAGCCCAGAAGGCATTCCTCAACATTCGCATGCTTTCGTTGACAGATTAAGATTGCTTTCTGACTGCTCAACAACACGTTTCAAAATGAATCATTACATATAGATCACGTTCAGTATAAGATTTAGGTGACACTTGTACTCGCAGGAGTAACAGTTTGTCCTCTCGTGGTACAGGCATGATACGTCACAACTGTCCACGTTGCACTGTGGTAGATTACACTTTACCCACTGATACATCTTAACTGGGACGCCCGGGAGCAACTGCTGAGAGAAATTGTTAAGCAATAGTTGCCATATTGAACAATGGAACAATGGAATAATGGAACAATGGTATATGACGGGTAAAAAAGCATACACTTAACGAGTCCCGCAGGTTGGCAATAGAAATACTAACAAATTGGCAAACCACATAAGTGGTTGAAGTAAGGAGCGTCAGTGAGATAAAAGGTAGAAGTATAACAGTTTTAGGGGGATAAAGTGATACGACGCAAAACTGGCTAAGAAATTGTTATCGTTGGTGATGGTAGCAAATAAAAATGGAGTACTCACCGGTTCGCACAGATTTACGACCGTGAATTTGGGGTATAAATCCAAAGAGGCTGGTCAGTCCAAATATATACAAGCGTTTTCGTTCATAAAACAAAGCGCAGGGCGCTCAGTGCGACGTCCAATCGTTTTTTAAACGTATCTAATGTGGGGGCACAAACAACTGAGTTTGGAAGAGGGTTCCAGGGCCCGCAGACCCGGAGGGAGAAATAGGTTCTCCGACAGTCTAGACGACTGTACTGTTGGCTCAGCTTTAAACTGTTACCGCGAAGGTTAGTGTTCGGGCTGAGCTTCAAGAGGTGGCGGCCTACGTGACTGGGATCGCTCAATATCTAGTACACTAGTATGAGGTCTCCACGAAGTAGCCGGTACCGTCCGCTGAACACTCCGAGTATCTCCAGTCGTTCCTGGTAGGGAGTGTGGCGCAAGCCCTTGACGATTTTCGTTGCTCGACGCTGTGGGGTCTCAAGCGCTGCAAGGTCACGTTTTAGCCAGGGTTGCCAGGCCTGGATTGAATATTCGACGTGAGGACGCACGTAGGCATTCAGCATCAAAGAGAAGATGCATGGATCAAAAATTCCGAATGCTCTTCGCAGGAGTCCAAGGTGCTGGTTGCCCCTTTTAGAAGCGGAATCTGACTGTTTGGAACACCCGAGGTCTTCCTGTACCAGCACACCCAAGTCGCGTTCCTGAGTGGTGGTCTTCAGATCGTGTGCCCCAAGCTTGTAGACGTGGACTTGTCGATGGCGGATATGAACAACGCGACATTTGTTCACATTGAACGGCAGGGCGTTTCTCACCGACCGATTCCAGGCCTCATTTAAGTCACGCTGTAGGACTTCATGGTCGTCCGATCGTTTTATCGCCCGCCAAACCCTGAGGTTTCCGCGAAGAGCAAGAATTTCGACGTAATAACTCTTCCTAGATCGTTAATGAAAAGCAGGAACAAACGAGGCCCAAGTACCGAACCCTGCGGTACGCCGCATCCCATTCGAATCGGATCGGAAAAGAATGATCTAACTCTAACTTCTAACTGCTGTTCAGAGAGAAATTTACCGATCCATCCTAACAACGGGTCTCCGATACCATACTGTTGGAGTTTAATGAGCAGGATTAGATGATCCAGGCGATCGAAGGCTTTCGAAAAGTCCAAGAATGCAACATCGACTCCTGTTCCCTCATCGACAGTCTCAGTCCAGTTGTCACGAGCTATCAGCAGATTCGTCGTACATGAACGATGTTGACGAAACCCATGCTGTTCTGGCGCAATTATGCCGTAGTTTTCCAAGTATCCCATTAACGCATCTGCTATCACCGCTTCCATGACTTTGGCGATCACAGGCAGAAGCGTTACGGGGCGGTAATTGGCAGGATCCGATCGACTTCCTGCTTTGTATATGGGCGTTATTACACCTTCTTTCCACCTCGAAGGTACGATGTTCTCATCGAAACAGCGCTGAAAAAATGCAGCTAGTGGTTCGGCCAAGTGGATGGCAGCTACCTGTAATGTTTTCGGGTGAATGTTATCGGCCCCGGGAGAGCTGTGTGGACGCAAGGATAGTAGCTTTTGCAGCACCATTTCTGCAGTGAAAGTGAAGTTGGATAAAACGGACGGTGGGGTAACTAGTGGCGGAATATACGTCGAGGTTTGTACACCTTGGAAGATTGGGGAGTACTGGGCCCGTAATGCGTTGGCCGCCTCCTTCGCAGTATGTATTGAGGCAAGAACCGCGCGGCAATGAGGTACAATCTTTATTGACGCGATCCCAAGTTATCCGATCACTCACGTAGGCGCAAATGAATGAGTCCCACGACGCACCATCTGTCCTGGCATCCGCTCGCGACACGCCTATGCACTTTCAGGCCTTCGTATTTCTGCTTCTACGCGTCCCATTCTGAGCGGCACGGAGTCTTGAATGCTTGTGATTTACTTACTCGTGGATACATCAACCTGCTTGGTGTCGGTCTTGGAGGTTGCGATAACGGCGCTTCTGCCTGATTTATTGCGTTCTCGACGAGTACGCTCTACGTACTGTCTGGCTCAGACTCCCTGCTGGACGCCACTGGTGACCCCTTCTATTCTTGTTCCGTCACACCAGCGTAGCTCCGATTGCCCTCCCTTATGGTGTCTGTTCCCGCTTCCGTCCGCCCATGTTTTCGAGATCTTTCTGTTCTCCGGGTAATCAATGCCTACCTCCTCCATACAATCTCTTTATTTCTTGCATGAAACATGTGAAATCTCATGTGATACGTTCCTTGAGGTGCACCTTGCACGGAGCTATGTGGTAAGCTACATTCGAGTTGCATATGGCTGGATATAAAGCTTGGAATTTTGACTGCGGTTTGCCTCTGCAAGATAAAATTGGTGATTCTTTTCAATAGAAGATCGTTGATTTCGTACTCTACAGCTAAAAAATATCAAATGATCCATGTGCTTCAACACTTTTTCCAAAGCTATGAAGATCACTTATGTCTGTTCTCCGGCGCTGGCTAACTCGCTAAACACTCCGGGTTCCAAACAGATTCGTTGCGTGCGATTGTTATCAACGAAGGCTGTGCTTTTTTTCGGAAAATATTTTTGAACCTTTCATGTAATCCTTTAACGCAGACGGAAAGATGGATTGCGTGACTTATTCAACACTCGAATAAGTGTTAGTTAGTGGCGGCACAAGGATTCAGCCCTGCCTTCCGCTTGGTGAATCGAAGTAGTTGGCCCAAGCTTTACTTTAGTAAAAGACAGGTTCTGTTCCAAGTAACTCCAAACGAACTGCGCCATAGGTTCTCTCAGGTAACTCTATGATACTCCCAGTGTATATCAGTGAATGGTATCCGCTCCAGTTGAGCTGTACTTCCGTATTGAGGTCTTCTCCCAGAATACTGTATCAGAGATAAATGATCTGTATCCGAGCAATTGCAGCGGGACAAAAACGCAACGAAGCATTGCATTGAAATATATAGGACAAAACTATCTTGTCTGGATTATCCAGTATAGACATACAGTCTTGTGAATCACGAAATCGATCATCATGCTGAAAATTGGCCACTTAAGCGTAAAACACTGCTTCGTAGTAATATTGTCTGTAGCCTCTTACAGAGTGTGTGTATGAGCGTTTAAAATTATATAGAGGTTAAGACGAAACGAGGTAGCGAGAACGACGGTAGGGGCGCACCGTCTTTATTCTCCACGGACAACAAGTTCACAGGCTAGCACGCACGCGCGTATGTATAGAGGACAGTTCCCGACTACCAGGCACCACACATTGACCTTTCAGTCGGCCTAACATTCATTCCCCGGCTTCAGACGGTCAGTGAAGTCGTCCGCTCGTAAATTCTCCTTCGTATCTTCGCTTCCACACATCCTATTCTGACCGGGCTGAATTCGTTCTAATAGTCTTAACGTGCTTAATCGGAGTTGTGTCGCTTTCTTCGTGGTAATTCCTAGAAGTGCGGCCAAACGCGTATCCCTCAGGAAATTCGGGTTGTTCACCAATAAGTTCTCCGCTCTTCTCGGCTTGGACTTGACATCGTCTGTCTTTCGTTGTCCATTTCCGACTTGTCTCGTAGGCTTGGAGCTGCCCTGTTGAATTTCGTCTCCTGTGTTTTCGTTCCTTTTCATCTTTGTTAGTTTTCGTGATTTCTCCGTACGGCCAGCGATCCTTACCTTCCGTGCAACTGCAATGCCACCATACAGAAGGCGAGTATGATAAAAGCTTTCTCTTCTCAAGTTCAGCGCAAACAATGATGACTGCCGTTCAGAAATCCCGTAAAGATTTGTAATAAATTATGCATCGCTGTTAATTCTGCTATAAAATGTCTGCCGCTAATATGTTTGTAATAAGGCGATGGACAGTTACAGCAAGTTGGAACGTCTTTGGCGTTTGGTTGGCAGTATTCGGTCTCAGTATGTATGTCTCTGCGGCCTCCACGGGGACAGTCACAGGACGTCTGCGCCTACAGTGGGTCCATGAGCAGCCTGCGTTGCACCGCCCGTAGCTCCATCCATGCACCTCATATGCAGTGTAAATCTGAAGGAATAAGACAGGTGGGCATGTGGATGAGAGCCATGTTTAATCATCGGAGCCGGCATAAAACCCCTCAATATGCACAGTTGCAATATTCCTTTCTATCCAGGTGGGGATTCTTGCGTACCATAATTACACGTTGCGGTGGCTGGGACGTACTCCCCTCCACACTTGATGGAACCACTCTTTGAACCCAGTACGGCCACGAGGACTGTGCCCTCCATCCCCTCCAACAGCGACTAGTTATCTGCTGGAATCAGTGTAGTCCAGTCGCCGGATAATATATAGGTAGGCACCTCGTCAACATGCACCTCAAAGCGCAGCCACATCGAGCATGTCAAGCAACAAGCAATCCGGTGAACAGACCATATCAAATAAAACAAATCGAACAACGCATGCTGATATGCCGATATAACTATTCGCTAAAGTAACGTATGAAACGAATGGGTTAAAAACAAAACCGAAGTGAATTCAAGAATTCAGGAAGAGAGATCAACTAAGGCAACAAAGGTGAAAGAATTAACAACATTTACCATAATTCGCTTAAGCGACGTGTGTAAGTAAATAGACTATTCAGACAGATGTTAAAATGCGGTATCAAAATATGCCTGAAGGCAATAAGGAAAACCAGTCACCTGAAATAAAGAAAATCAGCACGCAAGCACGCATGCAGCGTAGCTACCGGCGCTGCACCGGTTCTGCTCCACTTTACAGCAGGACACACCGTCGTTTCGATGCTGATCCAGAGTGGCCTCGCTCATGGATTACTAAGCCTGCGTGACTTAGACACGCGCAACTGCATATGCTGCGGCACCATGCGCTCGACGTCGATGGAGTACATCACGGCGGCGTCTGTCGCTTCCGCACTTGCTGTTCCTTCTCCGCATGCAGCAGCGCTTTCTCCTGCATCTCGACAACTGCTCTTTGATCAGATGGTGCTAAGCACGCCGATCAACCGCCTACGATTCCCAACAATTGAAATAAACATAAGAAGGTGACGGGCCCACATTGATCATGTCCTGGTGCCGAAACCTCGGTTTCACTATATGGAGCTTCCCAACACTCAGGTAACTATATGACAGCTGCTTCGGTAACGGCGTCGAATCCATACGCCACACATGATTGAGCCACCTCAAGTGTCTCAGCAAAAGTTTACAGTTCACTGCATACATTCCACTTCGGCGCAACACTCCCCTGCCCGCAACTCCTTCGCACCAACTGGTGCGCAGAACCCCACGCATACACTGTTGATGGAACCGCTCGAGATATTGTATGTCTCGCCGGCACATCATACACGGTTCACCGCAGTATAGAAGAACGGACAGCACCATGGATTTGTACACCATCAGCTTCAGGCCAGCGGTAAGATGTTGGTTGTTCCACACTCGGTACGCAAGATTTCCAAATGCCACCGCTGACTTCGAGACGTGGATACGCAGCTCACCGTGTATTTGCTGGTCAGTCGAAACCACATTCCCAAGGTAGCAGAAGCGGGAGGTGGTTTCCAATACCTCAGCACCAATGCTGATTCGCGGCAGTAGTGAAGATTGCACCTCCGGTGAAGGCTGAAAGAGACAGACAATTTTGCTTGTGTTGATGGTGAGCCGGAATTTGGCCGCCGTCGAAACCAGACCACTAGTCATGTGCTGCAACTCATCCGCGCTGTGTGTAAACAACGCACAGTCGTCCACGGACAGCAACATACGGATAGTTGCCTTACAGCTTAGGGTTCTCGCGCCGAAATGTAGGATGTTCGACAACGCATCATTACTAAGATGCTGCACACGAACGCCGTAGTCACAAACGGTATCAAAAGCACAAGACGTCCTAGCATTTAAGTAAATAAAAACAGAGGAGGGGTTGCGCCACAGCTTTGCTTCACACCAGAGACAACTGCAAACTCATCCGAGGTATCTCCACTCAACTGCACCCTCGCCTGCATACCACTGTGCAGACATTCAATTAAAGTTACAAACTTACGCGGGCAACCAAACTTACCCAACATCAGCCAAAATGCTTCACGGTTCATCTTATCAAATGTTTTGGTGAAATCAACAAAAAGCGAGTACAACGGCTGGTGTCATTTTCTGCACTTCTGTTGCAACTGGCGAGACGCAAACAGCATATCTGTAGTGCTCCGACCTGAAGGGAATCCGCATTGCTCCTCCGCCACTTTCAGTTCCACAATCTGACGGACGAGGCGGTTGAGCAGGATTCGGGCAATCACCTTGACCACAAGTAGCAAGTTGATACCACGATAATTCGTGAGACATTACTTGCTGCCTTTGCCCTTTTACGGTGGGAGCACAAGCGAATCCTTCAACTTAGGTGGCAGCTCTTCCCCAATCTAAACACGTTGCGCAAACTGACGCAGCACATTTACCAACGCGAGTCCGCCGTGTTTCAATGCTTCGAGCGGCATGCCGTCGATACCCTCCTAGTTGCCGTTTCGCAGCCGAACAAGTGCTCGCTGCATCTCATCCAATGTCGGTGCATACTCTAGACTCACCTTTACATCGTGTTGTTTCAGGCCGTTCAAAGTAGGTCAGTCAATCTCCGAACGGTTGTTCAAGAGACAGGCGAAGTGTTAGCGCCACATCTGCATTATGTCTGTAGTTTGTGTGTAGGCAGCACCTGAATTAGAGTCGAGCAGCGTCCTCAGCGGATACAACCTCGGTCTATACACTGCCATCAAGTAGTCAAAGGTTTCTCTGAGTTGACGGCATTTGGCGTATCATTCCATCTGCTTCGCCTTCTCCGTCCACGATACATTTTTAATGCGACAGAGATCTCGAGTCAGCCGTCGTCGAATTCTGCCGAACTGACACCTCTTCCCCAAGTCGCTAGGGTCTACTGCAAGTAAGAACACAGAAACGCAAAGGAAACCGTTGTAATGTGTACACACGACCAAGTCACTGGTTCGCTTGATAACACGGACATTTCTTCACACACATGAGTCACATGCTTGGCTAGACAGACGGTGGTACGTGATAACCAACCACAACATTCCTCCACCGCTAGGTTAAAAGTATTCAGCTTGACAGTGTTCAATGCTGCGCTTCTCATCGCTGTATAGGTTGCTCAGCGTAGTCTTCATTTGGCAATACATATGGCGCTATTCTCAGGGGGTGCAGGCGAGGGGCCATTTACTTATTTTTGTTGGATAGATTCGTCGCAGTTAGACATAGGCAGACAACTACCACACATCCAAAAAAGCGCTAGACGGCCATTGCTTCCTATTGGGACACGTTAGTAGCGCGCACCCGCCGAATCCTGGGGGATTCGAACCCCCGACCTCACTTTTGCGAGTCAGCGAATTCCGTCGCTGAGCCATGGACGACGGCAGCGGGCCGCCATGACGGACAGCTAACTGCTATATAGCGCGGCTCCTCCTCCACTGTCTTACATGTCATGAATGTGCAGAGGACAGGGCTGGCCCCCAGAGCAACGACTGCATTTGCAAGCCGCTTTTTAACATGTTAAAATCTGTCTGAAAAATTTTCTATTTTCGTACACACGTCGCTTAAACTAATTATTTTGAATATCTTTAATTCGGCTGGTGCGCGCTGCTGACGAGTCCCAATACTACGAAACGGCCGTCTAGCGCTTTCCTTTATGTATGGTAGCTGTCTGCCTATGTTTAACTGCGACGACGCTGTACAAAAACCTAATAAATCCCCATACTACTTACAAACATTTACTTTTTTCTCTGCAGGACTCACAGGCTGTCATCGTGCTTGGTCCAAGTGACGTTGAAGTATTCGCCCATCTTCCGCTTTCGCTTCCACAGCACTACCTCTAGTCGATCTCCTAATCCCTCGGATCCGAGTTCTATCCGCTAGACACAGTTTAACATACATTCTGTCGCCTGTCACAACCACACGATCCCTCGTTTTCCTGTCGTAGCGTTGCTTCATCACAGACGCGTTTACCGACCGTTCGATGCAGACTGAGTTTAATCTGATCCAACCCAGTACGCAGACGTCGTCCCATCAGAAGTTCACACGGTGGATGATCCGCGGTAGTGTGTGGCGTAATGCGATATTGTAATAGGGCTTTGTCCAGACGAGTTTATAAAGTTCCGGACAATCGTTTGGCCACACCCAGTTTGGTTGTCTCAACCGCTGTCTTTGTCAGACCATTGGACGAAGGGAGATATGGTGCCGGGAGAACGTGTTCGACTCCATTTTGACGTAGGAATTGTCCGAACGCCTAGCTGGTAAACGTCGGGCCGTTATCTGAAACAACGGTACATGGTACAACATGTGTAGCGAATATATTCCTTAAGATGTGCACAGTGGTCAACCCAATCATCGATGTGGTTGCCCGAGCTTTGATTCATTTGGAATGGGCGTCCACTACATCCAGAACCATGAACCCATCGATGGGTTCACAGAAATCAATGTGTTTTCGGTTCCACGGGCTCGAGGTCCATTGCCAAGGAGACATTGGAACAGGTTGTGGGGATGATTTATTTTCTTGACAGCTAGCCCATAAGTGTACCAGTTGTTCTATCGCTTGATCGGCTCCCGGCCACCAAGTGTAGTTATGTGCTAGTGTCTTCATGTTAGAATTTTCTTAGTGCTCCATTTGAAGTTCCCGGAAGATTGTTTGACGATACCGTTCGGTGACGATGATTCGAGAGTTCCAAAGCATGCAACCGTCCTCGAGGCTTAATTCCTCTCCAAATGCGAAACGCTCTTAGACTCTCATCTACCCCGGTCCGGCCAGCCAGTTAGTATATAACCACGCACCTTCGACAGTTCCAGGTCAAACCTTGTTCCCGATTTTATTTCCGTTGCTGTTACCGGCGAATCATGCAATCAAGATATTAAGTTTACTAATTTTCTCAAAGCTGGCGTGTGGCTTGGAGCCTCCTGTAATGGAAATAGGCTGCGAGCATCGGCACAATGATTCTGCTTTCCGAAAAGGTATTTTAGCTGATCCTGATATCCAACGAGTAGTAGAGTCCCGCGATGCATCCGGGGCGACGCCATTTGGGGTATCGGTTTTGATTGACACAGAATTCCCAGTAATGGCTTGTAGTCTGTGTGTACTTCAAATCTCTGCCCGGGAAGGTATTGGTGAAATTGCACCACCCCAAACACGACCGCCAAAGCCTCCTTGTCAACTAAGGCGTAATTTCCTTCGGTCTGTGATATGGTCCAACAGAAAAATGTAATTTGTTCGTTTACTCTGTTCGCGCCAGATTGTAACAAGGCGGCTCCGACTCCGTACCGCGATTCATCACATGTCAGCGTCATGTACTTTTGCGCTCACAGTGGGTCAAAACCGGTGGACTGGCCAATGCACTTTCAGCTTGACGAAAAGCAAATTCCGCCGTCTCAGATAACAGCAACTGAGTGCGCTTGCATAACAACCGATGCAACGGGTGAAACACTGCTGCGGATTGCCGAACAAACCTTGAGTAGTACTTGTACATTACCAAGAACGACCTCAACTCGTGTTGATTTCTTGGTTGTGCTGCCTCAAGGATAGGCCGGATTTTCTCCCCAATCGTCTTCAGTCACTCAGCACTTATACGGAAACCAAAATAATCAACGCGGGGAGCCAAGAATGCACATTTTTCACGTTACAGCCTCAATGTATTCACATTCAGGCGGTCCAGAACAACTCGCAGAGTTTGTACATGTTCGTCAATTGTCGCCCCCCCCCCTGTAACCAATATATCGTCTAGGTATACGAAAGCTTTAGGTAATCCTGTTATGATCGCTGGAAAATGGTCGGAGCAGAATGTATACCAAAAGGTAGCCTGTTTTACCTGAACAAACTGCGGTGGGTAGTGATCTTCGTTATGGTTTTGGCATCTTCGTGTAGTTCGAGCTGCTGATGAGCGTGCGCGAGATCCAAGGTTGAGAAATACCTGCTGGTAGCCAGCTCCAAGTAAACGACCTCAATTTGTAGGATCGGGTGTTTTAAGCCGGAATACTGTAATTGATAGTAATTTTATAGTCCCTACATAGACGAATCGATCCAACAGGCTTGAGTACCGTACCAGTTGATATAGCCCAATCCGAAAACTGTACTGGCTATATGACGCCGCTGTTCTGCAGGCGATCAAGCTCCTCTTCTACCTTCAATCACAGCATATACGGCAGTGATCGAGCCTTGATGAATCGCGGTGGTATGTCAGGTGGAATGTAGCTATTACGTTGACCCCGGTGAATTAGCCTTCTTCCGGCGTCTTAAATACTATTACATATTGCTGACACAATATTTGAATCTCCGATGGAAAGAAAGATGGTTTATCTGCAGAATTGGAAGTTGACTGATCCAGTCGCGGCCCAGTAGTTTTGGACCACCTACGAGTTGTCGATCCTCCATTTGACACCTCAACGTCCTGCACCCCCGACAGTTTCACTTCACTACCGGTGGTCGGCTAGCCGAACAACCTCCAGGTGCTACCAGCTGGGTGGTTCGGGTCAAGCCCGTTCCAGCGAATTGTTCGACGGCAGTATTCCAGGACGTGGAGTGTTTTCGCCTGGCGGCCGTTCTCCCTATTAAAAGCCACAAGGGTCCGTTTACCAACACTGCGATGTGGCCAAGGTGACTGGCCATTAAATAAAGTCACTGCCTGTTCCCCCACCGGAGGATCCACATTTCACAAATGTCCTCCAATTTGATGAGATCAATTGATCCCTACATACCATGGAGAACACAACAAACAAACTTGCGAATTCAGCTACACTACAAAAGTTCACCCACCATGTCAACTAACACATATACTTACATTAATCCAGACAACTGCTATATCATTAGATAATTACCGACCAAAGCAGTTTGTATTATCATGATAATGCTTTCACAGGCGTGCCCCGCACTGCCGGCGATAAAACATTTATTAATTAATTAATTATTTATATGTACGGGGTGTTTTATTAATCTGGTCCAGAGCTAGGAGCGGCTGCACTCAAGCATTGACGTACCCAGGTACACAGAATTGCTAAATATCTAATGACGAAAATCGCTTTGCCAGCAGGAGTGAGATGGGACACAGAGACTCTACATGTGCGCCAACGATCGCAGGGCTCACCTAGCCTTTCGGCTGTGAGAGATGAGCGTTAGCAGCCACCACAGCCGCAATCGACCTATCATGCGTGGATTTCAGGGCAAGACCAACTAAACGCACGTCGTTCGGCCGTGAGAACTGGATGCTAGCCAGACCCAACATAGCCGCACTGAACGTGTCATTCTTCGATCGATCGGTAGTCGGCTTTCACCCAGGTGCAAAAGCCAGCGACATAGGTTCCCCGAGACGTGGTTAGTGCTTCGCTGTGCGAGCAATGGAGAAAAAGCATACACCCTTGTCGCCGATGTATCAGCAAATGCAGTCACTTAATGTGTCGGTCCATCAGCGCGTGGTCATTGTGCATCTGTATGGTGGGTGTGGATCCAATGAGGCAGCAACCGCGAACTGCTATAATAGTAGGCACCACGTTTCGCGGTCCAATACCAAACAGTATGTGCGTCGAGTGGTGAAGAAGTTTGCAGAAAGCGTTTGCATCCATACAAACCGGACAGTCGCGCACCGTCACGGAGGAAGTGTCAGCTTGCGCGGTTGCGCAGGACGTATGTGGTAACAGGCAACTCAGCATTCGGCAGCTCGCACAACATTGCGTAACCATACCGTATGTTGCGCATAGGATAATGATGGAAAGTATTCCGACAGTAGAGTTTTTTGCAGGTGCAAGTGTTGAATACATGCAGCTAGCAGAAACGCTTGGAATTCGCCCGTTTGTTTTTAAAATGT
>OX104070.1:77917431-77978917 GCA_944474145.2 Dicrocoelium dendriticum
ATTCCTCTGTCCAGGTGAGTTATCAGTCTTCACTGGCATACTCACTCAGTTGCAATCTACCTCAAAATCTAGAGCAACACTTGACTTGTATACAGAAAGCGATGACCATTTCCGGACAGTCCATCTACGGCGTAGCTCGACACCCCTTAAAGGCTTGGATCTCTTCTGCCTCTCTAATCCTGTTCGACCGCCCCAAGGATAATCCGACGGAATCTGATTACAACGAGCAGCGTCCTTCTGCCAACCGGCTGCTCAAGTAAAGCCTACGCAAGGATTGCGCAGGATGGTTGTCTGTGCGTGCGTCAGAGATGGAGACCGCTACCCTCTCTGGCAACACGCGCAAGCTTTTCCAACTCATTCGGTCCACTGGCCTCAAAAAGCCTGGTACCAGTGAGGTTATTTGCGTTCGGATGAGTCTCCAATCACTAACTAACAGAGGCGTTTGGACCGCTGGGTCGAGAACTCGCAATTCAACTGGCTCCCCCCGTCCATCAGTACATGAAGTGCACCTTGTTGTCTACCCTAGCTCGTCCCACTAAATCCACCCAGCGGAGCGGGTCTACCTCGTAGTTCGACGCTTGAAGCGATTCAAGACTGCCGGCTCAGACGGACTTCCTCCGGAGCTGTACCGATACGGCGGCGTGGGGATCATCAACCAGCTGATCACATTGTTCGCAAAATCGAATCAGCTCTTGTCCCGATTTTCAAGAAAGGCGTTTGCACTTCATGTATAATTCATCGTGAGGTTAGTCTTATTTCAGTTGCATCCAAGCCATTGGAATCCATTCTGCTTCATAGAGTATCCCCAATGCGTGCATCTTACTACCGGGAAGAACAAGCTGTTTACCGTCCCGGACGCGGATACGTGCACCAAATCTTTATGCTCCGCCAACTTCTCGAACATCGCCACATTTATCACAGGCCCACTATCGTTGCATTCCTAGACATAGGTGCCGCTTTTGACTCAGTTGATCGACCTGCTTTATGGCGTTGTTTGCTAAAGAGCGGGGTTCCAGAGAAATATACCGCCATCTTACAAGCACTTTGCCTTCATACCTCCGGCAGATTGAGGGTCTATGGCAGGCTTTCCTCGCAATTCGCTGTCAATAGCGGTATGCGACATGACTGCCCTATGTCCCCATTCTTCCTTAACCTCGCAATCGACGGCGTTCTGTCGAATGCTCTAGAAGGTTTCCAACATTTTGGCTTAGAGCTTCTACCGGGTGAGCGCGCGACTGACTTAGATTATGCTGATGATATCGCCTTACTTGGTGACGATTCTCAGGGTATGCAACTCGTTCTGGATCGTTTGGCGGTTGAAGCATATAAGTATGGCATGAGCTTCGCCCCATCGAAGTGGAAAGTACTGCTCAAGGATTGGCTTCCACCTGCTCCCGTGCTCACTCTCGAACGTGCACAACTTGAACAGGTACATAGTTTCGTCTACCTTGAGAGCTGTGTTTCTGCTGGCGGCACTCTCAGCAAAGAAGTTTCTCTTCGCCTCCCTAAAACTCGATCAGCATTTGACAATCTGAGGCACTTGTGACGTCATCGCCACATCTCTTTCTCGCTAAAAGACCCGCGTTTGCAGCACATCTGTTCGCTCAGTGTTGGTGTATGGGAGTTAGTCCTGGCCGATTCGCGTGGAAGACATGCGTCGTCTTTCCGGCAACATCAGGTTCACAGTAATGACGTCGCATCTTGGGGAATGCGAGTATTCCCTTCAACAAACTCGCTTTGCTACGGCAGTTGAAATGGCTCGGTCACGTCTTACGCATGTCACCTGAGCGTCTACCGCGTCGCGCTCTATTCGCTCGTCAAGGACCTGGCTCGAGGCGACCGCGTGGTGGTCAGCCTTCCACTTGGCGACAGCACATGCATTCGCTGACGTCGTGTCTAGCTGCTGTTGGATCCGTACGTCTTCCAGGATGGGGACCCAAAGATGAGGAGTGCCAATGGCTTAACACTCTTGAAGATATGGCCCGCAATCGCAATCAGAGAAAGGATTGTGTGCAGAACTGTATTGATTCACATGTTTACTACTTCAAACATTGAAACGGACAAATAAAGAGAAAAATCGGCGTGTGGCAAACAAACTAAAAATGTTTTGTTCTACTTTTTGTCAAAATGTTCCTTTCTTCCTGCGACATATTAGCTGAAGTGTGTTGCTCACCTACAACTACTATACCACGATGATTATGACGCGATGACTTCCCCTTATCCGCTAATCTCCATGGTTTTTTGTTGGCTCTGTGTCTATTTGCTAGACTGCTGCGATTACATACCATATCACAGGCCCATGCAACCCACAAACGTTACCGGCCAACTCGAAGACTCCTTGTCAGACATAGGCAATTCTTTGAGGTGGGAACTGTGAACACCAGGCGTGCGGGCTCTCGAGCATGGGGTCATCATCATCATTCTTGCACATTAGCTGATAATGAGAAGCACACTTCGGTTTACTGTGCTGCAATACCAAAGATGTATAGATGGCGAGATAATAAACATTGCAGTATACGATAAGTTACAAAAGCAAGTAAAGAATGCTAAGTATCATATTCTTGAAGATTCGTCACAGCTAGACTCAGGCTGACAGCCACTACACACCCAGAAAAGCGATTTCCTTGCTATCTGGTAATCGTCTGCCTGAGTCTAGCTGAGACTAATCACCACCAAGACCCAATAACCGCCCTATACTACTCACTTAGTGTCATTTTATCCATGCAGTTTGAGATAGTTGTTGTAGGATGCAGATCAGCGCGAAGGGGTTCCCAAGAAACTCACAACTCGAGCCCCATTGAGGTTGGCTCTTCGCAATATCATTGTCTTTGGGATACCTGCCTGACAGTCGGGTGACACCAACTGATGTAATCACTGTCAAACATTTGAATTTCCACAATTTTAACCAGGGGCTGCCTATTTAGAAGTGGTCGAAGACAAATCGTTGAGCACGGCGTACTGTCTCGCCGTCAGAGACACTGCGTAGTGCTCGTGTTCTTCGTCCGCTAAGTTGATCTTAAAAGCGTTATACGGCTGCTTTTGAACTAAACGATCGGTCACCGGCTCCCAATGGGCGTAATCCCATCACTTTGCTCCGCTGCCTTGCGGGTAGGATATCCAGCCATAGACTCGGACTGGTGTCCCCTAGTTCAACTACATCAGCTCGGGCAGCCTAGTAGTATTGCGCTGTCTGACGATGCATAGATATCTGTGTCATGTTTGGTTTTCCTTCTACGCTAATTTTACCTCCCATTGTTTTTCATGGCTTTTTATGGCTTTGTCTATTTTTTAACTATCAGAAAATATATCCATCAGCCCATAGCCAATATTAGAGGAAAGCCACTCAGTGACCGATAGGTGCACGCATGAGTTACCGGTGGACTACCCTTGAGTGGCCGATTTGGATGCCCCCGGTCGTTCCATTGAGACAGTTTTCGATTAGATTTCGGCCACTCAGAAAAATTTTACCTAATCTTAACGCACGCGGTGAGTGCATTTTTCCTGGTCGCAACAATCATTCACGTTCAGAGCAGACTAGTTAAAGCGTCATAGTGCAGTACTGCGTTTGCAATGCTACGTTGGAAACGTTTTGTAGTATCAGGATATGTCTTACTGGAACGGCTTGGGAGACAAATCCGTCATTCGCGCTGGTTTACTACCGTGCCGGCAAAGTTGGAAAATGACATCAACCATACACCGGAACATCGTGCCAACGACGTTCCGCTGCCCCACCCGACCACTATAAGTCGTGCGAGGCCTGGGTATACCGCGACGTCACCTGCGCCTACACGGAGATCCGTACTGACGACCTCAGGATTATAACGCAGGCGTGCAATCCTTTCAACTGGCACAAGTGGATGCTCAAACGCCTCATTGCGGAGTGCTGTCATTTTCAAAAATACTAAGGTAAAACAAAAATTACGTCGTTTTTACATTTAACATTGCACTTATAGAACTTAACGTCACCGACCATTTCGTATCTTTTCAATAACTCGTATATACACGATAAAAATAGAATGAAACACAAACAGGCCATGGTTGGTGGAGTTTGCGGTCATATTCAGACATTGTTATTTCTTTTTTTCATATTTCTGCTAGTGACCAAGTAACATATGCAGTGAAGCAGCTGAGCTTCTATCCGTGCTGGTAATGAGTAGATCATAGCTTTCAGCCTTTTTCCGACCAGGAGGATACTGTATCTGGGTGTACCAGGCATCGATTCTTGCCTAAGGATGCACTTGGACGGTGCCACTCTGTGTTCAATGAATCTTGCAGCGACACTAACCATAGCGCTGAATTAAAAGTGTTCCAATTGCGACGAACCTTTCTACTGAGTCTCTGGATGGTTGATCGTACCGCAACAAGATCAAACAGTTCCCTAGGCGTCACTCATTATGCATCGTGGAACCTACTGGAAACTATACCATGACGGGCTCCACAATAAAATAAAAGAGTAAACGGGAAATATGACAAGCCTGGTGAACGCAACTTGTTAGGGGAAGAACTTCTGACTATTTTTTGAGGACGTCGCAGTATCCATAGTCTGCGCGCAACCGAGGATGGTTGCGTACTACTGAAGCATCGGCACGGCTCACAGGCCTATCGCTGATGCTTTTCTTTTTCCTATTTCCCAGTGATTGGTGTGATCGCGTTACTCATAATCCACTATCGTGTCATCCAACTGTGGTTTCTCATATCGTTAAGTTTTTTAACATTGCCGGCCTGTAGCCTTAAGGATCACATGCCTGTCTTATACTCCTAAAGACGTGGGTTCGAGCCTGCGTCGGGGACCGGGCGACCCTCGTAATATCCTTAGCCCACTCGCTACAGGTGGTGGTTACGTGGCAGCAAAGCGTCGGTACTGCGTACCGGCGTACGGATACTGATGCCTTCCCCCTTTATCTTTTTAACGACAGTAAACCTGTTGGTAATCTTTTCATCCTTTATTACGCCTATGCACGTTACGCCCCACTAATAATTCCTGGTAGTTTGCATGCTGAGTAAAGGCCCAACTCGTTTTACTGAGCATTTGTCCAACGATACACACTGCCTGTCAGTCACATCCATCGTCATGCTCCGTCTTGCTTCTTTTGTTTGTAGCCCATATGTCATCGAGCGGAGCACATTGCACCTCCTGTATACACCATGCGATGATAATACATGCTGTTCATCTTTATCACAAGATGAGGCGATGGAACTGCGACACTTAGTTCCTCTGCTTCACGTTTTCTCCGCGCAGCAATGCGTCTGACTATGTGGAATCCTATTTGTGGTCAGCAACTGTTTCCGGTATCCCTGTTTACTATTACACTCTATCTTTTAATCCTCGTGACCAAATTCTTCCAACGATGCACTGGCGAAAGTATACAAAGTGAGTCTTGACCATTCTTGCTCAGTGACATCATGCCCATTTTGAGTTGATTTGATGAGTTCTACTTATTCTGTGCGAAGGTAACTGTGATTCGTCTTCCTGTACCACCCTTGTTTACGTCAAGTGATACACCATCCAAACTCGATTGACGTCACGACATTTCCGCGAGCAACATTGGCTAAGTGGAGTAAACGAACTGCGAACAACACTCAGAACCAAGCATTGCCTATCTTTTTGTGCGATTGGCGCTTGCTATCTACCCAAATGAAGGCCTCTGGTTTAGGCACATCATTGCTTGCGAACCCATTGTTATTTGACTGCTACATTTTTTTCATCCTGTCCCACAACTATTCCATCTGGTATTTTCGACCTTCACCTTCCTCGCATGATGCCAATTATTATTATTATTATTATTGTTATTGTTATTACTATTATTGATATCCTTAACGCGAGTAATGGCGGTGATGGAAGTTATAGTAACAGTTATTGTTGCTGTCAGTCAAAGCAGGTGGGTCGATCCCACCTCATTGCACGGATCATGGCTCGTCAACCGAACTAAACCGTGGTTGGGCTCCGTTTTTTCTGCATCTGGAAGTAGTAGTCGAGATGATTGAATTGTTAAACCAGGAAGTTCATTTAATTCGTCAATGGACCTCCCCTAACTTGTTTGTTTAAGCATATATATCCGCTCATGTGCAACAGTTGGCGGCCAAAATACGTCTCAGTGGTTGTCATCGTCTCATTTTAAGTCATTATCACTTAGATAAAGTAGACTTGTTTGCTGTTCTCTTGTTTTTTTATTTGCCATTATCATGTGGTATTACCATGTGGCCTGGAGGTTCGTTCGCAGTGCACATTAAACGCTTAGTTGTGTTTGATCACCGTTGTTTTGCGAAGTATTGCTCACGCTTGGTGGGAACACTGGGTGAGTAATGCAGAGATCCGCCAGTTGATTTTTTGGCAAGAAGCCTTCTGGTGCCCCTCTCGAGTGTTTGCTGAAACTTGACCGCATACGTTGGTTAGGACATGTCCTCAGTAGGTCAGTTGACCGGCTTTCTCGGCGTGCATCATACGCCGTGGCTGCCCCAAGTTGGGTGAAACCTCGAGGTGGCCAGTCCATGACGTGTCATAGTGACATGAAGAAATTGACTGAGAGACTTGATCAGACTGGCGTATGCTGTTCTTGTAAATGGGAACCCCGAGATGATGGTCCACACTATACAATTTTTAATTGATTTATCCTTAACGCAACAGCTTTCATCCGTAGTGCAGATACTTGCATCCTTAGTGCAAAAGCGATGGTCCAATAATCACGAAAATTGCATCTACCACGTCCTCAGGGAGTCAGCTATCCGCTTGCCTCGTTTGTTTTCTCAAGCCCTCTTTGTGAAACCCTTTGGATTCTATTCACAACGCGCTTGCTCAAGCCATAGGGTGCGATCCAGTGTTCCGTTCATGTTCACTGCGATATCTGCGTTCGTCCGGAATTGTGCTGACTTCGCCTAATCTTCACATCCCAGACCTTGGGGTTTGGAGCCCGTTCGTGAGTCAGCCCCTTCTTTCACCCCCTTATTGTCCGATGCTGGTGCGTACCTAGGCAAGCGGATGGCTTGAGTGACCAAACGTGATGTCCATTTGAGACTAAGGGACAGCTGACTCACTAAGGGTGTTGTAGATGCGATTTTCGGGACTATCGGATTATAGTTTTTGCGCTAAGGATGTAGGCTGCTGCACTATGGATGAAAGCCATTGCGTTAGGCATACATTCACTTGAGAAACGGTACAGTTGTTGAAGGCCTTTCGATCATGACGCAGTCAGTCGCGTTCCTGCATTCGGTTTCTCGCATCTGCCTGCTAATCTTCATTCCGTCTCAATTAGTTTTGCGCACTCCTTGCTTAATTCTCTTTCCTCTGTTTTCCGTTTGGTTTTCGCCTCATTTTCTTACGATTGTTTCTATGCTGACGTGGGTAGTGGCAACTTCATCTACCGCACTTCGGTGCCCGGATCACGGTTTCTCAACTGAACTGCCCCAATTTTTCGTTTTATCGTCACACATCCACTTTCGCATTTGGCCAGCTTCCTGAACCACGCGATGCACACTCGTTCATCTGTTGCTTCTCGTTACGCCTTGTTCGTGCGTATTCAAGATGTGCTCGTCCGTAAACTGTGTTTACCGACCCTCCTCCCTTCTTTGTGGGCGCGTCACCTTTGTGTGCTGATGAGGCGTAGTCTTCCATTTTTTCAGAGAGCGTTTTTTTTTCTTCCTGCCCACCGACACAGTTTGAATCATGATGCCCAGTCCAATCATGTAAACTGCGGTGCAGTTGTGTTTGTATGTGTGCGCGGGTGTGCTGCTGCTGCCGCCACCGCCACGCCGATGTAAACGTTCGTCTCACGGTTGTTTGGCTATCGACCGTTTGCCTCGGCTATGTGCGTACACAGATAACTGCCCACCATATTCGGCGCTGCTTGTTGGCGCAACGCTTGCCGTGACCGCTGTCACGTCGACATTTCGATGGGTCGTTCTCTCTTTATTCCATTGGCACGCATCCGCTCATATCCACGCGGGTCGTATCCATAGATGTAGCGATACAACAGTCAGGATAGAAAGAGAAATTTCCCAGCAATAACTTTCCTCACGAAAACGAATTGATTTAATAGTATTCATTCCAAAACATTTGACTAAGACATGCGACATCTGTGCCTACTTTCAGCTCGACTGTATTAGCTGTGGGCTACTATTTTTAGCGGCCGATGTCTATGTTTCCCAGTTGGCAAAATATCTTAGACCGCGTTTCAATTCATTCATACTGTCTCTCGATAGCCGCCCATGTGGGTAGATTTCGTCATTGCTTTCTGTTTTGGACAGCTGAGCTAGCTCATGATGCACGCGGTTGTTTTTAGCTAGAGTCGCATATAATTTGGCGAGTCTTCCAGGGAAACTCGTCATCGTATTTAAATACCCTGTGTTTGTTTTATTCCGCTCAGCAGCATTATATCACGCACCAGGCTCCGATGGCTGGGCCACGTGTTGCGCATGCCAGCACACCGACTCCCGCGACGTGCATTGTTTGCGCGTTGTGGGTGCGGTTGGAAGAGGAGGAGGGGAGGCCAAGTGATGACTTGGTCGAGAGAAATGAAAACCCTCACTTCAAAGTTGGCGTCGGTTGGTGCATCCCGACTGCCTGGCTGGGGTCCTAAGGACGGTGAACACGTTTGGTTGGACACACTTGCTGATATGGCTAGGAGCCGGCACCAATGGCGTTTGTGTTGTGATTTCCTTTGCCCATCCCTCTCCTGTTTAGTATCCCCCTCCAACCACTGATCTCATCTGTTAGGCATAATATGATTCTCTTTTTACGGCAGCCAGCTGTTAGCTCTCCGGAACGATGTCCATCCGTTACTGGGGACTCAGCGGGCGTGCCACTGTTTTTTTTCCTTTTCTTTTATTTTGTATTGCGGCACAATAGCTGAGGTGTATTCCACCTTCAGCTAACGTGTAATGATGATGATGATGGTGTATTGGCCTGATGCGAACCGCCGAAAATAAGCTTGTTCACCTAACCGGGATTATTTTCTCAGTTGCAACAGTCCAAGCATCCCACTGTGTTGAGAGAACTTAATCAATACGTTACGTTCGGCACAAGACTTGTGGTATCAAAGGCGGCAGTGCCGTTTTTCGATGAGTGACTTTTGTGTTGTGAATATCCAAAGCACTTTTGGAAGATTCTCAGAAGTAGTGGAGTTAAGCAAACAAGCACTACTTTGAAGCGTCACACTCTGAACAAGCGAGACACGGTTGTTTCTCTGATTGATGAGCTTGATCGCAACCGGTGTATCTACTCCGACGCACTGGGTGATTTGGACGATGAGGAATACAAACAGTTCGAATCATTCGTTCAACGAATTATGGCTCGGCAGGTGGAAGTACGAATAGCCTCATTACGGAGACAGATAGCTTCAAAAAAGCAGAGTAACTCGTTTCCACCTGACCCTGAGAAGTACGTGCACAATTTCTCCCCTTTGCAATTATACAAAGCACAAATGGAAGTCCTCTGACTAGGCCCGAAATTCTGCTACCCCCGAGCTAATGTACAAAAGTTAGACTTGGAAGTCCAATTCGAAAATCTCTATTCTCAAGTTTTTTCCTTAACTCCATCTTCAACATTAACAGCTGAACCGTACAAATCCACATTGGTAAACACATGCTACCAGTACCTGAGGTACAAATCGACCATCAAATATCTTCTAAAGAACAGGCATTTGGATGCTCTGAAGGAACTCAAAAAATAACAAGAATGTTTTGTTATCTAGACCGGATAAAGGAGCAGGGATTGTATTGATGAACAAGTCAGATACTATGGATAAGATGCACACCATCCTAAGAGACGCATCGAAATTCCGAAAAGTACAAAACGAGAAAGACAGGACGCCGGCAATTGAGAAGACCATGCCAACACTTTTGCGACATTTGAAACAAAATAACATCACAGACTCTGACACTTTTGAATACGCCAGACCTGGTGGAACCGTGATTCCGAGGCTTTATGGCTTACCTAAGATCCACAAGCAAGGTGTACCGTTGAGACCGATACTGGACATGTACAACTCTCCCTATCATCTGACTGCTAAGTGGCTTGTCAAACGCCTCCGGCCCGTCAGGAAAACCATATCTAGATACAGCCTCCGGGACACTTTCGAATTTTTGACTCGTTGCAACAACTCAATCTAGCTGAACGGAAGATGTTCTCGCTAGATGTGGCGTCACTTTTCACCAACGTCCCGTTAGGATAGACCATTGACTATCTCTGTGAGTTTATTCAAGCGCACAGCATCAACATCAGTATCCCAAATGACTGTTTAAGGCAACTTCTACTGGCATACACTAAGAACATTCAGTTTCAGTTCAATGAGACGTTTTACAGGCAAATAGACGGGGTAGCTATGGGTTCACTATTAGGACCGCTACTCGCTGATGTCTTCATGAGTAAGTTGGAGAATACTCAGGTAAACGAATGTATCAACAACTTGGTTTACTACGGTCGATACGTAGATGACATATTTTGTGTTGCGCATGGTCGAGTATGCATCGTAGATCCGCTAGCCCACTTCAACCCTGCACACAGCAACATAATGTTCACCAGAAAACTTGAAAGTAACAACTCCTTGTCATTCTTATATGTCTACATCACCAGGACATCAGACGGGACAATACAAAGGAGAGTATACAGAAAGACAACTTGGAGCGGCCAGTTTCCTTCCAATGAGTCAGAAACGCAACCTTGTCCGTTGTCTAACGGAAAAAGCGAGGAAAATATACACGGAAAACACGCTGTCGGATGAATTGAGTTTCATTCGAAGCGTTCTCGAACAAAATGGTTATCCGGACAAACTCATCCGTAGGCACATGGAGCCACGACCACCAAAGTCCAACCAATCACCGCAAAAAGAGCGCTTCATCTACTTATCACTGCCTTTCAAGGGTGATGTGATAGCAGAACGAACTACTCGTAGGCTCTGTATTGCAACGAGCGAGTGAACCGCTCAGCACGATTATATCACGCACCAGGCTCCGATGGCTGGGTCACGTGTTGCGCATGCCAGCACACCGACTCCCACGACGTGCATTGTTTGCGCATTGTGGGTGCGGTTGGAAGAGGAGGGGAGGCCAAGTGATGACTTGGTCGAGAGAAATGAAAACCCTCACTTCGAAATTGGCGTCGGTTGGTGCATCCCGACTGCCTGGTTAGGGTCCTAAGGACGGTGAACACGTTTGGTTGGACGCACTTGCTGATATGGCTAGGAGCCGGCCCCAATGGCGTTTGTGTTGTGAGTTCCTTTGTCCATCCCCCTCCTGTTTAGCATCCCCCTCCAATCACGATCTCAATCGTTAGGCATAATATGACTTTCTTTTACTGCAGCCAGCTGTTAGCTCTCCGGAACGATGTCCATCCGTCAGTGTGGACTCACGGGCGTGGCACTGTTTTTTTTCTTCTTTTCTTGCCTTTTGTATTGCGGCACAATAGCTGAGGTGTTTTCCACCTCCAGCTAACGTGTAATGATATATATATGATATATCTGTATTGCAACCGCGAGAACCTACTTTGCAGCTGACCTCCGTGTCAACTTCGCTTCTAAGCCAGTCGTGAGTCAACATCTCAAGGACAAGATACCGAGGTCGAATATTTCCTTCTGTATATACTATTTTTCTTGCTCGTGTCGAGCAAATTATATTGGAAAGACGACCAGGCGACTGTCTGAGAGAGTCCGAGAACATTGCTCGATGTGGCTCTACACTGGTGTCAGAAAGACAGTAGTCAGCGCGGTGCTGTGGCATTTGGTCGACTCAAATCACCAAGTGAATGTGCGATCGGCCTTCCGGCCTTTCTACAAGATATCTGGATGACACACGCGAGCCCTCCGATGTCGCCTATTAGCGACAGCTGAGGCAATCGCTAATCGGCTCCATAACCCTAACTTATGTGCTCAAAAGAAGTTTGTACAGGCCCTACAGCTACCATGGCCTCAAGCTTCCCCCTGTCATGAAGTCACGCTTGCCCCTTCCACTAATGTTGCCCAAGCCAGTGTCGTCACTTGATCTCATTGACCGATCAATTCACTTCATTGATTCATCGTATTTAAATACCTTGCGTTTGTTTTATTCTTATTTTCTGTGGTGTATTGGCCTGATGCGAACCATCGAAAACAGGCTTGTTCGCCTAATAATCTTTTGCTTCTGAAACTCATCATTGTCATGAAATGTTGGTCTGAAAATACAGGATCTCGTTTTTTCGCATTCCGCCGGTACATTTTCAACTTAGGATCCTGTAAATTGGCCGGTACGCGAAGTTCTTGTTGTTGACTCGTCGCGTTTAAGGCGACATCGATGAAGAGCTGAGTTTGCACCCAACCTCCCACTCATTTGATCCGCATCAACCCTCATTGGACTCTCTTTGTTTACCTAATGTACATAGCGAGAGCCAAAGTTACTTCCACCAGTTAACTGTAAAAAGACCAGAGATCCGTGTCATTGTGAATTTTACAGGTACAGTGGGCTGGTTGAACATTTCGCTCAGTTCCGCTGAAATTGCAGATATTTGGAATGAGTTCCTACATTGACCACCGCTGTGTGGCAACACCTTCACATGATCAAATCAGTACCCCATGTATTACTGAAACTTGAACCTGATGTGATCATCCTTTGTCTATGGACCACTTGTGTAAAGTGGTGTGTTACGCTCAAGCTGCCACTCCATGGAAAACGGGTTCGGAGTTGATGACAGACGCCAGGTAGCCCTGTGCGAACTACCTCATAGTACCTGACCGTTGACTGTAGGGTTAACCGTCTGCGATTTAACCCACAACTCACCGGTTGGAATCTGCGGGCGACCTCGCATTTTCTCTCTAGTTTTCATGTGCGACCAATGTTGGTCACGGATTTTGAGCAGTTCTCCGAGCTGGGTAATTATTTTGCAGACGTTTCGTTGCCTGACTAGGCAACATCATCAGTGCAGCTTCAGGGGCCTGGTTCGCAGTGCCTCGTAAGCGACTTCAATGTCCAAGTGCTTATTGATCGAGTTCTGTTTTGAATGCCAGGCTTCAATGAACTCACGTGAGTTCATCTGTTTCTCCGTCAAATACCACAAGAGCTCGTACGGCGTTGTGTCCAAGCCTATGTGACCGGCTATAAGGTCACTGACCACTCATTTCTGCAACCAGAAGTGAGTACTTAGTGTAGGGCGGATGAACAACCTTGTTGGCCACCGACTTTTCTGTGGACTGCTACTGGACACAAAGTAGGTGAATGAGCTACCCGGATGTCAACGGTCTTCGTTAATCGTCCCGCTGCCTTGCGAGTCAGGTCTTTATGACCAAAGGCTCGGGTGGGGTCTCTTAAGTTAGCCCTCTTGCATAGCCTGGGCAACTGGAAAGATCTCTTCCCACTCTACATATTAACCTACTAGACCTTCCAAAACTTTTCACTAACTTCCGTTTTTTTCCTTTTTGACTGTGTGTTGTGGCACCACCAATTTATATTGGTCAAGTTTTGAATAATAATAATAATAATAATAGTACACTAATCCCTGCATGCAAATTCTTTCCACATGTGCCCATGGGTGCTGCGTATTAAAAACTATTGAAACACTGCTTTCTCGTCATTTAGAGATACTTTGCTTCCAATCAACTTTGTGATAACAACGATCCTGACATCACCCGTTGTCCCACCGTATTTTGCACGTTAAATCCTGCTTGTTTTCATCAGTAACCACTTGCTCTCTCCTGCAATCATGTTAATTGTGCACACGTATCACCACGGTTCGTTTTCTTCCCACTTCGCACAGTCGTCCCTCACTTCACCAGCATACCTCCGCCAGTATCCTACTTTATCAGCAACGCACCGGACATACCAAGCCTTCACCACGTGGACCTAATTTGCCGAGTTTGGCCACCGAACTCCAAAGTTTACCTTTTCGGTAGTCATCTGCAGGCTCCAACTCCATCGACTAACAATGAGCCTACTGGTGCACCTCACTGGTCATCCGGGCACATCACCTCCCCACCACCACCACCACCACCCAATACCATAGGCGCCCTTTTACCCATTCCCCACGGCCTGGCCACTCAACGGTACGGACTGTTGTCCGCATCGAAACTACAATCGTCATCTAGTCCCGCTTCTGAGCAAAGTCAGCTGACGACTGATCTACGCGAATCCATTGCTTACGAGTCGCTAGCAAGTGCTATCCGTGAACATCCAGCAGCTGCGGCGGGAGACGAAGTCGCCGTAATGCTCACTGTTTCCAGTCTACCTGAGGCACGACAATTGGAGTTGATGAGACTTCACTGCTTGGCTGCCACCGCATTTGGACGTGTTCTGAGCGCTCCGTTTCATCTCACTCCGACCAGTAAGCAAATGTGTTCCCCCCCCCCCCCATTGTTAGCTTTCATCAACGTTTGCTTTATTGTGCTTTTGGACTCTGTGAATTGGAACATCCCATGTTGAACTACTCGGCTTATGATGTATGTGCTTCCTTGTACCTTGTTTGTTGACTGGACTACTGCATCCGGACGAGGGCACTGCGCTATCGTTTGCGGTGGTCCACTATTCCCATCCAGTCATTCTTCTCTTCGTTTTCCTTTTTAACTCTTCGATCAACTCCTTCAGGTTCCGCATTCCTTCCTACTTACTTTTGTAACCGGCAGTTTGTCACATGGATTTCCAACTTGACGCCTTTTTTCATAGCGCTCTCACACAGTACGCTTGAGTCTAATTTGGAAATTATTGTTTGAAATGACTTGGAATTGTCTTTATGCTTATGTTCGTACGACATTTCACTAGCATAATAAACACTACTAAACGATCAAACTGCTAATGTTACGTGAATCACTTTTAGGTCATTTGGTCACTCTTTCTCCTAGTATGCAGAACCCAGACAGTAGATTTCGCCTTCGATCACGCTATATAAAATAGCGTCGGAAACCAAAATTCATGGATATGAGACCCAGGACAATTTACATCACCACTCCTGGTGGGCGATTCTATAGCGATCGCTGGAGCTACTTTTCATTCGATTAGGTCGGGCGTGGTACAGCTGATAAGCTGACAAGCTCATTGCATTTTGTGACACTGTTAACAACCATATCTGATGTGCTGTCGCTTTGACTTACAAGGATGCCAGGTTCAAGTTATGGTAGCTGAAACTTTACTCTTTACCATCCTAATCACCGACGGTGACCACTCGGCTTGATGGAACTCTTTGTCTCACAAACTCATCATCTTGAAATTGGATCTTGACGTGGGGTGACTGTTTGGTCTCTTCCATTTCTCCTCTGACTATTCTGAGTTGTGCTTCTTGACCACTTCATGCAGCCCACACAGACAATTCAATGATTTGTGGTATCGCTAACTCAGTCTTATGTTCCTGTAGATTCTGGGTAGGTGCTTCTCCTATTTCTATGAAACTTGTCCCTCGGTTAAACCTTGACAAATTTACTGCACCTAGACTCCTGGGATATCGGTCAGGAACTCGCATCGTTTTCATGCCTGTGTTTCTGTACGTTCGCAGCATCTCAGTCTACATGCAACCGTGGTTATTCTGCGATTGGCTGGCCACTATCAACGTATCAATATTGTTACTTCTGGTGTTTGAACGCGTATTCGATGATGCCATCGAATGCTGGTATCCCGTAGCTGCTCCTTCACTCATCTTCTTTCTGTAGCACATTCCGTTTACCTCCTGAAGGCGTTGGAAGTGAGATATTTCCACTGAGAGATTGTCAATACCAAGCAATCGGGTCGCTTGTGATCTTGTTCATTTTGTCCGCTCCATCTTAATAATGATAATAATAATAATAACAATGGTATATTTCTCTTTGAGTGAGAAGCTGCATACATATTTGGCACAGATCAAATATGGACAGGTAGTAGCATGCTTTTCCATGGGCAATATGAATTTGTGGCGAATCAAAAACAGGTATATCTCTAGTCGGTGCGAGGTACAGTCCCACTGGCTATTACGATCCTTGGTGTACGGCAGAATCGCAAGAAGCAGATGTTATATTTTTTGAATTTTCCAAATTAGTCCTCAAGCTTTTTGGTGGACATTGCTAAGTGGTCGGTTAAATCTTTCGGGAGAATGTTGAGGTTTTAAAAGATACTAAGTGCAGATAAATAAAACATATAAGTGAAGTACTGTGGCCACTACTAGGACCGCCTACTGGGGACTTGCTCCCATGCGGGTTATTCTGTCGATGGATTTCATCCGCACTTACGTGCCCCATCTGGCCGTGTGACTTTTAAGGAAGGTAATCCATCACTTATTTCTTAGAACCAAGGTATCAGCAGTACCTCGACACACCGTACCGGCACTTCGCAGCCACCAGTAGGATGTGAGCCGGGTATATAGTGACGTCACCGAATCCACGCGGATTCGAACGGGTGACCTCCGGGTTACAAGGCAAGCGCGTGACCCCTTCGGTCACCGACGGACATACAAGTGACAGCTACCTTGCCGTTTGTTCTCTTCCATCATCATTTCCCTTCTCATAATTTCATTCAATGCACTCAATAAACTAACCCATCCATTTTTCTACGGTTGTTCCCACTCTGTTTCTGTCCATCTTACAGATATCGGTGATTTCCCCTCCTCCATCACTTCACCTGGCTCTTCTGATGGTTCCACAACAAAGTTATATACTGTTGAGTTTTGGATCAATAACATCGCGGTAGTTGATTGCCAGTTGCCTCTGAACAGCTCCCCTGCACCTCTAGTACATTTCGAATTGAACGGTACCGTAATTGGCGAAACAGGTAAGCCATCAATGAAAAGGTTCATTTGGTCCTTATTTTTGCTTACCTAAGCTACGGTTTTCCCTTCGTTATGATTAGAACAGATGCCTTCTCAATATACAATTTAGTGTGTACTCCACATTCGAAGAATCCCTATATAAACTGGCACTTTTTGTGAGACGAATTGCCTGGCTCCGACGGCATTCTTTTATCATTTTTGAAAGCTGGTGCTTGACATCTGTTCCATATCTTCAACACTGCAGCGCTTATGAGGTCTTTTTATACTGGAGATTATCGGCTGTTAACCATCTCTAAAGAACTTCAAGAAGTGCTCTGTGGAAATCTTCACAGCGTTGACCTTGTTCCAGTTATCCTCAAGCTCCACACATGTACTCTCCTACATCGACTCACTTGTTCTCGGGAGGGTGGACAAATTGGTGCTAAAGGCCAATCTGGTTTTCACACTTTTGAATGGAGCTTTCATCATTTATTTGCATTGCGTCCGGTATTAGAACAACGTTTCACTTACAGGCGACCTGCCGTAACTGTTCACCTTTAAATGAAATAACCTTTACTTCGATCGATTGCACTTGTCTGTTGTATTGTTTGCCATTGAAATACCTGCCTTAGCAGCCTGCTGCTACTTGGAATTCCCGTAACTGTGAGCCCCGGGACTTACACTAGTCTGAGTGAAACTTTCCCCATTCCTTTTCGACTTTTTTGGAATGGCCGTTAGCCCAGTGTACGAACGATGTCTCTAACTTCAAATTCGGTTGCTATACAGGCGCTTCTAAGCAGCAAGCTCTAGTACATGCTTCGTTATTCTAACTTACGCGTTATAATACCGGGCCGACTTGGTACCAAGTCTCAACATCAATGTACAACCGCTGATCGGTTTACTTATCTAGGCCGCTGTATTACTTACTTACAGTGCTTGCGGCGCTAGACATTACCATGCGCATTGGTAACGCCAGTCTCGCTTCCGATGGATCTAATCGCTTAGGGTTGAGGGACAGGTTTGAAACGCTACAGCGTCACATTTACCGACACACCACAACTTGAAAAACAAACAGCTTGTTTATGATTGATTGCCGTTGTTTACATAGCGCAGCACATTGTCTGATGGGATTACTGAATTGACTGTGCAGCAGTCAACCATTTGATGTTTGAGATGTTCGGCTTGAGTTCTTGTTTGCGTGGGATAGGTTGCATTCTCTGAGTAACTGTCGGCTGCCTACATTGGTATGCAATGTTTGAGGGTACTTCACCCGGGTTGATAAAGCCTCAGAGTGGTCAGCTAATGTCTTCTGATGGCGGGAAGAACTTGATTGAATGGCTTGTTTGGGATATTGCAAGCTGTCTTCCTGAATGCAACCCTCGGATTAAGCCGCACCAGTGATTAGAAACTCTTTCTGACTTAGCACAGCTACCAGACGAATAACACTGTTGCATTAGGTCTATTGTCTGTTTCGCCCTTCTTTACTTGTAGCATAAGCGCGACATCACTCTCGTCCTAACGGGTAGAGTGTACAATGCAGCCGTACGTTCGACCCTACGGTCGCGTAACCTGGCCCTCAGATCAGCCGACATAAAGAGGCTAGTTACGTTCGACCACCGGTGTGTTCGCAGTTTGGCTCACATCTGATGGGAACACTGGATGAGCAATGAACGTGTTCGACGCCTTGTTTACGGCACACGGAAAGGAAATGAACCGCTCAGCAGTGTTATTTCACGCACCAGGCTCCGATGGCTCAGCCACGTGTTACACATACCAGCCCACCGTCTCCCGCGACGTGCGTTGTCTGGGCGCTGGGGGTGTGGTTGGAAGAAGAAGAGGGGTGGCCAAGCGATAACTTGGTCGAGAGGAATGATGACCCTCACTTCGAAGCTGTCCTCGGTTGGAACGTCTCGGCTACCTGGTTGGGGTCCGAAAGACGATGAACACGTTTGGTTGGATACACTTCCTGACATTGCTAATAGCCGACTTCATTGATGTTCGTGTTGTGAGTTTCTTTGTCCCTCCCCATCCCTCTTAGCCTCCCCTCCAGCCACGATCTCATTTCTTGGTATAATAAATTTTTTACTGTAGCCGGCTGGTAGCTTTCCGTAACAGCGCCCATCGGTTGCTGGTAGCTCAGCTGGCATGCATCTGTTGCATGGCACAGTAACTGAGGTGTATCCACCTCTAACCAAGGTGTATGATGACGATGATTCACAATCGGGTTGCGGGTTCTTGCCTCACAGTGGCCAGATGGAATGCACACGGCTGATAACTCCCGAAAGGATGAAACAGCCGTGCAGTGCTTTTCCGGGCTTGTGATGGCTGACTAGTCTTTATATGGTTAACTTCTACTTATACCATTCAAATTCTCATTCCACTACCTTCTAGTCGGTACACAGACCAAACTACTTGTTATCGGCGGCTTAAGTTGGGTAGCAGTCGCTTGCTGAGGAGACTCCCTTGTCCTCCGCACTGAGGAGACAGCTGCAGTGTGTCACATCTAGTCACATAGCCACGTCAGTCGTTACCTTTCCCCCGTAGCCTTGTGGCCTTAATCGCGCACTCGCAAAGATTGTAGCCCAACAGGAGTTGGACGAAGTGCGCGCTTCTGGCAAATTCCGTAAGACTGTGATGGCTGTCTGGCTGAGTTAGTTATGTTGGACCCAACCTTTGAAATTAATCGCTTTGTGTCTTTACTATGCATTCACGAACCACATAGCAAAGACTCAAGGCGCTTTCGCCCATCTCCTCCACCTGTGTCACCGACGCGACATCACTCTCCCTGAAGGGCAGAGTTTACAACTATCCTATACGGTCGTGAAACCTGGCCTATTACTGAATACTGAGAATAGAGAGCGAGAAGATAAAACTCCGTGTTGCTCCATCGTAGGTGGATCGGGCACATGCGCGGAATCACCTCGCTAATTCCTACGCGGTGGCGGCATATTGCAGCTGCACTACATCTTATCCCTGTACGTTACGCTCCCTATACCTGTAGTCCGCATAGTGGGCGTCCAAGAATCTCTTAAATTCCGACACCGATTTCGCATCGAGTAGCGTCTCCGGCAATTTGTTCCAATACTTCACCACTCTACGCTCGAAGCATATAGGGTGAGCGATGCGCTTTAAATCCCGTACCACTAGTATAGACCGGTGTCCGCATGTGCTGCTTGGTGCGCGAACGTGCAGCGGAAGCCTCGACATAGGGAAGTGGCCCGGATGCAGTATCTGGTTCGTCATAATGAGATTAACTCGAAGCCGACGATATGACAGGGTATATAGCCCTAGTTTCCTGCATCGTTCATCGTACGACATACCCCTTAAACTGGGGATGAGCCGGGTAGCTACATACTGGACCCGTTCTAGTCTCTGCACCTCACCTATTGTGATCGGACAATAGACGGGTTAGCCGTACTCAAGCACCGGTTTTGTCATTGAAGAGAACAGGCGAACGGCAATTTCTTTAGACCAATTGCAGAAGCTGCGTCTAAGTGCTCAAATCAGGCGTAGTCCGTATGCGCACAGTCTTCGTGTTGTTGACTGACTAGCGATCAAAGCGTGAGAGTACACCTAGATAATTTACGGAACTGGTGGAATGCAGCGGGTGGCGGGACAGGGTGTACGCAAGCCCATTACCACCCCTTCACAGGCTCATAAACGAGGACTTAGCCGGGTTGACCGGTAGATCAACTTCTGCAGACCACCGGGATAGGCGGTCGAGGTCCTACTGAAGGACGTCACAGTCGTGGGGAGAATCAGTAATCCTCCAAATCTTCAGGTCGTCTGCAGACAATGCGCACGGCAACCGAAGAAGCTTCGGATCAGGGATAAAGTGGGCCCCAGTACTGTGCCTTGGGGTACGCCGCTAGTGCACGGGTACCATTCAGTTAGGTGGTCATCCACCTGAGCCCGCCATCTTCTCCCAATAGGGAATTCACTGATCCACTGGTGCAGTGCACCACCAACACCACACATCTTCAACTTGTGGAGCAGGATCTCATAGTTCATTTTCTCGAAAGCTTTACTGAAAGCAATGTAGATAACATCCACTGACTTTCCCTGGTTCAATGCTTGCAACCAAACCTGACGCGTCAACAACAAGTTGATGATGCACGAGCGGCCCTTTATGAAGCCGTGCTGTGCCGGCGATAGGCGATCTTTCGACTCCAGCAGCTGAAGAATCCCCTTTTTTACAATCTCCTCTGACGTGTATAATGATGATGGTGATCTATGCCAAAACAAAGGTGAGACAAGTCGGCTGGTAATATTCCACATTGCGTGAGTTACCGCCTTTGGGAAGCCGCTTCACTAGCGAACATTTCCAGTCACTCGGCAATACACACTCGGACAGCGATCTATTGAACGGATTCGTCACTTCAGGCGAGATGATGGCCGATAAGGACCTTAAAATAAGTGAGTGAAGTCCATCGGGTCAGGCAGGTTTCGTGCCGTCAAGACTGGCGAGTAGACTGCGGACATCTGCTACACCGTAACCCAGGCCATCGAGTACAACAGAGGCTGCACACGTCGAGCTCGGCATAGGCGCATGTCCACTTATAACTACTGAAGCGAAGTGCTCCGCCAATGCGGATGTGCCTTCTCTGCTAGTCGTCACAGGCTGTCCGTCGGTGCCCTCTAACATAGCTACGTCAGTTGCGGACCTCAGTCGCTGCTTCAGGTAAGCAAACAGTCTACTTGGGGACCGTTTTCGCTGAGTATGCAAGCTTCTCTTCGAATTGCTGACGCTTTTACGCTGTTGCATAGATTCCGCTGCTTTTTATATGCCTAGCAATCATCGGGAAAGCTAGACACGAGGAATGTATTCCACACAACGTGCCGCCGTCAAGCCATTTAACCATACTCTCTGTCCAACCAATGTGGCTTCACTGGTCCAGCTTCCCTATGTTCCAGGAGTACGAAACGTGCGCACAACGCTTGCACACCCACTTTTACAATAGACCAACAGGCTTCTACGGATGAATCATGCGGTAGCGACCAGCCTACTTCACTGATTGAGCCCATCGAAGTCGATCTTCCAATAATTGTAGGACGACTACAGCGGACGCGAGTGGGGCGGTGACAGCTCTAGGCTGGCTAAGATCATCGAGTGGTCGCTAGTTGCCAGAGACCCCAGGACCTGAATTTCATACATACGTTGGTCGCAACTAGTTACTATTAGGTCCAAGCACGATGGAGCGGAATGTGTTGTAACGCGCGTCGGTTGGCAGACAAGTTGTGCTGCCCCAGTTTCAACTACCATCTCCGCAAACTGCTTCTCGATTTCACGGTGCCTGGGGCGAAGTTAAACCTCAAGCCGCCGTATTCTAGGGCAGTTAAAATCGCTCATAAGCAGGAAGTGGGGCCGATTCATGTAGTTTCTGACTTGCGGCAACCAATCAAGACATTGCAATCGCGGGCTGCGATATGCCACACCCACAAACAGTTCACCCTGTCTCAGGCAGATCGAGCACCATAACTGCCTGCACAGGCTAACTTCGCTGCGGTGGGTGTGTACCAATCTCCCGCCCAGCGAGGACCGAATGTATAACAGCATGCCACCGCGTTCTTTTTATAATCTCTCGCACCGGAAGCACGAGTGTTCACTGATCTGGAATTTCTGGGTAGTGACCTCAGGATTTAATCAGGTTTCTTTCAGTCCCAGTATCTCCGGAAGACGAGAGGCAACGAAATGATATACATCGTCTCGTTTGTCCATTAAACTACAAAGGCTACATGCAGGCCGCTGTTGGTTCTGCCGGGCTCGCATGAAGCGTCATTGACCTGTTGCTCCGGGTTTGGCGGACCCGGAGATCTATCCGAAAATGTGAAGATTGGTTTCTCTACTATCAATCTGTTGTTTCAACTCCACGATAGCGGATGTCAGTTTGTCTTGGTCCGACGGATCCAAATCTGGACGAATATGGACCTTTAGACGTCTTAGCCTACCGAGACGGGATAGCGTCGGCCTCGGACTCGTTTCATCATAAACATGACTCGCAGAGGCCGGGACTTACCCTCCTCTTTTTTTAAGATGGGTGATTTGCTTAACCCGCAACCCCTGTTCATTCACGTCGAGAAGCCTATCACTCAGGCTCTGCAGAAAATCTATCTCATGGTCATAACGTACCTGAGGACTAGCATCCGTTAACTCTGGCGCGTGAGATATCATAAGGTTTCAGCGCCGCTGATTGCTGGCAGTTATCCTCTCCTTATTGCTTCGCTGCATTTTCCATTGGCTTTCATCGTCTGCGCTATTGCACACCGGTATGTTAATGTCCGTAGGACCCAACACAGGCACGCCATCTGTCTCCAGCAACGGGTGGACATCGCGCTGGACAGCCTGTAGCCGACAGGCAGGTCGGCTCCTTCGAACATAGAGGTGGCTGGGTTTCCGCTTGCTTAGATGAACTCACGGAGCTGTTCCGTATGGAACGTTTCGCCCGTCTTGTTGGTTCGCACGGCTTTCGACTGTTTATGACTGCACAGGCACGCCAGTAGAGGCTCCTGCCACGGGTGCACATCGCACTGGAGTGCCTGCAGCCGGCGGGCAGGTCGCCTCGTTCGAACATAGAGGTGCCTGGGCTTCCGCTTGATTGGATGGATTCACGGTGCTCCTAACTATGGAACGTTTCGCCCGTCTTGTAGACTCGAGCGGCTTCTCGGCTGTTTGTGATTGCACAGTGGCTTGGCCTTTCTTGCACAATATTTGGACAAGTCATGCTGTGTTTCACACAGTACTTTAGAATGATCTGAAGACAGCAATACACGAAATGTGGAAATTCACAATATACATAAGCCCAGGGAAACAAAAATAGCATAGGACGAAATCATGGTTTCCTTTGATGTAACAGCTTTGTTCACTTCAATCAACACCAATCTGGCGAAGCAAACGATGGCAACACTACTAGACCAATGCGGATCCTCAGACACGAACAATAAAATAGATGCCATCCACATGAGGGAGTTGTTGGATTTATGCATCCCGACGCACTTCAGTTTCAACGGCCAAACCTACGAACAAATAACAGTCACGCCAATGGGTTCAGCGATATCTGGACTAATAGCCGAAGCGGTGATGCAAGCATTGGAAGAAACCGCACTCCAGGTCGCAAAACCTAAACTCCGGCTACGCTAAGTGGACGATACCTTTGTCATCCTAAAGCGCTCAAAACTGGAAGAAACACATCAGCTAATGAACAACACGTTTGATGGTATCCGTTTCACTAAATAAGAAGAAAGCAATTGTCAGCTACCATTCTTGGATGTTTTAGTAGAAAGACATGCTGCTGGACAACAGTTTATCGGAAAGCGACGCATACAGACCAAATCCTGAATTATCGCAGCAATCATCCAACAGTCTACAAGCGCAGCTGCGTAACAACTCTAGTTAAAAGAGCTCAGACACATTGCAACACGTCGCAGCTGAGGAAAGCGGAGGAAGATCATCTGTTCGAAATGTTTACACGGAATGGGTGTCCCAGGAATTTCATTCTACGTTGTTTAACATCAATAAAACGACCGACGCATGAACAAACATCAGAAACGGATAAAAGAACAATCATTCTACCATACATCAACGGCGTCTCTGAGATGGCGGCGAGACTGCTACTACCTTTCGGAATCAGAGTTGCTCACAAACCGACAGAAACTATCCGAGACAAGCTCTTCAATGGTAAGGACCGGCTTGGCAAAGAAGAAACAAGTGGTATGATTTACAAAATCCACTGCAAAAATTGTAGCAAACACTATGTGGGCCAGACAGGCAGAAAGCTTGGCACTAGGCTACGTGAGTATAGCCTAGCCATCCGCCGACGTGACCAGAACTCCCTGATGTCGGTACATATGGACGCCTAGAATCATCAGTTTGAGTTGGAGAATGTCAGGATCATAGGCAGGGCAAAATGTCGAAAAGCGCGAGTTCCTCGAGGCTTGATACTCGGGGGAGTACTCAATCGACAGACAATTAGATCTAGCTACTGTCTATGAAGCACTGAGGGTCAAACCAATACTCCGCCCCGGATCAACGGAACAAAGGAGCATCATTGAGGCGGACTCTAGCTAACTTACGCAAGAGCTGACTTCACGGTCACCTCACGTGGACCAATCGACTCATGACTTTCGAATCAAGTGATCAGTAATCACTTGGATCTGTAAGTGGCCCGCATAAATCGCATTGATGATGTCGTCTAGTCTGACGATGAAACGTTTGCAGCCAAATCAGCCAGCTCGGAGAACACCCACCTACCCATATAAGGCATGTAGCAGCATTGGCTCTATGCCCAACTATTTTGCTCCCCACCTCTATCTAACGTGTATGATGATGATGATGATGATGATGATGATGATGATGATGATGATGATGATGATGATGATGATGATGATGATGATGATGATGATGATGATGATGATGATGATGATGATGATGATGATGATGATGATGATGATGATGATGATGATGATGATGATGATGATGATGATGATGATGATGATGATGATGATGATGATGATGATGATGATGATGATGATGATGATGATGATGATGATGATGATGATGATGATGATGATGATGATGATGATGATGATGATGATGATGATGATGATGATGATGATGATGATGATGATGATGATGATGATGATGATGATGATGATGATGATGATGATGATGATGATGATGATGATGATGATGATGATGATGATGATGATGATGATGATGATGATGATGATGATGATGATGATGATGATGATGATGATGATGATGATGATGATGATGATGATGATGATGATGATGATGATGATGATGATGATGATGATGATGATGATGATGATGATGATGATGATGATGATGATGATGATGATGATGATGATGATGATGATGATGATGATGATGATGATGATGATGATGATGATGATGATGATGATGATGATGATGATGATGATGATGATGATGATGATGATGATGATGATGATGATGATGATGATGATGATGATGATGATGATGATGATGATGATGATGATGATGATGATGATGATGATGATGATGATGATGATGATGATGATGATGATGATGATGATGATGATGATTTTGCAACAAGTGCCACAGGGAGTCAGCTTCGTCACTACGGATAGGTTAGCAGGTGTGACGGTAAAGGCGATAAATTGCATGATAAGTACACGATACAAATTCCACAGTAAAATATTCGGACACGACTCTAATACACAGTAAACAAATTCAGAATGTCGAAAGAAACTGAATTTGACAAGAATAAACACGAAAGATCTGCTCTGCACAATGTAATGGACGATGCTAACTGGCCTGTCAAACAGAGTGAGAAACCTGGCACATTAGGTCGACAGACCTAAAGAGGCTAGCTACGTTCGATCATCAATACCTTCGCAGCTTGGCTCATTCCCGCATGGGAGCACCGAGTAAGCAATGGATGTGCTCGGCGTCGCGTATTTGGCGCCGGGAGAGCGAGTGAACCGCTCAGCCTCGTTTTATCACGCATCAGGCTCTGATGGCTGGGCCACTTGTTGCGCATGCCAACACACCGACTCCCGCGTCGCGCCTTGTTTGCACGTCCGTAGTCGGAATAGAAGAGGAGAAGAGGCCAAGCGATGACTTGGTCGTGAGGAATGAAAACCACTTCGAAGTTGGCGTCAGTTAGTGCCTCCCGACTGCTTAATTGGGGTCCATAAAACGATGAATACGTTTTCTTGGATACACTTGCTTATATGACTAGGTGCTGACCTCAGTAGCGTTTGCGTTTTGCGTTTCTTTGTCCAACCCCCTCCTTTTTAGATTCCCCTCCAATTATGATCTCAAATGTTATTTAACATTATATTACTTGCTTTCTGAAGTGTTTTTATAGTTTATGATTCTTAGTTTCTTCTCTTTTTGTATTGCGGCACATTAGTTGAGGTGTGTTTCTCACCCCCAGCTAACATGTATTGATGGCGCTGATGATAATGTTTACTATACGGTTTGATAAGGCCGTGACCATCACGATGAAGCTGGACTTTAGCGTGGTGCGATGGTTTGCGTGCCTCAGAGATCCATTGAGCTATGTTGGGTGGTGCTTTTTTGCACCTTCAGAACCACTCATACCAGATTGGCCAATGGTTACAGGCCAGACAACAACCTGGTCCTCCAGGTTGGGGGTTGGAATGAGGGTGGCATCTTATTCCTTAAAATGGACTCCTTGTAGCCCAATCCCAAACCCGCTGTATTGCGGTCAGGTTTTTGAACCAAAGGCTTGGGTTGAGAGCCCTGATCGTTCTTCTATCTAAACCTGGGCAACCTGGCAGTATCCTGCCCACGCCATACTATGAATCTTTGGTCAAACAGTTTCTTGATGCACTTGCCACCGCAGAGAATAATCAACGGTGCCCTATCTGCTGCATCGAGCAGACTGGATAGGGGTTTGGATGCTATTGCTCAAGCCTTCCCATCCTCATATTCCCTCTCTTTTTCACTCTTGTCCTCTTGTTGCAGCTTCACTTTCACCCCCCTGTTTAAACCCTTCAGTTCTTGCCCCCCTACGTTGCTTTGATAGGCTTTTTCCTTCTAGTTTCAACTCATATGTAAACGCAGAGCGTCATTTCTGTCTTTGGCGTGCCTCAATATATGCACATTGCTTCAGATCGGCCAGCAGGCAGCACTCGCCCGAACATTAGAGACCTCGATCGATATCTGCTGCTTATCGGAGACCCACCTGCAAGACTCGAGCTCAGTGCTCACTTTGCGATCCCCTTCAGGTGACGCAAGCAGTATTTTCTCATTGCGCCTATCCGGTGACGATGTAGCTTCCAGCACCGGCCAAGCCGGTGTTGATATTGCCCTGAGTCCCCGGGCTGAAGCTGCTATGGTTGACAAGATTCCAATCAGTAGCCGGTTGTGTGCAGTCCGATTGGCTGGTTCGTTCAAAGCTTCGAAGTCGCGCGGGACTAATAGGTGTCTATTCGTCATCGCTGCCGATGCACTCACAAACTATAGCGCTTATTCGCTAAAAGACGACTTCTACCGCCCACTTACGTGGTTCCTTCGCCACAGAAGAAGCACGGACACTGTTGTGCTGGTGGGGGATCTGAACGCACAAGCCGGAAAATTATGCACTGATGAACTGCATCTGGACGGTCAACACGGTGTAGCCTCCCGTAATGATAACTGTGAGCGGTTACTTCATTTGTGTGAAGATGCCCGTTTATTTCTTGAGATCATTAACTTCCTACACATCACCTGCCGGAGGGTGACGTGCCGCCCCCAACCTTGGACGCAAATCGATCACATTGCGATAAGTTACCGAGGGAGAGGCTGCGTTCAAACCTGTCGCTCGATTTGGAGCACATGTGTGGACACCGACCATGCACTTGTATGTGCTGACGTGCGGATGCGTTTTAGCGGACGCCCAAGACGATGCTGTGAGCGCATTGACACCATTCAACTGGCGAAGTCAGCTGTTCTGAATGCCTATCAAAGTACGCTGTCATGCGAGTTGAGTAAGCGCTCACTGGATGCAATTGAAGCTCACTGGTCGCATGTTCACTAGACCTTACTAGCAGCAGGAAAATTCTCATGTGGTAAGTCTAATCGCCAACATGGATATTGGGTCTCTTCGCAGTCTCTAGAATTTATCGATGCTCGCCGGCACATTCCGGCTGGAAGCATACACAATGATACTCGCACAAAAACTCAGTGCTAGCCTGAAGGGAGACCGCGAATGCTGGTGGTCTCATCGTGCATCCGAGATGGAAATGGCCGCTGCCCTTGGTAACCATCGTAAGTTATTCCGGCTGATGCGGGAAACGGGCAGCAGGAGACCTGGTGTTAGTGAAACTATACGTGATGAGAGTGGAAAGGCTATCCACAATTTGTCAAAACGTTTGGAGCGTTGGGCTGAGCACTTTTGGGATTGTTACATTTCTTACCGGCCACTGATCGCCCTGCTCCGTGGGCTGTCCCTTTGGATCCGCCCTCTTGCTCAGAAGTCGAACATGAGATGGGACTCTTGAAGTTAAATAAAGCTGCGTGACCAGATGATCTTCCTCTAGCGCTATTCAACTTCGGGGTACCTGCTTTTGTGGATGATTTATACGAGTTACTAGTGATATTGTGGGAGCAGGAAACTGTCCCAACCGACTGGAGCCGCTCCGTCATAGTCCCAATTTCCAAGGGAGGCTCACGATCTTAATGCGGCAACCATAGAGGAATCAGTCTGATCTCCATCACCTCCATTGTGGTTGATGCGTGAAGGAACCCGAAGCTAGTCAACCCTTAGCGTCCATGGATAGTATCATTGCGACCGATGTGGTTCGGAATAGTTCACGAGCTTTCGTCATCAGATAATCGTGGTGACAAAAAAACCGGAGGCGTCAATTGAGCGTGTGAATTGAAGGAAGCCTGGAAACTGCCTGTGCAAGGCGTCAACTTCTCAATAATTACGGTTCAAACACTGAGGGGAACTCACTCTCAGTGGATGGGAGGTGCGATAAGTGTCAAATGGTGGGGAAAAGGTAACAATGCGAGACGTGATGAACCGACCAATTGGGTTGAACGATTAGGCTTTCTAGAACCAATTAGCTAGGTAGCCTTACACCATATGCTATCAGTCTATACTACACTGCACGTATGGATTCTTTGTACACTTCTGATACTAGTAGTAGAACGTAGCGATCATCATCATTATCATACACGTTAGCTAGAGGTGGGGAACACCTCAGCTACTGTGCCGCAATACATAGAAAAAAGGAAAATATGCAACTGGTGCAAGCCGGCTGAGCTACCGATAACGGATGGGCATCGTTCCGGTAAGCTACTAGCCGGCTACTGTGCATCAAAAAAAATTACTATGCAAGATTATATAAGGTTAAATAATGAGATCGTGGTTGGAGGGTGAGGCTAAGAGGGATGGGGTGGGACAAAGAAACTCACAGCATGAACGCCACTGAGGTCGGCTCCTTGCCATATCAGCAAGTGTGTCCAACCAAACGTGTTCATCGTCTTTCGGACCCCAACCAGGGAGCCGAGACGTTCCAACCGAGGCCAGCTCAGAAATGAGGGCCTTCATTTCTCTGGACCACTTCATCGCTTGGCCACTTTTCCTCTTCTTCCATCCACACCCTCGGTGCACAAACAAAGCACGTCGCGAGAGTCGGTGGGCTGGTATGCGTAGAACAATCTAGTTTCCATGGATCATTATCAGGCTAGTACAAGCACAGCTTTCAGGTCAAAAATGAACACGTGAATTACTGGCTTCTACAAATCAAAATTTCTCATCATCAATAAACTTATGTGATTAGCCCGACTTGTGTGGAGTCGGAGGAAATGGTGTGATAAGTCTGCTTACTTGTGTTAGTCTGGAGCCAGAGTAGACAGAGAGTGTGCACAAAAAATTCCTCAGTGCGCACAATTCCGCGATTGCCTCTGTTGTCGACAGCAAACGGCATCTGACAACTCTCATGTGGCGTTCTGGCACACAGTAGATCGGTTGGAATGAATCCGTTGAGTTTATTTTGTGGTTAGTATCCACTACATGTGACATGTACTATGCTCGTCATATTCTTCCTCACACCACTGTATAGCCAAGCGGGACATGCTCTCGAGCTCTTACGGACAGTCGCGTAGTCGTTTTTCAAATATACCTTGCTCGACACAAGCCAGAGCAATTGTACACACAAAAGGAAATCTGTGCTTACGGTATTCTGTCTTTGAGCTGCTGGCGCACAATTGGTGTTAAGGTGAAGCTTACACGTAAGTCGGCCGCAAACTACGTTTTGGCAATGGCTAAGGTAGGCCTTTGGGTTGTTCGCTGCACCATCGCGTCACCCTTAAACGGTAGCGATAAGTATATTAGGCGCTTCTCCGCGGAAGCAGATTTCATTTTCGTTACTTACGGTTCCCTGTGCTTCTGGATGAATTTTTCTGGGTATCCATTACGTTCGAACACCCTTCGGATGAAACTTAGCTTCTCAGAAAGCGTACCTTCTGTGCATATTCGTCTCACTCTCTCAGTGAGACAACGCATTAGCCTACGCTTCTGGTTGATTGGAATGAAAGTATGGAAGTGGGTGTATTGTCCATTCCAAGTTCCCTTTCTGTGCACCCTCCGCATTGTCCCTATCTCTTCCCTATTGATCTGGACGTCTAGAAAGGCCAATGAGTCGTCAATTTCTAGTTTGAGAGTAAACGTTATGTTATGCACGGAGGTGTAGTGAGACAGCAGATTTTTGATACACAGCCCATCGTCTGCAACACGAAAGATGTCATCTACATGTCGGTCATAATAAGTCAAACTGTTGATGGACTCCTTTAACTGGTTGCTCTCCAACTTGCTCATGAACACGCCTGCGAGTAAGAGCCTAACGACAAGCCCATGGTCACTCCATCTATTTGTCTATCCATTTGATCCATTACACTGAAACTGGATGTTTGTCATGCTTGTCAGCCATAGTTGTCTTAATCGATCTGCGGGGATACCGACGTTGGTGTTGTGCAACTGTATGATCTGACATAGTCTACAGTCTCTTCCATTGGGACCTTGGTGTAAAGGGACAACACATCTAATGAAAACATTTTCCGCCCGGTTAGTTCAAGGTGTCTCACTGAGTTGGGATATTACTTCAAACTCCTGCTGCTATCATACGGCTTCAAGACTGGCGGTTTAATATGAGCGTCCGGTATCATCAGGAGCGATTTACACATCACGTTTGTTCTTTTTTATCAAATCATGGACAAGACCCCGAATGCCGTCATTATTTATGGACGCGGGAATGTCTTTCTTGGACAACATCCTTCATCTCAAATTCTTGTTCCATCTTCCTGTTTCATTTCCATTTGAATTCGTTTCGTTTCGCAAGTTTATAGTTTCGAATCACGGAAGCAACGTGCGGATGTGTATAACTATTCAGGATCCGAACGTTTTTTATACTACCAATGCTTCTGATATTCACTTTTAATGCGCAAACTTGTATGGCTCCCTCGGTCTAGATGAATAGTAACAAGTTTGACAGTTAAATGTTGCTTACCTCGTCTTTTGTGTTTCATCCTTCTATACTACCGCAGCTCTGCAAACGGACAAATTTCGCATAGTCGAGCGACCTGACAAACAGCGTCTCAGTTTGCTTATCCACAAGGTACAGCCGCTAGACGTCGGAACTTACCGATGTGCCGTCACTAATCCGCTAACCGGAGAGAAGAAATACTCCCCCGAGGTCACTCAACTGAAGCTGATTAGTGAGTACTCTTTCATTCGCATGGAATACGTACAGACTAGTCTGCGTCAATGAGTCATCAGATGCTTGGCAAAACAATGTATGACCATTTCTTTACCTCGGGAATCGTCACCATTTCAGACTCATTCATATCGTAAAACTCAGTCCTTTAGAGACAAGCGATTTATTCAGTAACGACAACGGATATATATATATATATATATATATATATATATATATATATATATATATATATATATATATGCCCCATGCTGAGGCTGATGTTGCATTCTTGATGCTTCTTCACCGCAGTTGGGCTAAACCAACTTACACCTAAACTAGGTCTTTTTAAGCTGAATAAATTTCATTCCGCTTTATTTGGTTTGTTCTGCCTCCCTGAATAATGTTCTATTAACTGGCCACGTTGCTTACACTAATTGCGCTTATTTTCGGTAATTTTGTTGCGTTTGTAGCATTTTAAGTAACTTGTGGACATTTCTTACTTATCCCGGATTTGTTGCTAACCAAATTACTTCATATGGTAATTTAGCGAAGAGTTATGCCACCGTATCTGCATGCATTATTGGATTTATTTTATTTCAGCTTGTCGTTTAAAGTGAATGGCTGTTGTTTGATATCCCTGGTATGGTTGCGCTTGATGTGTATGTTGACAAGGTGCCTACCTGTCTAGTACCCACTACATCGTTCATACTGGCTCCAGGAGACAGTTGGTCGTTGCTGGAGGGGACGGGGTGCACGGTCTTTGTGGCCGTGCTAGGCTCGAAGAGTGGTTCCATGCACTCAGTGTGGAGCGGACTACGGTCCAGCCACCGCCTTGTGTCCGGTTGATTCCCCAACTACAGGGTGCTTGTGTTTGCCTGTGACGGAGTGTAAGCCGGCTCCGTTGATGAAACGTGGTTCCCATCCACATGCCTCCCGGTCTTATTCCTTCGGGTTTACACTGGATATGGGGTGTGTGGTTGGAGCTGTGGGTGGTGCAGCGCAAGCCATCCATGGTCCTTCTGTATGCGCAAGCGTCCTGTGTCTGGCCACAGTGACATACAAATCTGAAACCGGATGTCGCCAACCGTATATATATACATATATATATATATATATATATATATATATATCGTCGATCTTCCCCTTCCGCTTCTTACAGTCTACTCTTACACTTTTTTTCTAGGCGCCCTTGTTAAACCCTTTTTTCTATGACTCAGAAACCGTCCTTTATGCATTTTGTATCCGTATTCACAAAGGACCTACCAATCCAGATAATCATATCCTTTACAACATCAGATGACACAGTGATACAACAATTAGCAATGTGCCCTGTCAACGTTGAGCATCAATTCACATCCCTGTTGTACCTTTTCTGATCATCTGTGGTCATTGCACTAGAATATCCTTTTAATTACCTGAAATACCGTCACAGGTGTGTCTTCCTTTAAACGAGAATATGCAATTTTTATATCTAATAGCAACTGTCTATATGATAGGCAAAAGCCACTGAATGAATGTATATAATACTAACAAAATTTACAAAGAAGAAGACGGATAAAATGCTTTTTTCACACGCCCTTTCGTCTTTTTGTGCCCGTTTACTGATTGTGGTCTTTAACAGTAAAATAGGGCCTAAATTCATGCCATTCTTCCATTGAGCCGGATTCTGCGCCACGTTTTTAAGCGTTTCCAGCCAGCGTTGTTCTTCCTCTTTGTCTTCTTAGTTCGGATGCCTTATGGGATCGACAAAAATTGAATTGGAAATCGGCGCTCTGACATTTTGGCGTCATGTAGCAAGTGGACTACTGTGCGATTTCTTTCAATGTGGCGCTCTGCGAGGAAATAGAGCGTTCTGTATTAGTCGCTCGCACGGCATGTGTAGGACGTAACCCAGTCTTGGCGCAGCGTCGTTACTAGCCTGTTGAGAGGGAAGCCCGTATCGCCTAAGACGCGGCATCTAACATCCTCGTTGCAAGCTATCGCCCGCAGACAACCTTCGTCAAACGTGGCGATCCGGCGCCTCTCATTCACACATAAGTCAGGACGCACACTCATACAAATGCACTTTTCGAGCACCGGCATTGTAAGTCCTGTCGTGAGTGGAAGGTCACGAAGCCGCAGGCGCCTCAGATTTGAGTAAGCCAATCGCGCTTTGACTTTCCCAAAATACATCTTCCAATGATGCAATTAGCAAAAACACAGCTCACCAGGTAGGCTAAGCTGCCTGTCTTCAAGAGTCATTAGAAGTACAAGTGGGTGCCAATCCTGGAGTAGGACTTAGCATTTCGATGGAGCGAATGCCACTCCATATTTGGTAGCTTCCATCGCAAACCGATTTCGCATGACTTGCATACTCGTCATCGAGCAGGATGATAACATCGGCGTAGTCTAATTCTGTCGCGCAGTTGCCTAGGAGAAGCTTTGCGCTAGAACTGTGGAAACTTTTAGTGCGCTCAATAGGACATCCTCGATCACAAAAATGAACGGAAACGAGGACATTGGACATCCCTGTCGTACACCGCTAGTGACGGCAAAAGGTGAAGAGAGCTTACAGTAAGCCCTCACTCTGTCCGAGACATTGCTCTACCATTCTCGAAAGGTGGTGGCATGCTTTCGAGTACCCCATACTTTTGCTGATAGCACCATAAAACGAGCGGATCGACCCAGTAGAACGCAGCTCGGATTTCCGATAGATGATAATAGTAGGCTGGCAGTAAACGTGAAGTTGCTCGAAGTGTTGGTGAGGCGTAAACATATGGTCTACACACCTTCGATCTGGACGGAAACTAGCCTGTGATACAGAAGCAACTATTGGCAGATCAGGTTGTTCAGTTGGTAGTCTGAGCGTTCGCTGAGCTCAACAGTTTAGCTGCAGCCAAACTGCTGAACTCAGCGAACACTCAGATCACCGACTGGAAACTAGCCAGTGCTTCACGAGTTCTCGAATCGGGGTTAGTCTGGGGACTGGAATAGATGTTAACAATTTTGAGGCATTGGATATTAAACTCATTCCTTTGCGGTTAGCGCCTAAGGTATGGTCACTCTTCTTGAAATTGGGACGATAGTCAACTTGTTTCAAAAGAACGGCATCTTTTCTCCACGCCACCTCTCAGTGAACAGTACTGTTCACTGGTTGACCATTTCCTTATCACTGTACTTGAGCAGCTCCAGAGGAAGCCCATCTTGGATCACTTCAAGTTGCTAAGTTCAAAGTAGACATCTGCTTCGGTGCGTTGTTCCAGTGAAACGTTTCATGGTCCGCAATTAGGCGTACTTGTTAGACGTGCGGAAATAGAGTTCTAACTGACACTTGGATAACTGTGCTATCCATCGGCTTTTGATTAGCTTTTTGGACCAGCTCGTAGAATAAAGGATCACAAGGCTGCTTTGTAATCCGAGGGCGCGGTTTCGAGCATGCGTATGGGAGCGGGCGACCCTTAACCCATGTGCGACTGATGGAGATTGCATGGCGGCGAAGCGTCGGTGCTTCGTACCGGTGTACTGCTGATGCCTTCATGTCTTCTTCTTGGACCACTGAAGCTCCTCCACTGACTCAGTTAAGCGGATTACGGAAAATCCCACTTTATGGCCGTCGAATAACAACCAGTTGACGAATTCGCGTAAGGGGACTACTTAGGGCGCTACATCCGACAGCGGAATCCGTTAGGTTTGTCTCCGTGTGGTTGTCTGTTTTGTTCACCGTCTGTTCACCCCAACTGGCTGGCTTCGCCAGATACAGTCTGCTGCGCTGGTGAATTGGGAATGCTGCCGTACTGCTACGAAGCAGAAAGCACAACCATGTCTATAGTAGTTCACGTGACTACGTACTATGGTTTACTGTAGTTTGTTCTTTACTACCATGCAGCTAACGCGGGTGGTCCTCTGCTCATCATCTTGCGGGTTTTATACACTTCTCAGTTTGTCCCTCTATGTACCTACGGTCCTGTGATTGTAAACATGTAGAGTTTGACTCTCAAGAACAAGGGACCGAAGGTAAACAATTGTTTTCGATTAATTCACCTTAATACCCTTACCATCAATCATAAGAGTACAGTAGCAATGGGCGTAACAGTGGCTTCGATCAGTTCAAATGAACTTATATCACTTGCCGACCAGGGGCATAAACTAGCAACAATCCTAAATGATAAGCCCAAACTTGGGCATATGTAGTCGGACGATTACTCCCGCCTCAGTTTTGTCCATTTTATCTATCCAGGATAGTTTAAGAGCTTCGATCAGTTTTTTTTGTCTTCAGTTATATATCCACCAGGACTTCCACTAGTGCTATCTACGAACATTCCGTCATCGTCTCCATGTTTCTTTCTATTGTATCCGGCTAACTACACTCCCCCCTCTCCCTCTCTTCAGTTCCCTCTAGTCCTGTTCAGACTCGAATTGTCGTGCCTTTGGCGTCCAGTGCCACTGCGGATGTGACTGGTAGCTCAGGCTCCACTCGATCACACAAAATAGTTGTGGATGAAGGTCAAAACATTACCCTCTTTTGTATCATTCAAGGCGCTCCCCCTCCAACAGTGGCCACCTACCCATTCGATCAGAATACCACTGCACACAATCGGTTCCTACGCGATCGGAAATTCGGTGAGTGTTGCTTTCTATCTCTCTTCTCAAGTTAAGCGGGGGCCATGTACTGTGCTCCGTTACACGGTCTTATTGTGTTCCCTTTCTGTCTTATAACTTTCCGCTGCGTCTGTTCCCGTTGGTTCGAGCTCTCTATTCGTTGCTATTTGCTGCATATCCCTGCTATTTTTAGGTCAGTAAATATGGCACTGTGCTCACCTTAAAACATAAGGCCAACACCTTGCCCGTTGATATATACTGTCGCTCCGATTAGTTATCTACTATATATCAACTTCATATTTGCCGATATGAAATTGCTAACCACTTTTCTTCCTGATTTGAACCGTCAACATCACTCTGGGCGTTCTTTTGTGATAGGTGTGTCAGTTAATCAGCCGTAATCCGAGATGCAAATAACGTTGTTCCCGGCAGTCCCGTTTCACGCTGCGACGATTACAGCGCTTGGCAAAATTAAGAACAGGGGGAAACGCCACTAGTCCACATGGGAAATGTTATTTCCCATTGGACGCGTTGTCGGTTGGAAGCGAATAAAACGATGATGTACGGGTACCGATTGTCTATAACGAGCGGTTGCTTAATGTCCTCAGCGCCCAAATTTCATCCAAGGGACAACCTCTCCCCCCCCCCCACACACACACTGTAAAATTGTACACTTCCGTTGACTCCTGAGCTATCATCACGCTGTTCCCTAGACAACATTTCCTTAGTAAAATCACACTTGCCTGATCAACGCCTGTCGTAGTCTCTTCTGTGATTTGATCGTCATCTACTTTGATAAATGAAGCAATTGACCGTTAAAGTTGGATGTTCGGAGTAAGCGAGACGCAGTAACGTGTTGAATGCTGTTCGCATACTGCGACGCATTTTGCGATAAACTCTGGCTGAAGTGTACATGGCTGGTTGCCATCGGTCCCTCTGCATAGAAACCGAATCCGACCTCAACTGAGCTTGTAACCCAAGTAATTTACCACTTGACCATCAGAAACTCAACCGTGTATGGTTATATACGGCGGGCTATCCTGTCACTGAAAACTAAGGTGCATAGCACTGGGATAAGGCCAGTGTTACTGTACGGATCAGGGAACTGATTAGTTCGCAGTGAAGACCACCGGCGCCTGTTGGGTATTGATCACACTTGATTCTAACACCGGGTGAGCAGTGCTGAGGTCCACCATTTGGCTTTTGACAAGGAATCCTCTGGTACTTCACTTGAGTGTTTGCTGAGACCTAATCACCTACGCTGGCTAGTTTATCTCCTTCGTCGACCGGCTTCCTCAGCGTGCGTTATACGCCGTGGCTGCACCAAGTTGGCCGAAACTGCAGGGTGACCAGTCCATGAGGTGGCACAGACGCATGAAGAAATTAACTAAGAGACTTGGCCAGGCTGGTCCATGTCGCCTTCACAGATACGAACTTAAGAATGATCCACATTAGTGGTTGGAGAATCTAACCTATAAGGCGCAGCTACGTAGTCAGTGGTGCTCCTGCATTTGCTTTTTTTGGCATCTGATCGTTAGTTTTTATTCCATCTCAGTTAGTTTTTCGCACTTATATCTTAACACTCTTTTCACTGTTTTCCGTTTGGGTTTCATCTCATTTCCAAATCATTATTTGTCTGGCGACGTCTGTACTGGCAACTGCATCCACCGCACTTTGGTGCTCGGCTTATCGTTATTCAACACAACTTAACTTGATGGAATGTCCATTTTCCATGCATCAGATAGGATGGACTCGTTTATGATTCTTTCAGTCGCATAACCGGAATGAGACAACGAAAATAAAGCGGTCCTGATGCCCCATTGCTCTTGTGAATTCCTCCTTTGTTTTATTTTCGTTTACTGCAATGGTTCCGATTGCTGGGCCGCATGCTACGCGTGCTAGCACACCGGCGCCCGCAACATGCGTTGTTTGTGCGCCGGAGGTGTGGATGGAAGAAGAGGAGGAGTGGCCAAGTGATGGCTTGGTCTAGAGAAATGTAGTCCCTTACTTCGAAGTTAGCCTTGGTTGAAGCCTCTCGGTTCCCTAGTTGGCGACCGAAGAACGATGAACACGTTTGACTGGATACGCTTGCTGACATGGCTAGGAGCCAACCGCAATGGCGTTTGTGCTTTGTGTTTTTTTGTCCCTCCGCCTCCCGCTTGGCATCCCCCTTCAGCCACCATCTCATCTGTTAGGCATAACAAAAGCTTTTCGCTGCACAGTAGCCGGCTGTTAGCTCTCCGGAACAATGTCCATCCGTTGCTGGTGGCTCAGCTGGCATGCATCTGTTGCATGTCTTTTCTTTTGTATTGCGCGACAATAACCGAGGTGTTTTCCACCTGTAGCTAACGTGCATAATGACGATGATGGTACTACAATGGTAATCGCGGGGATTCCACTACATATGGATTGGAAACTATCCAACTTACTTTTTCAAGAGAATGAACGTCACAAACCAAGTTTGTAAACAGAACCGGTATACGAATCTACGGAAAACTGTCTCCTGTGTTCCCCACGACAAATGGGGTTCGCCATTGTTGTCCCATATATTCTGTCCTATTGAACTTTGTCATCGGAATGATCATCAATACCTCAGTTCTTTCAGACTCTACCGGAATGGAAGTTCTGTTAGGTCACCGACTGACAAACCTGCAGTATGTGGAAGACACAGCTCTCCTTGGATCTGACACAGTTACTATGCTGACACTACTGGATAGATTGGTGCGTATCGCTGCACACTTCAGCATGTGCTTTGCACCTTCAAAGTGCACAGTACTGTTGCAGGACTGGACCGACATACATCCGTGTCTAGCTATCACAGAACGACTACTGGATGTAGTGGATCTGTTCACTTACCTTTGTAGCTCTCACCTCTGGTGGTCACATTGAGTAAGTTACTTCGCGTATCAGCATGACCCGTATGACTTTCCATAGACTCAGCCATCAATGGAAACAGCGGGATATCAGCCTGTCAGTGAAAGGTAGGGTTACAACGCTGCGATAAGGCCGGTCTTACTGTATAGATCAGAGAGCTGGCCAGTTCGCAACGAAGACATTAAACGCTTGGCGGTGTTTGACCACCTACACTTGCGGTGTGTTGTTCACGTCTGGTGGGAACACTGGATGAGCAATGCTGAGGTCCGCCAGTTGGTTTTTGGCAAAGAACCTTCTGGTGCCCCACTCGAGTGTTTGCAAAATCTTGGTCGCTTGCGTGGTCTAGTCCATGTCCTCTGTATTCCCGTCGACCGGCTTTCTCGGCACGCATTATACGCCGTAGCTGCACCAAGTTGCATGAAGCCGCGAGGTGGCATAGAGGCATGAAGAAACTGACTGAGAGACTTAGACTGGTGTGTGCCCTCTTCGTGGATGAGGGCCCTGCGATGGTTCACACGAATGGTTATCTTTCGCACCAGACATGGCTCAGTCACGCTGTCAGTGACGTTCCTGCACTCGGTTTCTTGCATCCGGTTGTTAATTTTTGTTCCTTTTTGATTAATTTTATGCACTGCATTGCTTTCATTTTCTGTATATTTTCTCTGCATTCAATTCCACTATCTTGCCTTTGCTGTTTATTGTTATTCTTCCGGAATGGGTCGCGGCAACTGGATCCACCGCATTTCGGTCCTCGAATTATATTTGTTCAGCGGAATTAAACTGAACTGTTTGGCACGCATGATTCCCCACTTAGATAGACAGGAATGCTACTGCTATGCATGTTGAAGGAGTGTGGGCTGGCTCCGTTAATGAATGGCGGCTCCCATCCACATGCCTCCCGGTCTTATTCCTTCACGTTCACACTGGATATGGGGTGTGTAGAGGAAACTGTTGGTGATGCAGCGCAAGACACCCATGGTCCCTCTGTAGGCATATGCGTCCTGTGGCTGTTCTATGGAGGGCGCAGTGACATACAAATCCCAAACCGGACGCCGCCAACCATATAATGCTTTAGATATCCTAGCCATTACACTGAAGACCTGCGGACTTTTGCTTATGCCGTTTATCATTTGTGAGTCATGCACGGCAACTGTCATTATGCCATGTCAAATCACCTGTAGTACACCGCAAATATTGAATAGATCAACTATACTAACAGCCAGTCCTTGTCTAGTACCTTTCAGCAGAGATGGAAAGAGGTCGTCAAGCCCCCGGGTACCATATTTCGGTTTGACAGCGCGGCTTATGTTTACTAGTTTGACATGTAGCATACCAAGCTTTTTCCTTTTTGCATGAATTGGTGCGATTCTAGGAGGGATGGTAACAGCGAACCCGATAGTGGGCTATTTACAGTGTTCCACCCAGATCTCATGCTGATGCTTTGTCTGAGAAGGCAGAAAAACTTCAGCAGCATACCGGTGCGCCTTCCCGGCGCTTTGCTGCTACGTAACCACCACCAGTCGCACGTGGACTGAGGATGCTGCGAGAGTCGCCTGGTCCCTACACAAGTTCGAACCCGTGCCCTCGGATTACATAACAGGTTTGTGATCCTTAAGGCTGCGGCTCGGCAGATAATGGGATTACGTGTATCCATCTGTTCCATCACTGCAGGCTTTCGGAGTCCGTGTTTCAAATATATAGGAACAGTATTCGCTGCTTCTGCATAGCATCAGCTTCCATCTAACTGATACTGCTCATTTTTCATCGCCTCCCCCCCCCCGATTAACTGTGACATCTGATCAGACACCGTGCCACAGTGTTGCGAATCGTCTGAAACCGATACCTCACTGCGGCCATCTTCGGCACTTTACCAAAACGTACTGTAACTCCGGAAATTCCCTTCCTGTTTGGATGCCTCAATTTTGATAGCCAGGAGACTATGAGCGTTATCTTCACAGCGCATTCGCACGTTTATCACGTTCGTCGTTGGCCACTAGGTATAAACACTGTTTGAACTAAACTTAGGCGATGAGTATGACCATTCTCGGAGTCGGGCACTTCCCTGAGACTGGGTAAATGAGCGCCGTATGATGGGCGCACTGGGGTGTGAGCGAATTGGGCAGTTGTTTCAGATCGACTGGCATTTTCTTTATTAATCTACACTGCCTGTTGCTACTTGCTGTATAATCCGGTTGCTTTCAGTGCAACCTCACATCTGATGACACGATGCGAACGTTTTTTGTTCCTCAGCATGTAATACGGTAAACCGATCAGCTTTACCAGTGTATCAAGCGTGCCTTCTTGGCGTTATTCACAATCCCAATTGAGCACTCATGTCACCTGCGATAACCACTTTATCCATCTTCTTAATCACTCAGATGGGAGTTGCAGTTGTACTTCACCTTGACGGCATTAAGATAGGTGTATCGAAGCAATAAAATGACCTCTTGTCTCCAATCACCGCTTTTTTGATGAACTCTCCTGGTCGAATAGCGCATTTGCGGCCTTTCACTAAAGATTATCCTCGAGAGAATACTACTCTCGGTCTTGTTACGGATTGCTTCCTCAATACTGCAGCAATAGATACACGACGAGTATAATCACTGTCATGCGAATCCCCGCTACATGGTCGGCGATTGTCAGAGTGTCTATGTTACATAATTCTTAGAAACATCACTGACCTATTTCAAACTAGTAGTTTGGTACCCGAGCTATGTCTGCTCGTTAACCGATTCAGGCTCGTCATTAGTATCGGTTACAACATCGATTCCCCTCTGTTAGACGATGTGTGCTACAGTAAAGGAACTGATGAAAATGTTATTATTTGTGCCTTATCGTATTCTCTTTCATCCGCGAATTCCTACGCGTAACCTTTGTCCCATTCTTTTCTCCCATAGTGCCAAAGCAGACAGTGGAGGTTTCTTTAGGAGACTCCATCTGGAACCGTTGACTTAATAGCCCGGCTTAAGAGTGGGTGCGGCAGGTTCATCTCTGGCGCGTACGTTCCGAGTTCCTCGGTGGTGTGTTCATGGCCAGTCACATAATCACGGATGATTCAAAGCAATTGGCGTTTTTTTCAGACTCACCACGGTCAACTGTATGTGAACTTGATAGCTTTGCACCTTAACGAGTATGCAGCATCTGTTTTAGGGTTGACGGTATCATACCAGCACACGACAGCTCAGGTTTCGCACACCGGACGCAATCCTTGATGCTCATGATTTGTGCCAACGGAACTGTGCTCATTATTCATAAATTGTTGTCTTCTATGACCGCGTCTTAAGTAGAGAGGGCAATCGACCTCACCCCAATTTCCTTTGCTGAGCTTGATTTCATCTACGGACATTGGGCGTCACTTCTGCTACTCATCAGATCATATAAGCATGTGGACCATCGCACTAGGTTTATTATCATTCTCATCACAAGAGTCTATCCAAACCGATTCACCGCGATTTATCAACGTTTTGTCGGCCGAAAACTAAGGCCCCCCATTAAAATTACACAACGCACTGAATTCATGCCCCTTTTCTTCTTAATTCCCATTTTTCCATTGGCACTTGACTGCCCGTTAGTTCCCGAACACTATCGTTTGTGCATATTTATCGTTCTTTACTGAACACTGCCTTGTGCATATCTTGATTCAATCTTGCGGCGCGCTTTGTCTCAGTCTCTGTTAGAGTGTTCTTTGCTCGTTTTTGAAAGCATTGGTTCCAAATTTCATCCAGGTCCATGATACATTCATGCTGCCCGCTGTCGATCCTCCTCCTACATCCTCATCCACCTTCGAACTAGGGTAGCTAAATCAGCAGTTGAATCGGTAACCTCGTGACTGGTTGGTTTCTGAATGTCTTGACCACTCGACTGGGTTGTGGGCGATTCCTATCACATTGAAGTGGATTACTTTGTATTTTGGGATTATTGCCATTGCATGCTGCGATTCCCAATTGGATTTTCTCTGCTTCCACTCCAGTTGACAACGAAACACGCCATGTTGCAGCTTGCCAGAAGCTATCAGCCTCGTCGAATCACAAACTGGACCATCGGATCCTCCATGTGGTCTCATTTTGGACCCCGCTGTATATTCGTTGCGTTTTATTTCGACACAGAGTTCCGTTGCGAATTCTTTCGGGACTTCTTGTTGACACATCGCATTAGGTCCTCTCCCCGTGAGTCTCTGATGGAGCTGCGTTCGGGCATCGCTTAAACTCGATCGGAGCAAGAAAACGAGTTGGTCATCTGTTCATCGCATTTTGGTTCACTTCCTACATACTGTAACTCCGCCTACTACTTGAAGTTCAAAGCCACTATAAAGGACCAGCAAGGTAGCTCAGGAGCATGGCCGCGCTTGGCGCCACCGCCACCTGATGGTGTTCCTTCAGAATGCGTGTGCTACCATCGAACATGTGATCCTCACTATGCGCATTCGAAATTCACCTACCGATGAAGAAAGAGTGTATTTTCCACTACGGAGCTGTGACTGGGCATAAATAAATAAGTTTATCTCTTAACACTTGGAACACCTTTCTAGCATGGGAAACGATCAGTTGTACCATCATCCGCAATACATGCATTGCTATTTCACAATGCGGGTTGTGGCGAAAGACCGTTCTCTTACACTGCAATGGATTTGTATTCTATTAGGTTTGCCTCCATAGCTTGTTGTTCAGTTTCTCTGTCCTGCAGGTAAGTTCATTTATTCGGCCTTCCGAAGCCTGTTTTTCATTCGTTGTCTTCATTTGCTCGACCGGTGGCCAAAAGGATAATACGATTGCCATTTAGACCGGAGGTCACCGCGGTCCGAATCCGCGTAGGTGCGAGCGATCTTGCGATTTACCCTGCTCACGAATGACCGGTGGTGGTCACGTGGCAACGAAAAGTTGGTACGGTAGGTCGGCGTATGGCCGATGCTCTACTTTCTCTTCATTTAACTATTGGTTGTGTAATGCTCGGATAATTCAACAGTCCATGGTGTCATCATCAGCCAGGTGCATCATATGTGTCGGTGAATTTGAATCTATTTAATCGCTGATTGGTCAGATCTGTTTTCAACTCACTTGCTAGGTACCATGAGGGCCTTTATTGTCATCCTCAAGTTGTTCAGAGCCAACGATTCAATCGCTCAGCTAAGTGATCCAGTCGTGCTTTTTTGCTGTACTTTCGCATAAGAGTCTCATGGAAACGGAAAAAACAGGACAATTAACAAGCCAATCAGTGTACAAATGGAACACAATTATGGTGATATCAGTTCTATCGTCTTGGAGGTAGACAAATTCCGATGCAATCCTCCAATGATTCGATCTAGAGTATACAGTAAGGGAGACGAAATAACAGAGACATACAAAGTGACTGGTACCCCACTAGAATCGTTCGGGCTTGTGTTCCAATAGCTCATGATCAAGTGTGCCTATGTCGGATAATTCCGATATAGATGCAGTGCTCAGGAATTTGTTCAAGCAGATACGAAACTGAGCATGTTACCCACTGCTCTAATGTTCAGTGGTAGTTTGTTCCATGCGTATGTGTATCTGCAATGGAAAAAACTACAGCGAACGTCGGAATGAGCTTTCGGATGAATGGTTGAACAAGACCTGTTCTTTGACAAGTAGAAAGTGCTTTTGTTTAAACGAGCGGGACAATCGTTATCAGACAACTTACCTTCTTGCGAACGTATACTACATGGATTTAGTACGGCATTATAATTGTAATGATGGTACTAATATATATTCTCGAGTTCATGTGACATGCCACTTTAGGTATAAAGCGCTAAAATTGTCGCGATTACTCGTTGTTAAGCGTTCTCAGACCAAACGTCCAGGTCTTTCCGGACACAAATCTGGAGGAGCATCACCACCCCATTGGCAGTACTTAATTCTTTTTTTCTTTGACTGTACACGAGGTTTCCTAGTTGACGAAATCGGGGACCGATGCCGTAAAAACCGTCGAACGATACACCACCTGGGAAGCCCCGCCTGTAATTTCCTTACATCGTTGGTACCTAATAAATCGCCTGAGTCGACAAGCACGCCTAAGCTTCATTAATTAACGGAATCTGCCGATTGTTGAAATCGAGCGTCCTAGGCACAGTCACTGGTCGTCTTACGCTTCTGCATCGGTGAATTTAAACGACCATAGGTCCTCCGTCTATTTAATTTGGGATTGCTCAAATATATATGCAGCTCACTTGATAGGTGTCATGAGTGTCTTTATTGTCATCCTCGAGTTGTTCAAAGGCAAGGACCCAATGTATTTACCCTTCATGCTTCCGCTACTGCTGCTTTTGTCGTTCGCCAACTTCCATCACACGCCAGCACTACATTTGTCGTCAATCCCATCTCCGTTGATTGTGTCTCCGATTCCGGTTTTGCCGACAGCCCAAAAGCTCAGTCAACAGCCATAATTTAACCTCGAGCTGTGTTCCGATTGACCTGCTTCAACGCAAGAACGCTTATTCAGATTGGTCAACAGGCCGGCTTGGCACGTACCCTGGAGTCTCTCGCCATTGGCATTTGCTGCGTTTCCGAAACTTGGTTGCAGGATTCCAGCAGCGTCCTCGGGCTGACGACCCCTTCTGATCGCGGAACCATACACCAACGGCGTCTATCTGTCGCAGAAGCAACTGCAGCAAGTTTGGCTGGCGTTGGGGTAGCACTAAGTAAGAAAGCCGAAGCTGCGTTGCTAAACCGGTTCCCAGTTAATAGTCTGAGACCCGCATGCAAGACTAGAACTCTTTGCTCACTATGCGACCCCCTGCAGGTAGTACCAGCAGCACTTCCTCATTGCGCCTATCCTTTGACGATGCTGCTTCGAGCACCGGCCAAGCCGGCGTTGGTATTGCCCTGAGTCTCCGGGCTGAAGCTGCCCTGGTTGATTGGATTCCAATCAGTAGCCGGATGTGTGCGGTGCGATTGGCTGGCTTGTTCAAAGCTTCGAAGTCGCGCGGGACTAATAGGTGTCTATTCGTCATCGCTGCCTATGCACCCACAAACTGTAGCGATGATTCGGTAAAGGACGACTTCTATCGCCAATTGACCGAGCTCCTTCGCCACAAAAGAAGAACGGACACTGTTGTGCTGGCTGGGGATCTGAACGCTCAAGTTGGAAAAGTATCCACTGATGAACTGCATCTTGACGGTCAGCACGGTGTAGGCTCCCGTAATGATAACTGTGAGCGGTTACTTCATTTGTGTGAAGATGCTCGCTTATTTCTGGCGAGCACAGCACCCGCCGGAGGATGACTTGGCGCCCACCACCTATGGACGCAAATCGATCACATTGCGATAAGTTACCGAGGGAGAGGCTGCGTCCAGAACTGTCGCTCGATTTGGAGCATAGGTGTGGAAACGGACTATGTACTTGTATGTGCTGACCTGAAGATCCGTTTTGGCAGACGCCCACGACGATGCTGTGCGCGCAATGACACCAGTCGATTGGCGAAGTCAGCTGTTCTGAATGCCTATCAAAGTACGCTGACATGCGAGTTGAGTAAGCGCTCACTGGATGCAATTGAAGCTCACTGATCGCATGTTCACTAGACCTTACTAGCAGCAGGAAAATTCTCATGTTGTAAGTCTAATCGCCAACATGGATATTGGGTCTCTTCGCAGTCTCTGGAACTTCTCGATGCTCACCGACATATTTCGGCTGGAAGCGAACACAATGTGACTCGCAGAAAACTCCGCGTAAAACTCCGTGCTAGCCTGAAGAGAGACCGCTAATGCTGGTGGTCTCATCGTGCATCAGAGATGGAAATGGCCGCTGCCCTTGGTAACCATCGTAAGTTATTCCGGCTGATGCGGGAAACGGGCAGCAGGAGACCTGGTGTTAGTGAAACTATACGTGATGAGAGTGGAAAGGCTATCCACAATTTGTCAAAACGTTTGGAACGTTGGGCTGAGCACTTTTGGGATTGTTACATTTCTTACCGGCCACTGATCGCTCTGCTCCATGGGCTGTCCCTTTGGATCCGCCCTCTTGCTCAGAAGTCGAACATGAGATGGGACTCTTGAAGTTAAATATAGCTGCGTGACCAGATGATCTTCCTCTAGCGCTATTCAACTTCGGGGTACCTGCTTTTGTGGATGATTTATACGAGTTACTAGTGATTTTGTGGGAGCAGGAAACTGTCCCAACCGACTGGAGCCGCTCCGTCATAGTCCCAATTTCCAAGGGAGGCTCACGATCTTAATGCGGCAACCATAGAGGAATCAGTCTGATCTCCATCGCCTCCAAATTGCTTGCCTCTGTCATCCTTCACAAACTGACTGGCACTTGTGAAAGCCATATTCGTGAAGAGCAAGCCGGGTTTCGTCGAGGTCGTGGCTGCATTGACCACATCTTCACTTTGCGTCTGTTATTGGAGCACCGTCACATATATTGGCGGCCCACCGTTGTCGTGTTCCTCGATATCAAAGGTGCGTTCGATTCGGTGGATGGGCGTGCACTTTAAGACTGTGTACTCAAGAAAGGTGTAACTGAGAAATATGTAAATATTATCCGATCATTATACGCGCGTAGCTCGGGCAGAGTGAAAGCTTACGGCAAACTGTCGTCGTCCTTTAATATCTTCAGCGACGTGAGACAAGGATTCCCGCTGTCACCTTTCCTTTTCCACTTCGCTATTGACGAAGCCATGGAAGTCGCGTTCACAAGACACGACTTAGAAGGTGTGGATCTGCTCCCAGCAGAACGACTTCGTGACTTGGAGTATGCTGACGTTATTGTCCTGATCTGTGACAGCTCACAAATGTGCTAAGCGGCATTGGACAGATTAGCACTGGCTGTCAGCCGCTTTGGGTTTTGCTTTACACCATCGAAGTGCAAGCGTTTCTCTAAGATTGGCGTGGACCGCCTCCTGCGCAGACCCCTGTTGGGGATCAGCTAGAAGTCGTTCAAAAATTCAACTACCTGGAAAGTTGTATCAGTGGCCGTCGGATTGAAGATGAAATCACGAATCGTATAGCAAAAGCTCGGGGCGCTTTTGCTAACCTTCGCCACTTATGGCGCCGGCGCGACATCACTCTCGCCTTGAAGATTAGAGTGTACAATGCAGCGGTACGTTTGACCCTACTGTACGGTTGTGAAATCTGGCCGCTTAGATCAATGGACATAAAGAGGCTGGTTACGTTCGACCACCGGTGCCTTCGCAATTTAGCTCACATTTGGTGGGAACACCGCCTGAGCAACGAGCGTGTTCGACGCCTTGTTTATGGCACAGGAAAAGGAAATGAACCGCTCAGCAGTGTTATTTCACGCACCAGGCTCCGATGACTCGGCCACGTGTTGCGCATGCCAGCCCACCGACTCCGGCGACGTACGTTGTTTGCGCGCCGGGCGTGTGGATGGAAGAAGAGGAGGGGTGGCCAAGCGATGACTTGGTCGAGATGAATGAAGGGTCTCACTTCGAAGCTGGCCTCAGTTGGAGCGTCTCGGCTACCTGGTTGGGGTTCGAAAGACGATGAACACGTTTGGCTGGATACACTTGTTAATGTGGCTAGGAGCCGATCTCAGTGGCGTTCGTGTTGTGAGTTTCTTTGTCCCACCCCATCCCGCTTAACCCCCCCTCCAACCACGATCTCATTATTTAGCATTTTATAACTTTGCATAGGAAATTGTTGTTTTCTGCTGCATAGTAGCCGGCAGGTAGCTTACCGGAACGATGCCTATCCGTTACCGGTAGCTCAGCTGGCTTGCACGTGTTGCATTTTATTCCCCTTTTTCTTTTATGTATTGCGACACAGTAGCTGAGGTTTTTCCCACCTGTAGCTAACGTGTATAGTGTGTGTGTGTGTTGTGTGTGTATGCGCAGTTCGTCTTCAAGGATCACGTCTTATCAACAGACATCACAAAGAAACTCGCAACTTGTTTGTCGTTTCTGCCTTCGCCCCATCTGACTGCAGCAGCGACTCTGTCAAGGACGATTTTTACCACGAACTTCACCTTCTTTTGGGCATATTGGACAAGTCGTATGTCATACTTGCTGGTAATTCTATTGCATGGGTCGGTCGCCTGCTTCCTTATGAACTTCACCTTGGAGATCGAAACGCGCTTAACAAAAGACACAGCTAATGGAGACCGGCTTCTCACATTGTGCAGGACAACCACCTGTTTTTCTCCAGCATCAATTTCAGGCATAACAAGAGATGTTCCGCAATCTGGCGCTCTTCGTCGTCAACACAGTTCTGGTCCTAGATTCACTACATTGCAATCAATTTCCGTTGGCGTGGTAGGATACGAGACTATAAGTCATTGTGGTCAACCTACCTTTACTTAGTTCACGCGCTGGTTTGTGCGAACATCTGCATGCGCTTCGGTGGGCCCCGGAAACAGCTGCACCGTATGCTTGACACAAGCAAGTTAGTTTACCCCTCTGTCTAGCTGCATTATCGTATGCTCTCACCTGTAGTCAACCACAGGATGTTGAGCAACATTAGGCTTGTTTCCACGAAGCGATGCTTTCCTCTGGTCTCACCCAACACCCTTTGAAAAGTTGGATCTCCGCTCGCTCGTTCGCTGGCACTGTTTGACCACCGTCAAACTGTCACTAAAGTCAGCTCATAATTCTGTGCGCCGGACTCTCTATCGGCAACTCAAACAAAAATTGCATAATGACCGCGAGACTTGGTGGTCTCAGTGCGCCACAGAGATGGAGACCGCTGCTCTCTCCGGAAATGTCCGCAAGCTCTTCCATCTCATTCGGTTCACCGGCCCCAGAAAGCCTGGTGTGAGTGGGACTATCTGTGAAGCGGATGGGTTACGATTCACTAACCTGCGAAGACGCGTGGAGCGTAAGGCCGAACATTTTCATTCCCAGTTCAATCGCCATCCACTGTCTGCTTGTATGCCAAGCACACTCAATAGCATGCCCTTTGTCATTTCATTATAGCCACCTAAGGAAGCGGAGATTTTCCTCGAGATTTGACACCTCGAGAGATTCAAATCTCCTGGCTCGGACAAACTTCCTCCGGAGATGTTCAAGTTGGCATCGCTGTTTTCCAAGATCTGGAACGAAGAGAAGATTCTATCCTCCTAAGACGAGTCAGTAATTATCCCTATATTTAATAAAGCTGCTGGCACCTTCTGTTCTGATCACAGGGAAATCAGTCTCATCCCGGTTGCTTCCAAACTGCTGGCATCCATTCTGCTCCGCAGACTATCCCCGATCCACGAGTTGGTTTACCGAGAAGAACAAGCGGTATTCGCCCCGGTCGAGGATGCATGAACCACATCTTCGCACCACGCTAAACCCCTAAACACCGCCATATCTACCACAGACCAACCATTGTCGTTTTCTTGGACATTCGAGCTGCATTTGACGGTTCATTGGCCTGCTTTATGGCACTGTTTGCTAAAAAATGGAGTCCCTGAAAAGTACACTTCCATCATTCGGGCGCTTTACTTTCAAGTGTCAGGTGGAGTGAGGGTCTATTGCAAGCTTTCCTCACTCTTCGCTAGCTCTAGTGGTGTGCGACAAAGGTGCCCCTTGTCCCCATTCTTCTTTAACTTTACAATTGAGGACGCCTTGTTGAGATCTCTGGAAGGCTCCCAAAATCTGGGTGTTGAGCTTCTACTGGGTAATCGCGTAACTGACTTAGATTATGCTGATAATATCGCTCTACTCGGTGACGAATCACAGTGTGTACAGCTCTTTTTGAACCGTCTGGCGATTGAAGCGTCTAAGTGTGATATGCGCTTTTTCCCCTTGAAGTGTAATGTGCTACTCCAGGACTGGAAGTCCTCTACCCCCTCACTTACCATTGAAGGAACACAGCTCGAGCTTGTGTACAGCTTTGTCTACCTCGGAAGTCATATTTCTTCTGATGGCACTATTGGGAAAGGGATATCTCTTCGCATCGCCAAAATCCGATCGGCATTTACCAACCTGAATCATTTGTTTCGTCGTCAGGAGGGTCTACAACGCTTGTGTCTGTAAGATCCTGTTGTACGGAAGTGAGTTCTGACCGATTCGTGTGGATGACATGTGTCAACTTTCGGCCTTCGACAACACATGTTTACGGCGGATAGCCCTTGTGTTGTGGCAGCACCGGGTTCACAACCAAGAAGTTCGGTTTCGCGTCTTGGTCTTGCTTTACTTATCTAGGGAGTTGCATCACGGCTGGTAGCGGTGTTGAAGATGAAGTCTTACAACGGGTTGCAAAGACCCGCCTTGCATTCATCAAACTGAGACACCTATGTTGTTGTCGTGATATCTGTCTCAAGCTCAAAGGCAGGGTGTACAATGCTTCCATCCGTGCGATACTCTTGTACGGCTATGAGACTTGGTCTATTCGCTCGGAAGACATGAAGCGGTTGTCAGTCTTCGACAATCGCTGTGTACGAATGATTGCTCGGATGTGATGGCAACACCACGTAAGCAACGTAGAGGTCCGAGACCGAGTGCTTGGAGCGAATAGTGCCAGTTCTCAGAACGTTATTCTCCAACACCACATGCGTTGGCTCGGCCACCTATTGCGCATGCTAGCCTATCGCCTTCCCTGCCGAGCGTTATTTGCACTCCCAGGGAACGATTGGAAAAAGTGCCGCGGTGGACAGCCAATGACGTGGAGAATGAGTATGAGGTATGCAATCTCAAGCTTAGTATCCGTCGGACGGGTCTGCCTTCCGGGATGGGAACCATGCGATTCGGACTGCCAGTGATTAGCAACGTTGGAGGCTATGGCGCGCAATCGGCATCCGTGGAGACAGTGCTGTTTAGCCGTGTTATCTATTAATTAACTTCTCATGGAACAGAAAACCGAAACAATAAATCCCAAAGCGGTGTGTGTAAAACCGAAAAAAATCGTTTTCATGTTATATTTCGTTCCCCCCTTTATTTCGCCATGGTTCTGATGGCACATTATCCGTAATCACTTGGGAAACATGACCCCTCCGCTTGATCGCCTTGTCGCAGTGCGTCAATTGAAGTGGCCTGGCCACGTTCTACATATGTAATGCGAGCGCTTGCACCTTATTTGTTTGCACGGGATTGTATTGGAAGAGAAGGCATGGAGGCCAGCCAGCCACTTGGCAGCAAACCATGAAATCGCTGACCTCTCGTCTCGCCATCGTCGGCGCTGTACGTTTTCCTGGTTGGGGGCCCAAGGATAACGACTGCCTAGGGCTCGACACGCTTGACGTTATGGCGCGAAACCGGAATCAATTAAACGACTGCATATTGAAATGTTTTGAACTATGTGATTAGAGCTATTCCATTCAAAATGTCAAAAAGGAACAACACGGCTTGTGAAAACAGCCGAAAAACGAGGCCAAAAGGCCCAAAATATTTGTTCCGTGTTTTCGACATTTGTACTTTCTATTTTGTCCTTCGGATTTTCAATTACTCAATGTCTATTTGTAGACAGGCGCATGTATATATATATATATATATATATTGGACCAGGTATTTATTTTTCTTACGACTGACAACGTTGTCGCTACCTCACCGTATTAGATGCACTGCAACTGCGCTTATCACTCGCGTTTCCATGCGCCTGCAATCTCGCCTTTGCTGTGTTTTCCCATCATGCCTACCTCGTGTTTGTGTGTGCGCGTACCTTCATCCCCTTATCGATCATCGGCCCGACACCGCATCCACCCGGTTCATCTGCCTGGTTGGGTGCATTTAACCCATCTCTTATTGTTATTATTTATGCTGCTGGTATTGCACCGTGGTAATGACGGACAGCTGGTTTGCTCCGTGTTGTCACGTTATCACTGGTGTTGCTATGGCTTACCGAGTAGTACCGGTTTCATGTGCTGAATCTATGTTACCTTAACGATCTTCTTCCCATTTAAGTTTGATGGCAACGAAAGTGGAACACAGACAATGTTTACGCTGTCCATGTTTGTCTGGGTGCAGTGAGGTAGAACCGTTGGCCGATTACGTTACCCGGGGCAGCCTCGATCCAAATTCGATCAGCCACTTGTCCGCGCGAGACACAGTCACAAAAGCCGAATTGTTGTTCCGACTAGGGACGCTGTACACATGTGAGGGTGTCGCGGCAGTTACTACGCCGCTCTCTTGCCAACTGCTACCGGGCCACTAGACTGAGAACCTGTCACATATTTGCCTTACGCCGAATTATGATGCCGCACCCGTCATTTGATGTCACTTGTTGCCTTGATGTCAATCATACATCAGAGCCACGTTTATCAGACAATGCGATTGCTAGTTCGCTCGGCCCGGGTGAATAGGGTACGTATGTGTAGCAGAAATGGAAGATATGACTTGCGTTTACAGACTGGAATAAAAATTGTCACTATTTGTCTCATTTATGCATAATATTGCCAGCCCCCACTGCTTGAGAAAGCTTCCTCTGTGGCTAGCATGTTGTTCAGTTTGCTTATAGCCCGGACGCATCCACCTCTTCGAAGATTGTCTCTTACTGACCATAAGTCTGTAAAGTCTTTCGTGTATCATATTGTGTGTGCACGCACGATTGACTGATGGGCGTGAAAATGCTCTGGTCTTTGTCCATGCCTGTTTACTCTGAATGCCGGCGATGTTTGGCTCACGACTTTTGCATCCATAGCTCGAGGGCCCGCTTCTGCGGTATTCTATCTCTCGTACAGCCGCCTGCGGTCGCACATCAGAGAAGCATCAGTACGAAGGACCGGTTTAGTGCAGAAACTTCTCTAACCCCTTATGGGTCACAACTCGAGCTATTTCTGCAGTCATGTTCTCCGTGTCTGCGTCACTAAAACACCAGTCATCCACATTGATAAACATGTCCACTTTGTTCTGGAATCCCACATTGTGGACTCCAACACACCAGATAAATTGATATGCCGTTTATCTTGGGCCTGGTTTGAAACAGTGATAGATCATTTTTCTAAATGCACTTCATTTTTCTTAACTGATCTCGTGCGATTGGTTCGCACTCACTCGATTACCATTCGCTCGCGTGGAGCTTATGTGTGGGCGCACGATGCAGCCTTCATGCCTTCGCTTCCTCGTTATAATCCTCACAGGTGGTCCTGGGATATCCTGACTACTTGCCTTTTTATACTGTTCCCATATTACTTCTCATTGTTTCCTTACTTTCGGAAACCAATGGTACATGTTAGTTTCAATGAATGCTGCCTCCAGTGTTGAGCACCTGCTTTCTACATTTCTCAAACAGGTTCGTCTTCACTGGCATGAATAGTTGAACGCGATGTTGTTTCAACGAGTTAACTGTCGTTCCCGTTGACCTATGATTTAATCACGTTCCCACACCCTCTTGCTTCCCGACATTATCGGCGAATCCATCACATCAGTCATACAGTTATTATGTGCATCCGCACTGGATCATCATCATCAACGATCCATGCATTCCATCTGCTCCCTCCAGTGAGGCTAAGACACAAGACCCCGCTTATCCGTAGTTATGGTCATTGCACTGCTGACTATTCAGGAGGGAGCGAAATGGTCTCTCTGGGTGTGTGTGAAATAGCAGTCTAGTTAGGATAAATTCAAGCTGCACCAAACAAATTCACCTACTGCTCACTTGCGAATGGACTTATGTACGTTGAATTTTTCACGATCCACGCAAGCCACTTGCTTTGGAGACGCACCTTTTGATCAGTACACTTACGTTTTTAATCCATGCATTCTTCCCTTTGTACACGTCTTGCCTTGGAGTAGTATCTGTGTATGAGCACACTCGCTTCTCCCTTCTACACAGGCCTTCTCCAGATCATCAACGTTCAACCGAAAGACGCCGGATTCTACATTTGCTCCGACCGTCACATCAGTTCCACTGCTCAACTCCTCGTGAAACGTAGGTTCCATGCTGGTTGTTTCCAATATCGGCTACTTCACCCCATTACCGATGTGTCTTTCCCTTGCAGAAACTTTTCTAACTCCTACGGGGCCACTGCTCGAGCTACTTCTGAAAACATTTTCTTCCTCTCTGTGTCACTAAAACATCCCTACCACCTCCGATCGGAATTACTTTCATGAAAGAAGGTGCCTAATTTGTACCCATTTTATCCCGGGTGACCCTAACTTCCATTTTGACTATCCTAAGTGGACCTCGCCTTCCACTTAGTCCCTCTGACAACGTGACACCCTTGCAAATGCACTTTTCTCTCCGACGAACTTAACATAGCTTCAAACAACGTAATATCTACTATTTTTACTTCCTACACTAACACGAGCTCGTTTGGTTTTTTTCGCCCCACTCACAGCCCGCCTTCGTCTCGTCACTAAACCTGAGGATGTTCGCATTGCCCGGCTGGGTGACAGGGTTCAATTCAGGTGCGCTACCTCAGATCCACAGGTGACACCCTTTTGGCTTTTCAACGGACAGCCTAGGACCAGCAATGGGGATGGCAGGGGTAAGTTGTTGCGGTACTGTCACATTACATCCAGTTTACCGCTGCCCTAAAGTGCCTAGTTTATCAAAGAACTCTGCGGTTATCACCAGTTGTCTAAAATAATTATTGTTTGGTCCTTTTTCGTCAACTTGATTTCTCATTGCCCAAGGTGAGAGCGAATCAACTTTCACACAATTATTTGTTTGCTACATGTTGTATCCAGTCCGTAACCCATATTAAACATCTTCAGTCCCAAACGAAGGGTCAAGTGCTAGCCGGTAAACCTTTTCTCCGCCGCAGTTCAGTTCCGCATCGAAATGGTGCGAATCCTTGCCGTCTCTTCATCTCTTTTACATTCTGCTCTCGACTTAAATCTCTGGCACCCTCTTCTCGCTTATGATGACGGAGTTTTTCCTCCTAGAACACATTTATCTATCATTCCTAGGTAGTTGCTTTTCAGTTTTCGTTCAGTGCAACTGAGGAATATCTCTTACTCTATCTCGGGTGCGTCTTATGGTTCCGCGTCTCGTGGCTTACCTATTTCTAAGCTTGTTGGAGTGATGCCAGAGAGAAAACAGCTCAAAGCTACAGTCCTTAACAGTGGCCGCTCTGGAAATTTTTAGTAACATCAGGTGGCGCTTCGGCCTAGTTACTGATTCCTTGAACCCACTGTTAACCAATATCCTTATTTGCCGACCCGGCCGTTCTGGAAAACGCAGATTTTCTAGCGTATCCATGATGACGCTTAGAATCGCATTTGTATCAGTTCTGTTTGCCAAGTTCAGTGATATCTACGTTCCCGTGTGTTCGGAAATTTTTGGTACTGGTTTGTCTCAAAGCTTCGAAGCTTCGACAAGTGACGGCTGGACACGTTGAAATGCAGTCAATCTTTTCTACGAAAGGAATTCTTAGAGGCAGCCGTTACGATAGCAAGCGCAAATGGAGACACAGCTGAGGCTGCTCATACATTTGACGCAAGCATTCGACTTCTTTTATCGGCCACTGTTTCCTTGGTCAGTTTTTGCAACTTTTCGAACCCATTTGTCAAGTTCAACTCCGATGTTGACTGCTACTACTTTCGATATTTAGTCCAAGCGGTAATAGAGCAATTCCTAAACGGTGCGATCACTGGTTCAACCTTGGCGCAGCTGAATGCTTTCGGTCCATCGATCATATACTCAGAACAAGCTAACATCAGACGGTGTCACAGCTCACTCGGATTTCCTCGCTGGGTCCGTGTCTGCGGATAGTCAAGTCGAATGCACGCAGCCGGAGATCTCTACTTGGACCCCCTGATCATGATTGCTAACGCTTCGAGTTGTCAATTATTTAGAATGCTCTTAGCTCAGAGTGTGGATAAGGATTTCGGCTTTTCCCCCTGAACGAGGCAATTTGGCTGCATACGTTTACTTCAGCAACACCCGTGCAAATTCCAGGGAAGTGACTTACCGTCATTCCTTGCTTGCTTTTATTTCCGGTCAGAGGTCACGCGTTGCCTTCCACCTTCTTCATTGACCCATTGCGTTGGGTGCGACGGCGGTGAACTGGCCGATTGATCGCTTTATTTGTTTCGTTTACCTAAGGGGGGTTGCCACCCCTTTGTAACTCCGCTTCGCATGCTACTTCTAGGTGTGCATCCAAGTTTCAGATCACAATAAGTCCATGTACATTCCAAATTACCTTTCTAGTATCGACTATTTCCAGGTCAAATTGATGATCCCTCGCGTCAGAAACTAGTGACTTCTAATCATGTCAGCTAGGGGTAACCTTGATGCACCCTTCCTTCCTGTTTAACCCCCCATAGGTCCCTCTTCTCTCCCTGTTATTATTCTTCCTTCGTTAGGCAACCGTGTTTGTACGGCAGCGAAGCATCAGTCCAAGTGGATGGTGTAAATGCTGCTGATAATGACGACCCTCGTAGTGTTTGTTGCAGCTTATACCGAAGCTTTTGCGAATCACCCTCGATTTCTCTTTGCTCAGCTTGCCCTTGGCCATAATTGGCTTGTTCCGACTCGTTTCCGTCCATATGTGACCGACTTTGATTCATACAGGCACCAAATGTCCTGCCGCCAGCTCACAACTTCCATTAACACATGGTAGAATAATTACTTTCCTACCCGTTATCGTTATTGGTCTGAGCTGTTATCGTCTCTCCGATTTGGCTTAAAGTAATATATGAATCTCTTCTGGGCATGCTGATCGGGGGGTATTCCTTTGCATTCTTCGACTGCGGCTTGCTGCACTGTGTTTGGGCTCGTTTAAAAGAGTTCTCACGCAGTTGCACCTGTGGCCTGTCGAATACTTGTTGCAACTGTTCAGGATTTGATCCATGCACGTCGTCTCTCTCTCTCTCTCTGGACTACTGTCTTGCAGCGAGAACATCCATGAGTAGTAACTGACCGTTGTTTTCCACTCCCTCCACTTTCATTTGATGGCCACATAACTGTTGGTCTTATTGTCTGGTGTTCACTTCGAATTCCTTGTATTCACTGTTACCACGCAACCCCCATGAAACGCTGTTTCACGCATGACTTACCTGCTGGCTAAATCAAACTCCGAACGCAACCTGATATTCCCTCGTCACAGAGTGCGATCAGTTTCTGACGATATGGACGAGAAGGATCCTGATGCATATGTTGGTAACCTACTTTTGTGGAAAATTGTGGGTGTTTCCTCTGATCTCACGGATAACCAGCTCCAATTGCGCAAGTTGGTCGGCCGATTCTCCAGATCAAAAAACAAAGGCCCCAGGTGAAAACTGTGATGAACACCTGATCGTAGTATATATCAACAAATAATGGGGGCAGATAAATAGCTAATAAGTTAGTGACCTAAGTGGAAGTTCCTGGATTTCGGCAACTACTGGTTGGCGGCATCCGGTTTCGGATTTGCCTGTCACTGTGGCAAGCCACAGGACGCCTGCGCCTACAGAGGGACCATAGATGGCTTGCGCTGTACCACCCACAGCTCCAACCACACACCCCATATCCAGTGTAAACCCGAAGGAATGAGACCGGGAGGCATGCGGATGGGAACCACGTTTCATCAACAGAGCCGGCCCACACTCCTTCCCATGCAAACACAAGCACACTGTATTTGGGAATCAAGCGCACACAAGGCGGCGGCTGGACCGTAGTCCGCTCCACACTGACTGCATGGAACCACTCTTTGATCCTAACACGGCCGCAAGACCGTGCACCCCGTCCCCTCCAGCAACGACCAACTGTCTCCTGGAGCCAGTATGGACGAGGTAGTGAGTAATAGACAGGTAGGCACCTTGTCAACATGCACATCAAGCGCATCCACACCGGGGATATCAAACAACAGCCAAACGCTTGAGAGAGAGAAAGAAAAAGCGAAGGAGAAAAGCTCGATTAATGCATAAGGAAACGGTGATATAGACCTTAATTAAATAGCATATGTAATAAGTTGTTTACAAACAAATCCTAGCTAAGTGCACGAGGTCAGGATATATAGTTCACGGAATGCCACGAACACAAATATGCTACGGAAATCGAATACAATTGGCTTAGGCGAGGTGTGCAAGTTAATGGAATAGAGTACTGGTAGACATTTATATGAGAAAGAAAAGCATTAAGGCACAAACTGTAAACCCACCACGTGAAATAAAGAGACTTAGCATGCAAGCACGCTGTTAGTAAATCGAATTCAGCGTGCCTACAAACGCTGCGCCGGCTCGCCGTAATTCTCTGCAGGACCCGTCGTCGCTTCTGTAGTGGCCCCAAAGGACCTAGCTCATGGCCCACTAGATATTTATATGAGAAAGAAAGGCATTAGGAGAGAATCGCAAACCCACCACCTGAAATAAAGAGACTTAGCATGCAAGCATGCGGTTAGTAAATCGAATTCAGCGTGCCTACAAACGCTGCGCCGGTGCTGCCTACGTTCACTGCTGGACCCGTCGTCGCCTCGGCAGTGGTCCCGAGTGACCTCTCTCATGGCTCACTAGGCCTGCTTGACTAAGGCAGTCGCGACCGCATGTTCTACAGCACAATGCGCTCGATGTCGATGGAGTACAATTCATTGGTGCTTGCCGCTTCTTCTCTGCATGCATGAGGGCTTTCTCCCGCACTTCAGCAACTGCCTTCGTGATTAGATCGCGCCATGCACCACGATCAACCGCCTTCGATTCCCATGATCTGCAATCAAGATTAGAACGTGTGAGGCTCACTTTGATCATGTCCTGGTAACGTAACTTTGGTTTCCCAGCATGCCGTTTCCCTATACCCAGCTGACCGTATAAAAGTTGTTTCGGTATTCGCGTCGGATCCATACGGCTCACATGACCGAGCCATCTCAGGTGTCGCAGTAAAAGTATGCCGTCCACTGCATACATCCCACTTCGGCGCAACACTTCCGTGTCTGCAACTCTGTCGCCCCAACCGATCCGCAAAATTCGTCGCAGACACTGATGATGGAACCGCTCGAGATATCGCTCATCCCGACGGTACATCGTCCACGTTTCACTGCCGTATAGAAGAACGGACAGTACCATGGATTTGTACACCATCAGCTTCGTGCCAATGCTAAGCTGATGGTTGTTCCACACTCGGTACTCTAGCTTCCCGAATGCCGCTGCCGCCTTCGACACGCGAATGCGCAACTCAACGTGTAGCTGCTGATCAGTCGACATCACACTCCCAAGGTAGCAGAAACGGGAGGTGGTTTCCAATACTTCAGCACCAATGCTGATTTGCGGCAATATTGAAGATTGCACCTCCGGTGAAGGCTGAAAGAGACAGACAGTTTTGCTTGTGTTGATGGTGAGTGCGAATTTGGCCGCTGTGGAAGCCAGAGCACTAGTCATGTGCTGCAACTCATCCGCGCTGTGTGAAAACAACGCACAGTCGTCAGCAAACAGCAACATACGGATAGTTGTCTCAGACTAGAGTTCTCGCACCGAAACGACGGATGTTCAGCAACCCACCATCAATACGGTGCTCCACACGAACACCGTAAGCACAAGCCGCATCAAAAGCACAAGACAACATTGCATGAAGATAGATATTAAACAGGGCAGGAGCTAAGACACAGCCTTGCTTCACACCAGAGACAACTGCAAAGTCATCCGAGATCTGTCCACTCAGCTGCACCCTCGCTCGCATACCACTGTGCAGACATTCAAATAAACTTACAAACTTACGTGGGCAACCAAACTTACCCAACACCAGCCACAATGCCTCGCGGTTCACCGTATCAAATGCCTTGGTGAAATCAACAAAAAGCGAGTACAATGGCTGGTGTCGTTCTCTGCACTTCTCCTGCAACTGACGAGCCGCAAACACCATATCTGTAGTGCCGCGACCCGAACGGAATCCACATTGCTCTTCCGCCACGTTAGGTTCCACAACCTGACTCATGAGGCGATTGAGCAGGATTCGGGCAATCACCTTGCCCACACAACTCAGCAAGTTGATGCCACGATAATTCGTGCAACATTGCTTGCTCCCTTTGCCCTTGTACAGTGGTATCACAAGGGCATCCTTCAGCTGAGGAGGCACCTCCTCCTCAATCCACACGCGTTGCACCAAGTGGTGCAGCGCAGTCAACAACGCCGGTCCACCGTATTTCAATACTTCAGGTGGAATCCCGTCACCTCCGGCACATTTGCCGTTTCGCAGCTGAGCAAGTGCTCTCTGCGTCTCATCCAGTGTCGGCGTATCCGCCAGATCCACCTTCACATCGTGCTGCTTCAGGCCGTTCAATGTAGGCCAGTCGATCTCTGAACTGTTGTTCAAGAGACATTCAAAGTGTTTCCGCCAGATCTGCATTATGTCTGCAGTCTGGGTGCAGGTAGCGCCTGAACTACCATCGATCAGTGTCCTCAGCGGCTCCAAGCTCGGT
>OX104070.1:77979012-78163083 GCA_944474145.2 Dicrocoelium dendriticum
TAAGAGAGAGCTCCGTCGCATTAAAAATGCATGGTGGACGGAGAAGGCGAAGCAGATGGAATGCTACGCCGAACGCCGCCAACACAAGGAATTCTTTGACTCCTTGAAGGCGGTGTATGGACCGAGATTGGAGCCGCTGAGGACACTGATCGATGGTAGTTCAGGCGCTACCTGCACCCAGACTGCAGACATAATGCAGATCTGGCGGAAACACTTTGACTGTCTCTTGAACAACCGTTCAGAGATCGACTGGCCTACATTGAACGGCCTGAAGCAGCACGATGTGAAGGCGGATCTGGCGGATACGCCGACACTGGATGAGACGCAGAGAGCACTTGCTCAGCTGCGAAACGGCAAGTGTGCCGGAGGTGACGGGATCCCACCTGAAGTATTGAAACACGGTGGACCCGCGTTGTTGACTGCGCTGCCACACTTGGTGCAACGGCTTGTGGATTGAGGACGAAGTGCCTTCTGAGCTGAAGGATGCCCTTGTGCTACCATTGTACAAGGGCAAATGTAGCAAGCAAAGTTGCAAGAATTATCGTGGCATCAAATTGTTGATTTGTGTGGGCTAGGTGATTGCCCGAATCCTGCTCACTCGCCTCAAGAGTCAGATTGTGGAACCTAACGTGGCTGGAGAGCAATGTGGATTCCGTTCGGGTGCGGCACCTATAGATATGGTGTTTGCGGCTCGTCAGTTGCAGGAGAAGTGCAGAGAACGACACCAGCCATTGTACTCGCTTTTTGTTGATTTCACCAAGGCATTTGATACGGTGAACCGCGAGGGCATTGTGGCTGTGTTGGTAAGTTTGGTTGCCGCAGTAAGTTTGTAAGTTTAATTGAATGTTTGCACCCTGGTATGCAGGCGAGGGTGCAGCTGAGTGTGAGAGACCCTCGATGACTTTGCAGTTGTCTCTGGTGTGAAGCAAGGCTGTGTCTTAGCTCTGCCCTGTTTAATAATCTATCTTCATGCAATGTTGTCTTGTGCTTTTGATGCGGCTTGTTCTTACGGTGTTCGTGAGGAGCACCGTATTGAAGGTGGGTTGCTGAACATCCGTCGTTTCCGGAGTGCGAGACTCTAGTCGGAGACAACTATACGTATGTTGCTGTTTGCTGACGACTGTGCGTTGTTTTCACACAGCGCGGATGAGTTGCAGCACATGGACTAGTGCTCTGGCTTCCACAGCGGCCAAATTCTGCACTCACCATCAACTACAGCAAAACTGTCTGTCTCTTTCAGCCTTCACCGGAGGTGCAATTTCAATATTGCCGCAAATCAGCATTGGTGCTGAAGTATTGGAAACCACTCCCGTTTCTACTACCTTGGGAGTGTGATGTCGACTGATCAGCAGCTACACGTTGAGTTGCGTTCGCGTGTCGAAGGCGGCAGAAAAAAAAAAAAAAAAAAAAACGGCATTCGGGAAGCTAGAGGTACCGAGTGTTGGAACAACCGTCAGGCTTAGCGTAGGCACGAAGCTGATGAGTCCAAATCCAATGGTAACTGTCCGTTCTTCTATACGGCATTGAAAGTGGGACGATGTACCGTCGGGAAGAGCGATAACTCGAAGCGGTTCCATCATCAGTGTCCTGCGACGAATTTTGCGTGAATCGGTGGGGCGCCAGGGGCGCCAGAGTTGCAGACACGGAAAGTGTTGCGCCGAAGTGGATGTATGCAGTGGGACGGCATACTTTTACTGCGACACCACTGAGATGGCTCGGTCATGTGAGCCGTATGGATTCGACGGATACCGAAACAACTTTTTTACGGTCAGTGAGTATAGGGAAACGGCATGCTGGGAAACCCAAGTTACGTTACCAGGACATGATTAAGTGAGCCTCACACGTTCTAATCTTGATTGCAGATCATGGGAATCGATGGCGGTTGATCGTGGTGCATGGCGCGATCTAATCACGAAGGCAGTTGCTGAAGTGCGGGAGAAAGCCCTCATGCATGCAGAGAAGAAGCGGCAGTTGCGGAAGCGGAAGCACCGATGGAATTGTACTCCATCGACATTCGAGCGCATTGTGCTGTAGAACACTGCGGTCGCGAGTGCCTTAGTCAGGCAGGCCTAGTGAGCCATGAGAGAGGTCACTCGGGACCACTGCCGAAGGCGACGAGGGTCCCGCAGTGAACGTAGGCAGCACCGGCCCCGACAGCGTTTGTAGGCACGCTGAATTCGATTTACTACCGCAGTGCTTGCATGCTAAGTCTTTTTATTTCAGGTGGTGGGTTGCGAATTCACTCCTAATGCCTTTTCTTTCTCCTATAAATATAGGAGAAAGAAAAGGCATTAGGAGAGAACCGAAAACCCACCACCTGAAATAAAGAGACTTAGCATGCAAGCATGCGGTTAGTAAATCGAATTCAGCGTGCCTACAAACGCTGCGCCGGTGCTGCCTACGTTCACTGCGGGACCCGTCGTCGCTTCGGCAGTGGTCCCGAGTGACCTCTCTCATGGCTCACTAGGCCTGCCTGACTAAGGCACTCGCGACCGCATGTTCTACAGCACAATGCGCTCGATGTCGATGGAGTACAATTCATTGGTGCTTGCCGCTTCCGCACTGCCCGCTTCTTCTCTGCATGCATGAGGGCTTTCTCCCGCACTTCAGCAACTGCCTTCGTGATTAGATCGCGCCATGCACCACGATCAACCGCCTTCGATTCCCATGATCTGCAATCAAGATTAGAACGTGTGAGGCTCACTTTAATCATGTCCTGGTAACGTAACTTTGGTTTCCCAGCATGCCGCTTCCCTATACTCAGCTGACCGTATAAAAGTTGTTTCGGTATTCGCGTCGAATCCATACGGCTCACATGACCGAGCCATCTCAGGTGTCGCAGTAAAAGTATGCAGTCCACTGCATACATCCCACTTCGGCGCAACACTTCCGTGTCTGCAACTCTGGCGCCCCAACCGATCCGCAAAATTCGTCGCAGACACTGCTGATGGAACCGCTCGAGATATCGCACATCCCGACGGTACATCGTCCACGTTTCACTGCCGTATAGAAGAACGGACAGTACCATGGATTTGTACACCATCAGCTTCGTGCCAATGCTAAGCTGATGGTTGTTCCACACTCGGTACTCAAGCTTCCCGAATGCCGCTGCCGCCTTCGACACGCGATTACGCAACTCAACGTGTAGCTGCTGATCAGTCGACATCACACTCCCAAGGTAGCAGAAGCGGGAGGTGGTTTCCAATACTTCAGCACCAATGCTGATTTGCGGCAATATTGAAGATTGCACCTCCGGTGAAGGCTGAAAGAGACAGACAGTTTTGCTTGTGTTGATGGTGAGCCCGAATTTGGCCGCTGTCGAAGCCAGAGCACTAGTCATGTGCTGCAACTCATCCGCGCTGTGTGAAAACAACGCACAGTCGTCAGCAAACAGCAACATACGGATAGTTGTCTCACAGACTAGAGTTCTCGCACCGAAACGACGGATGTTCAGCAACCCACCATCAATACGGTGCTCCACACGAACACCGTAAGCACAAGCCGCATCAAAAGCACAAGACAACATTGCATGAAGATAGATATTAAACAGGGCAGGAGCTAAGACACAGCCTTGCTTCACACCAGAGACAACTGCAAAGTCATCCGAGGTCTCTCCACTCAGCTGCACCCTCGCTCGCATACCACTGTGCAGACATTCAATTAAACTTACAAACTTACGCGGGCAACCAAACTTACCCAACACCAGCCACAGTGCCTCGCGGTTCACCGTATCAAATGCCTTGGTGAAATCAACAAAAAGCGAGTACAATGGCTGGTGTCGTTCTCTGCACTTCTCTTGCAACTGACGAGCCGCAAACACCATATCTGTAGTGCCGCGACCCGAACGGAATCCACATTGCTCTTCCGCCACGTTAGGTTCCACAACCTGACTCATGAGGCGATTGAGCAGGATTCGGGCAATCACCTTGCCCACACAACTCAGCAAGTTGATGCCACGATAATTCGTGCAACATTGCTTGCTCCCTTTGCCCTTGTACAGTGGTATCACAAGGGCATCCTTCAGCTGAGGAGGCACCTCCTCCTCAATCCACACGCGTTGCACCAAGTGGTGCAGCGCAGTCAACAACGCCGGTCCACCGTATTTCAATACTTCAGGTGGAATCCCGTCACCTCCGGCACATTTGCCGTTTCGCAGCTGAGCAAGTGCTCTCTGCGTCTCATCCAGTGTCGGCGTATCCGCCAGATCCACCTTCACATCGTGCTGCTTCAGGCCGTTCAATGTAGGCCAGTCGATCTCTGAACTGTTGTTCAAGAGACATTCAAAGTGTTTCCGCCAGATCTGCATTATGTCTGCAGTCTGGGTGCAGGTAGCGCCTGAACTACCATCGATCAGTGTCCTCAGCGGCTCCAAGCTCGGTCCATACACCGCCTTCAGGGAGTCAAAAAATTCCTTGTGTTGGCGGCGTTCGGTGTAGCATTCCATCTGCTTCGTCTTCTCCGTCCACCATGCATTTTTAATGCGACGGAGCTCTCGGGTCAGTCGCCGTCGAAGTTTGCGATACTGACTACTCTTCCCCAAGTCACTGGAGTCTGCCACATGTGCAGCAAATGCTGCATTCTTCTCCGACACCAATGCGCCAATCGTCACATTGTTGTCATCAAACCAATCAGGCCGCTTACAGTTTGCGCGCCGGATGGTCTCCTTGGCAGCAGCTGTCACCTGGTCGCGAATGTGGTGCCACAGGTCGCCCGCTGTGGCTATGCATTCCACATCCCACAGGCGTGCAGCCATCGCCTTCTCCAGCTCAGTACGTTTCGCCACTCCCGCTGATTCACGGCGGGAGTGCAATACATCGATTTACGAAAATATATGTACAGTTTGGTCCGAACCAATTTGTGATCAGTGCCACACTCAGCTCCACGCAGTGCACGTGTCATGCGCACTTCACGCATATCACGCTGACGTACGATGACATAGTCGAGCAGGTGAGCGTGACCACTTCGTGGATGCGTCCAAGTTGCTATATCACTCGCACTCAGTGCAAACCGAGTGTTCGTGATCGTCAGGCCGTGAGTGGCACACAGTGAGAGCAGCCTGTCGCCGTTCGCATTCGCTGAACCAATGCCATGCGCACCGATAACATCTGTCCACGCTGATGCATCACGCCCAACGCGCGCGTCGAAATCACCCAGCAGGAATAGTCGGTCGCTCCTCGGAACAGACCGTATCACGGAGGATAGCTCAGCGTAGAACTGATCACGCGTGTCATCAGGTTAACACATGGTCGGACCGTACGTGCTTATAAAAGTAGCAAACTTACCTCTTCCGAGTCGTAGGCGAACAGTCATCAGTCGCGCGCTGATGCCCGTTGGTTCACCCACCAGTTGGCCATGGAGGCGATCGGATATTGCAAATCCGACCCAATGTTCACGTGGTGCTGAGGCGGCGTTCCCCACCCGGTAGAATGTGTAGCCAGCACCTGCTTCATGTAACTTACCTTGCTCAGCGAGCCGAGTTTCACTGAGCGCCCCAATATCGATGTGGTAGCGCGCCAGCTCCATTGCGACCAGTGCAGTGGGTCGCTCCGGGCGCTCGCTGGAGTTCCGGTCCAGTAGTGTGCGCACGTTCCAGCACCCGATGTTGAGTGCTTTGCGCGCAGGCATACAATTGCATTGGTGGGCAATCGCACGCGAGGTGGTCGTTGTGCATCGGAGGTTTGCTTGAGGGACTCCACCCGGAACCTTTGGCTCAATAGCCTGACCCACAAGGCAGTGGGTGGTTTGGAGGTTTGCTTGAGGGACTCCGCCCGGAGCCTTTGGCTCAATAGCCTGACCCACAAGGCAGTGGGTGATTCGGAGGTTTGCTTGAGGGACTCCGCCCGGAGCCTTTGGCTCAATAGCCTGACCCACAAGACAGTGGAGAGCAGATCCAGCTCGGGAATGTGATTGCACAGACAGATTGGGATCTGCTTGACGGCCGTCACACGCAGCCTTTGAGGTTCTGGAACAATTGTCATATGTTTTGCGACCGTAATTGGATACGCACCTGCGACCACGGCCAGACCCAGGTGGATTTTTGGCGGGTTTGCACCAATTTGACCAGGGGCTGCCTGGCTTGAGACGGGCAGTAGCAAACCATTGAACACCCGGAGGTGTCCTCCTATCGTCAGAGACAATGCGTGGCCCTCGTGCTCTACGCCAATCGAGCTTTGAGAACATCACCCCTAAACCTGTTGTCTCCCATGGCTAGGTTTTACGGGAAGTGGGCCATCGACCACTTCCTAACCTCCGGAGAGAATGGACTAGGATACTGCCAGGGCGCCCAATCCTGACAGGAGAACGACTCGGGTCCTCAGCCAAAGCCTTCGATTAAATGAACACCCGAAAGGCAGCGGGTCTAGCACATGGTCAGTTAGCCGACTCATGCGGATTGGTGTCTTGGATCTTAGCAGGGAGAAGGGCGAAACCCAACTCCCACCCAGCGGTCGCCACGTGGAGGCGCCCAGGACATGAGACTATGGCGCAGCAGTAGCAGCAGTGGGTAGACCATCTGTCAGGATCTAGCCACCTCCAGCCTCACCGCACCATAGGCTCTCCCGCCCGGCAACTACTAGATACCTGATAATGCACTTGCTGCTTGCCGAAATAATACGCTTCAAGGTAGATCACCATTGGTAGTCTTCAAGATGGGAACGTCATCATTGCCTTGTTCTCATTGGCTGGTTACTAAGCTTCGGGCTGCGTCAGGGTCAAATTGATCTGGGCTTCTAGCGAGAGGGACTGGTTCCGAAGACTACTGTGGGCAGGCTTCCATAACAAAACAGACAGCTGACAGTTAACAACTTGTTTCAGATGGCTCCGATCAAACCACAACTTGTACTGTGCATCTCGTTCCTTTCAATAACCACATGAACTTGAGGATACGGATTAATTTTACGCCCAACTCCGACCAACCGCTTTCAAGGAGCTGAAGCACATAATGCTTTCGGGAGTTAATGGGAGTCTATGAGTTGGTTAAATATTAATCTAGAGTCAGGTAGTCGTTTTATAAGCTACGTATTCTAAACCTTCTCAATCAGTACCAAACGCATTTTGAGATATTGAGTCAATGATTGGCTAATTTTCTCTGCGATATCTTCCTACAGAGCTCGAAGGTCCTCTTGCATCTACTGTCAAGTAAATTGGTTTTGTACTGGTTGTCTATTACCAACACCGCAGGAAGTACACAGAACTCGCGGTATTCGTGACGCATTTTTATCTCATTAGCCATTTGGGGCTGCATTTTTTGCTTGTAAATACACTGTATTTGCACGTCACCGAGCAATCCACCTGCCAAGGCGCATCTGCCTGCGATTGGATGCCAGATTGGTCTCATATCTGCTGACCCACCTGAACACTTCGCGAAATTATCCCCCAACTGACTCATAGATCAAGATATCGGTACAGTAGACGCATTCACTTGGTCAGGTGCATCCCGAACTGTTGTCGCTCATGTCACTAGGACACTGATGGTGGCTTCAAGCACTCACAGCCAGTTCAGGAAGGCCTGTTCACTCTCATTTTCTCGGAGAGTTTCGCAGTATGTTATATGGCCATCCTTACGTCCATAAAGAGTATACCCGCTTACACAATCAGTCGTCTTCAGTGTTTGTCACCCCGCACTCTTTAGTTATTATTATTTTTAGATCCGTTGACGATCGGCAGTTTCCATCAGTCAAGTGAATGCATGTCACGTCCCACTGATCTCATGGCGAAAACTAGAGAATGTCGCTATAATTTCGGTTGATTCCGAACGCTTTGTTTTCCTCCTGGGTTAGACAACGCAATATTTAGCTACAAATGATAAGAAAGACGTAATCAGGTCCAAAACAATCTAATTGATTGCCTCAATTACACAAAGTGTACAACAGTGTACAAACAGCGGAGAAGAAGGATGCTTATTTGTTCTTACCGTTCAAGGGGGCTCACGTGACAAATGAAGTTGGTCACAAGCTCAGGTCCGCTCTAACGCGCACCTACTCTGCCGCACAACTACGACTTATCTACACTACACGAAGGATTCCTCTCCAGAGCCGTCCGAGTAGCTCGCCAATCAGTTCGGCCTCTAACATCATCTATCAGTTCACCTTCAGTTGCGGTGACACTTACATAGGCAAGATTAGTCGCCCGGATGGCGGAACACTTCCCAATGTGGCTAAGGCAGTTGCTGTTTAACCAAGGTGGAGCGGACCAAAGAATGAACCGGAACCCTGCCTCGTCTATCACCAAACACCTCATGACGACTCGTCACCAAGTGAACCCAATCGATTCATTCAAGGGGTTATTGCGCAACAGGAACCCGAGGTTGTTGGCAATTGGCGACGCGCTACTGATGAGGTTGAATTGTCCGTGCTCTGTGCCCAGAAACAATTGAGTCAATCAGATTGCCTTGGACCTGATAACGCAATATTTGTCAGTCGTTGCTGAGGCCGTGGACATGGCCACACGACGGGATTTATTACTGTCATTTGCCCACCGAACTATGTTGTGTAGCTCTCCAAAACTCAGAGTATGGACAACAGTCAAAATCTGTTGCTTGTCAAGTAAAGTATCATTTGTACTATATATAAATTGGGCGTTATTTAGTATCGAGTTTTCACATCTGATACTTCTCATTTGTTGCGTCTTCCACGATCTATCTGTGTTCATCGGTTCGTGTGTTCTACTCGCTCCAATGGACTTCTGCTCTGTTTACATTTTCCTCCCCGAGTCATTCTTGGACGCACCAGTACTTTTTTGTCTCTCTGGCAAGCGCGCACGCTTTGTCCGCTTGCAGCTGTTCCAACCAATCCGCTTCGCCGTGATTTGTGACAAAGCTGTGACAGCTTTGCTCAAAAACGACCAACTACTACCACAACTTTGTTTGCCACATTCGTATCCACTTGTTGAACTACGGGCATTACCACCAAGCAAGGAGATATTTATTCTCCGTTGTACAAAACTAAATTCTCTTTCTGAAATGCTCGCTATTCAGAGAATGCATCACTGCTGTCTAACACAGGATCTAAACACAACCTGGCGAAAGTGCTTACATTTCATTGACTGATAGATTTAAGCAAATACTGTTATAGTCACACCATCTATTCGAAAGCGCCACCACAAACGTTACAGTCTAATTCATGATCAATACCTGCGAAACTACTATCCATAGTACAGTACAGTTCCGCATGCCTCGTTGGCTACCGGAACTTCATGGTTGTTTACGATTTCTGTAACAAGTGACCTGATATAGGATCACAACAACCAACACCACTGTATCCGTATCGTGCCAGCCCAGAAACACTATCATCAACAATCACCTCACTCTGGCCGTTTCAGTACAATCAGCGAGTGTTGTGCTACTCACTATATCCTCTCACAGCCGTTCCATCTGCAATTGTACTGCCAAACAGAGATCTGCGTGCACACCTTCCCGAACTTCTTTTCACCTTTTAAAGGTAGGAGGACCTCTTGGAGAGGTTGTCGACTGGTGGTTATCCTAAACTTGAATCCATTACATCGACTAGTTCATTTATGCTGTAAAAGTCGGTTCCTCAGGGACGAGCAGTTTGTTTGTATAAAAAAATAAGTTGACGAAAAGTATTCTTCGTTTGACCCGCAACCTTTCGGGATAATCCCTATTGTTCGTCTGCTCTCACTATGGACGTTTTGAACCAGATGGGGTTCTTCCTACGACCCAATTGTGCAAACAACGAGAGTTCACCGCAACGCTTTCGATAGTCACCCAATCAGCGAAGCCATGCAGACGAGCGACCGTGCTCACTGTGTCCAGTGACCAAATCCGTTGAGTTCGGTTACATTTGACTCATTGGGTCATTCTGCCCACTACCATTGCATCATCACCCAGCAGTGCCCTTCTTAGGCTCATTGCTCACCTGCCCCAATGTATGTTACTTACCTCACTGCACCGATTTGCTTAAAACCACAGATGACCAGTCGATGATGTTACAACAAGTATGAAGAATTCGGCTGAGGGTCTGATACATGTTGGCTTCTTAGATCGGGACCTTGGAAGTGGCCACCTTAGCGGCTGGACATTTTACCCAACCTGGCGCAGTTGCGGACCCAGTTACGCTCTTCTGTGTTTGGTCTTCTGTATTCAGATGTGATCCATCACACCTTGTCAATCTTACTTACATTCTGTTTACCTTCTTCTTTGCACTTTACCTCCTTTTCTACGTCATATTCGTTTACGCCGCTGTTCTTGCAGGCCAAAACAGTTGCTCAGAAAATTGTGGACTCTTCAAGTCAAGTCAAAATAGGCTTTATGCACCTAAATTTGTGCATTATCAGCGTTTACACTGGGACCAGTTAGAAATACATACAGATTGAAGAATTAAATAGATACAAGTATGTAGATGTCATTCAAGGACCCGTATGCGCAAAGCACTTATGGCTTTCTTTGGGTCGACAAGAAAGCGTGACAAATACGGCAAGATTGTGTTCCCATACAAAGAAGTTCGAGAGAATACGATCCTAAATTTTGCGCACATGTGGGAGACAAATAAGGTTTGTGAAAGAGCATTATGTAGCGGATGAAAGCGGTCACTTAAGACTTTAGAAGAAAAATTCCCGCAAACGTCAACATGTTTGCGAATAAGCAAAACAACTAAGCAATCTCTAGGCAAGCGGCAACACCCGGAAATATGTTTAATCGATTGCACAATCAAAACATAGTCCTTCTGCAGTACTCTAGGGAAAATTGATCGGGAACAGTGCAACTATTAGGGTAGTATACATGCAGGTACAAATCTCACTTAAACTTCGCGGTACCGAGAATTTTTGAGTGGGAAAGCATAAAAAGATAACCTTCTGAGCTTGTGGAAGGTCTCCAAAACGTGCATGGCCCAAGAGAGGTTTTGTGAAAAATGGACACCGAGATATTTGACAATGGATGAAATAGGAATGGTTTTGTCCTCCAAAGTTAATAGAGGAGTGGCCTCTAAAATTACCTTCAGTTTATCAAGGCGGAGAACTGCAAATGTCACATCAGTACATTTTAAAGCATTTAGGTTAAGGGACCTGGTTGAGGACCGACTCACAAGTTCGTCTAAACCACGTTGAAACGTCAACATCTCAATGGAGAGAGCTGTACACCTAAAGACGAGATCGTCAGCATGCTTACATACAATGAATGTTGATTGTATGGGGAGACTTTCGACAAATAAAGAGAATAAAATGGATGAGAGGATTGTGCCCTGCAAAACACCACAGTCAGCGCTGAGCATAGCGGAGCTTTTGCCGTTTAACTGGGTGTAGTGCATACAGTTGGTGAAATAGATACGCAACATGTTGCAAACATCAAGGGGACTCCGTTCAAATTAAGTAAGTTAAGCAGTACTGATCGGTCAAGATTCCCGAATGCATCTGAATAGTCAAGAAAATGAAGTCGTACGGACCTGCACTTTTTAATTCTGTGCATGTGAATGCCGGTGTTGTTTCCTGCCTTTTGTACCGGATTTGCACAGCAGTTTTTCCGAGCAAGTTTATTTATCCTAATCTTTGGTTCTGAATCTGACGACTATGGCTACACTCTTCAAGTCTCTGACAATACAGACTCAATGGCTGTAGATGTTTACGGTGTTGGTATTGTCCTCAACAAACATGCTGATGATTATCTACTCGACTGGATACCGGTGAACAGCCGCGTGTGCGTTGCTTGACTTCGAACCCCTACTGGAGTCAATAAACAGCGTCCGAAAACGAGGCGCCTTTTCATCGCCTCAGTTTATGCCCCTACTGAATGCAGTTCAGAGGATATCAAAGTCGATTTCTAGCGACAGCTCTCATTTCTTTATCGCACCACGGAGAATACTAACATGTGAATGTTTCTGATGTCATAAACAACACTTGGGCGGCAGCTTTGGGCTAGATGCACCCCGAACAGAAAATGGTGATCGATTCCTGCAAATTTACGCCGACCACAACCTTTACGTCAGCGGCACTGCTTTCCAGTACAAACGTTCACACTGTGTTACCTGGCACCAACCAAATTCCTCAATGACTTGTACCCAAATGGACCATATTGCCATCAGCTACAGATGTCGCACATCAGTCCAAGACTGTCAGTCAAATTGAAGCAAGTGCATGGATTCCGACCATGTTCTAGTACGCGCACGCTTGACACTCACTCTTCTCGCTTCAAAGAAGCGCCTATCTTCTAACCTCCTTATCTGTAACTTGATCTCGCAGTCCACAGTTCCATATTATCGTGACGAACTGGTCCACCAGTTGTCAGTGATGAATGAGGTTGATGAGCCGAACGTTGACTGGGATCGTCTCCAGTATGTCATGAAGAGCGCCTTTGACGTCTGCTGTGCACCCAACTTGAGACGTCGTAACTGTGAATGGATCACTGAGTCATCGATTAGCTTGCTCGAACCACAGAAACAGGTTCCGATGGGCACAGAGTTTTAGCATGTCCTAACTCCCTGAAACGGTGTCTGACAAGGAGTGTTCGAATCGTCCGGGAACGTTGGTGGGTGGCAAGGGTCCGTGAGATGGAGACAGCCAGTGCTATTAGGAATAGCTGGGTGCTGTTCCAGCTCATTTCTTGCACGGGTCCACGAAAGCCGTCAGTTATCGAGACAATAGCTGAGAAAGATGGACTGTTGTTCCATTCTCAGCGTCGTCGACTAGCCTGTTGGGCGGAAAATTTCGAGGGGCCTGTTGCGACGCTGCCGCTTGCCGAATCACCTGAGCCTCCGTGGAAACTCGATGTCACACATCCCGCTTTGGAAGACGTACCATATGCGCTTGCTGTGTTGAAACGAAACAAGACTCATGGACCCGACGATCTTCCTTAATCTTTGCTGAAAGATAGTGGTGAATCTTTGTTTATTGGACTTGATTCCCTATTTTACACGATTTGATACACTAAAGAGGTGCCTTCAGAATGGCGACTATCAAATGTCGTTCCCAACTTCAAGAAAGGTCAGTTTGCTTTGTTCGAAATCATCGTGACATTAGCCTTATTTCCATTGTTCCAAAACTTCTCACTGATAGCAATCTCCGATGACTTACTGGTCTCCGTGAGAACCGAATCGCTGAAAGCTGACTTCCGCCCTGCTCGTGTTTGTATTGATCATATATTTACTCTTCGCATAGTTTTTGAGCAGAGGCACACATACATACGACCGACAATTGTGCTTTTCCCTGACTTGAAGACCTACTTCGACTTCGTTGACCGCGCCAGTTTGTGGCACTGCCTATTCATGAAGGGCCTGTTGGCTAAATTGCTTTCCATTATGCAGTCTGTTTAACGTGACTCCTGATGCCGTGTAAAGGAGTACGAAAAACTATCTCCTGAATTCCCCACGATAAGTGGAGTTCGCCATTGTTGTCTCACATATCCTGTCATATTCAACTTTGTCATCGAAATGATCATGAATAACTTAGTTCTTTCAGACTCTACGGGAATGGCAGTTTTGCCAGGTCACCAACGGACAAACATGGAGTATGCAGACGATATAACTCTCTTTGGTCTGACGCAGTGGCCATGCAAACACTACTGGATCATCATCATCATCATCATTATACATGTCAGCTAGAGATGGTAAAACACCTCCGCTATTGTACCGCAATACATAAAGGAAATACATACATACATACAATACATAAAGGAAAAATAAATACGACAGTTGAATGCCAGCTGAGCTACCATCAACGGATACGCATCGTTCCGGTAAGCTACTAGCCGGCTACTAGGCAAAAACAAAAATTTAATTACGTTTTACCCTACGAAATAAGATCGCAGATGGAGGGGGAGGCTAAAGGGATGGGGTGGGACAAAGAAACTCACAGCAGGAACGCCACTGAGGTCGGCTCCTTGCCATATCAGCAAGTGTATCCAGCCAAACGTGTTCACCGTCTTTTGGACCCCAACCAGGGAGCCGTGAAGCTCCAACTGAGGCCAGCTCCGAAGTGAGGGCCTTCATTCCTCTGGACCAAGTCATCGCTTGGCCACCTCTCCTCTTCTTCCACCCACATCCCCTGTGAGCAAACAACGCACGTCGAGGGAGTCGGTGGGCTGGCATGCGCAACACGTGGCCCAGCCATCGGAGCCTGGTGAGTGAAATGACGGTGCTGAGCGGTTCATTCCCTTTTCCTGTGCCGTAAACAAGGCGTCGAACACGCTCGTTACTCACGCGGTGTTCCCACCAGATGTGAGCCAGACTGCGAAGGCACCGATGGTCGAACGTAAGTAGCCTCTTCATGTCCGCCGATCTTAGGGGCCAGGTTTCGCAACCGTACAGTAAGGTCGAACGTACCGCTGCATTGTGCCCTCTAACCTTCAGGGCGAGAGTAATGTCGCGCCGTCGCCATAGGTGGCGAAGGTTAGCAAAAACACTTCGAGCTTTCGCTATGCGGTTCGTGATCTCGTTTTCGATTCCAAGGGCGCTGATACAACTTCCCAGGTAATTGAATTTCTGAACGACTTCTAGCTGATCCCCACCAAGGGTCAGCACAGGGGGCGAACCCTGCCAATCCTGGAGGAACGCTTTGCACTTCGGTGGTGCAAAGCAAAGCCCGAAGCGACTGACAGCCAGTGCTAAGATGTCCAGCGCGACTTGGCACGTCTGGGAGCTGTCACAGATGAGGGCAATGTCGTCTGCATACTCTAAGTCAAGAAGTCGTTCTCCTAGGAGTAGCTCCACACCTCCCAAGTCATGTCCTGTAAATGCAATCTCCATGACTTCGTCAATAGCGAAGTTGAATAGGAAAGGTGACAGCGGACATCCTTGTCTCACACCGCTGGAGATATTGAAGGGTGGCGACAGCCTGCTGTAAGCCCTTACTCTGCCCGTGCTACGCGCATATAATGCTTGGATAATATTTACATATTTCTCGGGCACACCTTTCCTGAGTAGACAATTCCAAAGGGCACATCGATCAACCGAATCGAAGGCACCTTTGATGTCGAGGAACACGACTACGGTGGGCCGCCAATATGTGTGACGGTGCTCCAACAACTGACGCAAGGTGAAGATGTGGTCGATGCAGCCACGACCCCGACGAAACCCGGCTTGCTCCTCACGAATCTGGCTTTCACGAGCGCCAGTCAGTCTGTGGAGAATTATGGACGCGAGTAATTTGGAGGCGATGGAGATCAGACTGATTCCTCTATGGTTGCCGCATTCCGAGCGCGAGCCGCCTTTGAAGATGGGAATAATAACGGAGCGGCTCCAGTCGGTTGGGACAGTTTCCTGCTCCCACAGTTTCACTAGTAATTCATGCAAAGCATCAACAAGAGCAGAGCCTCCAAATTTGAAGAGGGCTGGAGGAAGATCATCTGGTCCCGCGGCTTTGTTCAACTTCAACAGTCCGATCTCACGTTCGACTTCTGAGCGAGAGGGTGGATCCAAAGGGACAGCCCACGGAGCGGGGCGATCAGTGACCGGCGAATCGAACAATTCTTGCCGATTAAATTGCTTTTCAAAATGCTCAGCCCAACGCTCCAGACGTTTTGACAAATTGTGGATAGGCTGTCCACTCTCGTCACGTATAGTTTCACTAACACCAGGTCTCCTGCTGCCCGTTTCCCGTATCAGACGGAATAACTTACGATGGTTGCCAAGGGCAGCGGCCACTTCCATCTCTGACGCACGATGAGACCACCAAGATTCGCGGTCTCTCTTCAGGCTAGCACGGAGTTTTGCCCGGAGCTCTTTGCGAGTTTCATTGTGCTCGCTTCCAGCCGGGATTTGCCGGCGAGCATCTATAAGTTCCAAAGACTGCGAAGAGACCCAATGTCCATGTTGTCTATTAGACATACCACATGAGGATTTGCCTGCTGCTAGTAAGGTCTGGCGAACATGTGACCAGTGACCATCAATTGTCTCCTGTGAGCGCTTGCTCAACTCGCATGTTAGCGTACTTCGATACGCATTCAGAACAGCTGGTTTTGTCAGTTGGCTGGTGTCAATACGCTCACAGCGTCGTCGTGGGCGTCCGCCAAAACGCATCCGCATGTCAGCACATACAAGTGCATGATCGGTGTCCACACATGTGCTCCAAATCGAGCGACAATTCTGGATGCAGCCTCTCCAGCGGTAACTTATCGCAATGTGATCGATCTGCGTGCAAGGCTGGTTCGAGGCTGGTGGGCGCCAAGTCACCCTCCGGCGGGTGCTGTGTCGGAAATTAGTGCTCGCAAGAAATAAGCGAGCATCTTCACACAAATGAAGTAACCGCTCACCGTTATCATTACGGGAGCCTACACCGTGCTGACCGCCCAGATGCAGTTCATCAGTGGACAACTTTCCAACTTGTGCGTTCATATCCCCCGCCAGCACAACAGTGTCCGTGCTTCTTCTGTGGCGAAGGAGCTGGGTAAGTTGGCGGTAGAAGTCGTTCTTTACCGAATCATCGCTACAGTTTGTGGGCGCATAGGCAGCGATGATGAATAGACATCTGTTAGTCCCGCGCGACTTCGAAGCTTTAAACGAGCCAGCCAATCAGACCGCACACATCCGGCTACTGATTGGAATCCAATCAACCATAGCAGCTTCAGCCCGGGGACTCAGGGCAATACCAACACCGGCTTGGCCGGTGCTCGAAGCTGCATCGTCACCGGATAGGCGCAAGGAGGAAATACTGCTTGCGTCCCCTGAAGGGGATCGCAGAGTGAGCACAGTGCTCGAGTCTTGCAGGCGAGTCTCTGATAAGCAGCAGATATCGATCGAGAGGGTCTCCAATGTTCGGGCAAGTGCTGCCTGTTGACCGATTTGTAGCAGTGTGCGTACATTGAGGCATGCCAATCTGAAGGAGGGTCGAGGGCTCCAAATGGAAGCCGATGAACTGGATTGGACCGCTTGGTTGGACATGGGCTTGTCGACAGGAGAGGAGTGACGCTCCGCGTTCACGTGTGAGTTGAAATTAGAAGGTAAATGCCTAGCAAAGCATGTTGGGGGAGGGCCAAGAATCGGGGGGTTGAAACTGGGGGGATATAAGTGAAGTTGGAATGGGACGGTAAGAGTGAAAAAGCATAAGAGGGGGAATAAGAAGACGGGAAGGCTTGAGCAGTAGCATCCAAACCCCTATCCACCCTGCTCGATGCAGCAGATAGGGCACCGTTTATTATCATCTGCGGTGGCCAGAGCATCAAGAAATTGTTTGAAGAAAAATTCATAGTATTGCGTTGGCAGGATACTGTCAGGTTGCCCAGGCCTAGACAGGAGAACGATTAGGGTTCTCAACCAAAGCCTTTGGTTCAAAAACCTGACCGCAAGGCAGCGGGTTTGGCGTTGGGCTACAAGGAGTCCATTTTAAGGAATAAGGTGCCACCCTCATTCCAACCCCCAACCTGGAGGACCAGGAGGCTGAGTTTGTCTGGCCTCTAACCATTGACCAATCTGGTATGAGTGACTCTGAAGGTGCAAAAGCACCACCCAGCGTAGCTCTATGGATCGCTGAGGCACACAAACCATCGCACCACGGTAAGGTCCAGCCTTATTGCGATGGAACACACTGGATGGAACACTACTGGATAGGCTGACACGTATCGCTGCACGCTTCAACATGTGCTTTGCACCTTCAAAATGAAAAGTGCTGTTGCAGGACTGGACCAACATACCTCCGGTTCTAGATATCACCGAACAGCCACTGGGAGTGGTGGATCGCTTCATCTCTAGTGGTCACATCACTGAAGAGGTTACTTCGCGTATCAATAAGGCCCGTGTGGCTTTCCAGAGACTCAACCATTTATGGATACGGCGGGATATCAGCCTGTCAGGGAATGGTAGGATGTATAACGCTGCCTTAAGGCCGGTCTTATTGTATGGATCAGAGACCTGGCCATTTCGCGACGAAGGCATTAGACGCTTGGGGGTGTTTGACCACCGGGTGAACAATGCTGAGGTCCGCTAGTTGGCTTTTGTCAAGAAGCCTTCTGATGCCTGACTCTAATTTTTATTGAATCTTGATCGCTTACGTTGGCTAGGCCGTATTCTTCGTATGCCCCATGATCGATTTTCTCGGCGTGCGGTATATGCCGTCTTCGTTGATGGTGGCCTCGGCATGGTCCGCACCAACGGTTGAAGACAGTATCAGACGTGGCGCAGTCACGCAGTTAGTGGTGTTCCTACATTCGGTTTCTTGCATCTGGTGGTTAATTTTCGTTCCGTTCTAATTAGTTAAATACACCTCCTTTTTGCTTCCATTTTCTTTACTTTCTATTTGCATTTAACCCCACTATTTTTCCGTCGCTGTTTATTCTTATTCTCACGATGTGAGTTGTGACTAGGGGCCGCACTTCAGTGCTCGGATCATAGTTGTTCGACTGCACTGAACTGTGAATTTGGAAGGATTTATGAAGCGAATTTTTTTGTAACGATATTTTGCAGAGCGCAAATGCTCTACCAGCATTCTCAGTTAACTTTGGATGCATCCTGGTTTCCCCCTCACTTTTGTCCTCGGACACACAAAATTAACACTGTCTGTTCTTCTGTGCAGTGGCCCTCATTCTGTTTAATGCATTGTTCTCTTCATATTTTACTTTTCATTCTCCATTAATCCTACTGTTCTTTACACTTGTTAACCATTGACAGCCAGTTATGGCGTGTGTATTTATGCCTTACGCAAACAGATACGCATCCCGAGGTGTATGCCTATGTGTGTGTGCGTGCGTGTCTATGCCTTACCTCATCATCATCATCATCAATACACATAAGCTGAGAGTGAGGAACACGCCTCAGCTAATGTGCCGCAATACAAAACGATAAGATACTAAAAATATCACTACGTAAGAATCCAAAATCATGTAATATAATGTTACATGTTGGTATTTAAGACTGCTGCTTCACAACTACAATGAGGATCATTTCGTAACGTGGACGAAGACTTGTGCGAAGTCGCCAACATCGTTACCATAACTGAACTATTTCCATTCTACCTTCTCAACGCTGTTGTTACCGACTAACAACCTTTTTCAGTGTTACGACACCATTTCGCGCAAGGGTTGTTGAGTAATTTCCCAAAAACAGAACTATTGCTGGGATTCGATGGAAATCCGTCCTCCATCATCCGTTCTTAGCGTGCAGTCAGTCGTGATTTGTTAGTAATACGGTTTTCAGTTGACTCTTCACTAATTGCTCGCGGCTCCGTGATACAACTTTATCGACTGAATCCTGTTTAACCTCCTGCTAAACGTGTTGGTTTCTATTCCCTATGCGTATTATCCATTCCATCTTGGATTATCCCTTTAACAATGGCTCAAATCAGTGCAATCGTGGCTTTCTGCTTATTTTTATCATTCTTCGGTACACACACCTATCCGCCAGTCTGTCGGTAACCCTTCCAAATGCCACCGCAAATGGCACTACTGCGACTGGGAATGCTACGTCCCGTTTTCTTGCGCCCAGTATGACTCGTTATTTACCCCCTGCACGTCTGTTTGGGCCGAAATCGGACTCCGGAACGAGCCTGGATATCGTGTATGTTTCTAATTGCATCACCACAACTCGCTTCACTGACCCCCGTTCGCACTGCACACGGCTGCCATTTGTGACAGCTCTACGCACACCTTCCTGACACTGATTGCTATTTGGCCTGGATCTGTGTTTTCCTACCACCACCCTCGATTTTTTTACTCCCTACGGGCCCATTTTACAGCCTGTTTGCAAACGTTCACTTCGTTCAGTGGATGTGGTTTCGTCGTTCAACTAGTTAATCTGTTGTTTTTACCTTAACTGTCAAAATCAGTTAACTTGACGTGATCAGTCGGAGACGCTGTAGCCCCCTGCGCCTCACCCCATCCTTGTATCTTCTTCTGTGTTGTTGCAAACATCATGAGCGTCCCCTGCGGATGCAATTTCATCCACTGATCCGCCCTCGGAAACCAATGACTCAGTCCTTTCTATCATCGCGTGGAACGAGATGAACGGGGGCTACGCGGGTCTTCTATTCAAGTCACATTGTTATATCAATTTGCCTCATATTTGGTTAGCTACGAAAGTTGGTCGAGGCTGGCGGCATTACTGAAACACGGCTGAAATGGGCTTGCGGTTGCAGCAACCAATATAAGCACTCGAACACACATACACTCCGGTACACGCAGAGTGAATTCTGAGGTATGGTGGGGGCACGGCTGTACACCACCTTTAGACGTCATTCTAAGATCAGCATTATCATAAAACTCGGTCATTTATGAATAAACGGAACATGTAGTACAGATCATTCGCTTAACCCTTTCATTTATATTGTCCTGCCAGTGCCATTAACAACGACGCATTTTCACCAGTAGCGTTCCCTCTTTACTCCATGTAAACGACTTTTGGTGGCCGTCATTCAATCAACGCACCTGGATGACAATCAATAGCCGAGGCCGTTTTGTTCGTGTCTGATCGATATGTATGTATTATATGTATGTATTGGTATGTCTGCTCCATCCGATACACTGCTTCCATCACAAGCACTATCCCTCATGATGGATTGCGGCATCGTATCTGTTGATGTTATCTCCACGATTCCGCATGGGTGAACGATTGATGCCGCTAGTCGTTTACATGGTAGCCCCCGTTCTACGCTTTACTGGTTCTCTCGTCTACCGCACCTTTTTAGTGATAACATGTCGTTAAGGAGAGATCGGATGAGCTCGACTGACCTCGGAACCCCCGTTGTTTGTTGTATTCTCAGATAAACTCCTTGATAAAATTTGCTACTGGCCGTGAATATCCTCGGCCGTGTTTTACTCCCACTCCTTGCTCTGAGTGTTCCTTGAAGCAATTTGAGTCCACTCATTGTGACCATTTTATCTGTGACTCACAGTTACCGCTGCACCGAAGCTTTGGAACAGGCTCGCTGTGACTGTGCGTATCGCGCTGCACTAATACATCCCTGGTGCTTCTGTTCTCTCTCCCGCAATCGGTGAGATCGCATTTTTCAAGCCGGTGTCAGCGTGTTCGTGTTCATCTTCCGCGGCAGTTTTATTCCAACACGTGATTTATGACAACAAATTTGTCCTTTCGCTTCACTGAGTTCTTTCTAGGGACCGTGTTACTCTAGCTACACTTTTGAATGCCGTCCGAAAACCGCACTTTTACCCTGACATTAGCTCTGCTGTCTCCACGTATTATCGCGTTGTCGATTTATACGCCTCTGGTGACGACAACCGTATTTCTCCTTTACGATAAGATATCCATGCTAATTATGCCGCTTCACGAATGACGGCGTGATGGCGTTTTATTCCCGACCGGAAATGTTCCAAAGGGACCTGGACTCGCTCGCTTAGTGTACGTGTGCCTGCTGGTTGCCATCAATAATCTGATCACTGCTGTGCCTCTGCTTTATCTGTTAATTCACTCTGTTTGGCGAACACATGGACGCGGAGTTGGTTTGCGATGAATAAATAAAGATATATTTTATTTCTCAACGATATTCCCTGCATATGGGCAACTCAATAGATATTCCGTGCTTTTTTCTAAGCTTCACCGCATTTATTTTACTTGTATCGAATGACTGTGGTATTTTGTATCGAGCAGGGATGGTCCAAGGCTACAACTTATCGTTCCCACCCCCCATTGACGTTATCAGTGCGCTAGGTCATGAGTTCACCACATGGGAACCTGATGACATTAATCCTCAACATGAGACCATCTACTATCGCTGGCCGGGTTAGCTGACTCGAACCCGAAAACTCCACCCTGTCCATTCTGCTCGCGCACTTTTTGTCTTTTTGTTTCCTGCCACCTACACAATGCACCCCGGGTCATTACCCTTACTATGATTAACGCATCCTCTACTTGCGAGGAACGTGGCTCGGTTTTTCCTCCTCTTACTCTCTTGTGAGTCAGTGTGGTGCTGACGCAAGACAATGTTGGGTACTCCGGACGGTGTTGTCTTGTTTCATTATTCACCCAACCCTCGGTATTTTTTGGAGGTGAAGATCATCAAATATGCTTTGTTCACATCATGTTTAAGTGGTCAGAGACCCACCACTATTTGGTGAATCGCTGCAATCTCTCAGCATCGGTGCGTACATGCCGTCAGTGCCATCTCACCGATGCCATCGACGATGGAACTAATTCCCAACGAGTTCCATTTAATAAACGAACCACCGATGGTCTCATCGTGTTTTCTTTTGCAATCCCTCATCGCTAGTCACCTCTTACAAACCTAGCTTTTGCTTGGTTTGCATAAATCCACCGAGCGCTGGTGTCTTCTACCATTTTGTTTGGCATGGTTTGGTACACGTCACACACCCACATGGTTGGCGGCATCCGGTTTCGGATTTGCCTGTCATTGTGGCAAGCCACAGGACGCCTGCGCCTACAGAGGGACCATGGATAGCTTGCGCTGCACTACCCACAGCTCCAACCATACACCCCATATCCAGTGTAAACCCGAAGGAATAAGACCGGGAGGCATGTGGATGGGAGCCACGTTTCATCAACGGAGCCGGCCCACACTCCTTCACAGGCAAACACAAGCACACTGTATTTGGGAATCAAGCGCACACAAGGCGGTGGCTGAACCGTAGTCCGCTCCACGCTGAGTGCATGGAACCACTCTTCGAGCCTAGCACGGCCACAAGGACCGTGCATCCCGTCCCCTCCAGCAACGACCAACTGTCTCCTGGAGCCAGTATGGACGAGGTAGTGGGTAATAGACAGTTAGGCACCTTGTCAACATGCACATCAAGCGCAGCCACACTGGGGATATCAAACAACAGCCAATCACCCCTGCGTTCGTGTTCTGCAGTTCGGATCGATCCATTTTGCCTTACAAAGTTTCCCTCGGTTCTTTACACCTTTTCTTCTACCTCCTTGTTCTCCACAACAGCTCTCTTTCTAGGGGGTTCTTCGGACTGTTTAATACCCACTTCTACGAATTCCATTCGTTTTCTTGACACCACACCAACTGAATTCCTTATTATCTTCTGCTTCTGTTTTGGAGTTCGGAATTTACTAAATATGCAGTATGCTCCAATCGTATGTCCAAATCAGAGCGATCAAATTGACCTACTACCTAAAAACATCCGTTAAAAACTTCAGCCTGTTATCTATTTCCTTTTGCATTATGATTTAATTCGTTGTTTACCGCTTTGAATTTTCCTCACTCCTTCCCCTATTACACCTCCCAGAGAATACACACTTCCTTCTGTTCGTCTGGTAGCTAGTGGTTTAACTCATACTCTTATTTTCTTGGCTATTTATTCAATAGATAGTACACTCATATTGTCAAATGTCACCGCTATGGACTTGGGCATATACCAGTGTGTGGCATTTCGCAAGTCGGACAAACAAGCACTCCTCGACGAATGGATCTCCGCTTCGGCAATTCTAGCTTTGGAATCGGACAAGGTTATCCGCACATGTAAGTATTTCTGTCTACTTCTACCTTGGTTTGTCCGCTGTCTTATTGTCCTGGTACGTACACTTTCGCCCATCGTACCTTGACATTTACGACGACCATCTCCCAAGTTGGCTGTCACGCAGAGATTGTAAGAAAATGCGCAGCGTCATGGGCTCCATTGACCTTAGCCGTAACAAACCAGCTGGTTACGACAGCGCTAACGCACCTTTTTGGCGCAAACCACGAAGGTAAATATGCACCCGGTGCGCGCTTTTAATCTATTGCATCCGTGTCATTTTGCATCGCATTCACCTGCACTGATGGCTAGCGCAGTGATCCTTCTGGCCTTACGAGAAAGCTCACGGCAAATCCAAGCCTCCTCCACTGACAAACCATCGTTTAGGACCACATTGCTTATCGAAAAAGTTTGCTCTCTCAATCTTCACGCTACCAACTGTGTTTACCGACCCACAATTATCGAAGATTGTCTCCATGCGAGCATTTTCAAGCTTCTAAATCCTAGCCTGGTATCATGACTCGCTAGCTACTCACATAGCACGTGTACTCTTGTGACCCCGCCTTGTGAGTGGGCCTCTCCGAACATCGTACCGCTTTGGTCGCCTAGCTTCTTTAACACCCCAACTCCAGCTAGCTCACCTCTCTGCACTGTCGCTGGGCACAACAACCGATAGTTAACGGGTCGTCGCCTTTATCTTTTCGCCACATGAGCGGTTATCTCCGAGCTTTGCACCAGTGACTTTGACAGGGAGAAAAGTCCTCGCTTGATAACTTAGGCGGGACCACATGTTTTCACGTAATATAACCCATTCTATCGCAACCAATGAAACCTCTACCCTCCGTCTTCCATCCGTTCTACAAACATCGCCCGTCCCACTCCCGATGAGATTGGATCTCTGATTTCATCGCAGAGACTATCCGTGCTTATCACCATCTCATGTATGCGCTGTTTCGATTCAGCGCTTCTTTTAAATTGTATTGACTTGCAACTGTACCTTATCTCAGCAAATTGCATATATAGACCTTTCAGATTCCTCCTTATGGAGACAGATCTCTCTGAATGGTCCTTACAACTGTCAAATCGCATCCAATGGGCGTGAACATCCCTGTTCGCGTATTGTTCCTTGGGTGACCAGTCCCGAATCAGTCAATGGTATATCAGACGAGTACATATGACAGGCGTCCTCACCCGTTATGTGTAGTGCGATAGCAATCAGGACCATCGTAACCGATATGTAAGGGCACGTGTTTTCTTTGAGAGGGATTTCCAAAGCGTAATGGATGCATTTGACCGGGAAAGGTCTAGTTACCCAGCTTTAACCATACACATATGTTTTAACCACACGGTTTTGCAGGTACACAGATCGACCATGATCTGTCAGCTCCTTGTCATTAAACGTTGGCTCGGCTTTAGGGGACTGGTACTTCTGGAACAACATTTTATGCATTACTTATACAGAGCGCGCGCTATACGAAGTTCCGTTGGGCCCTAGCCAGAACAGAATGTGGCGCCAATTGCACAGTGCAAATCGACATACTCCTTACCGACGTTATGGAGTTCGGACAGCGAGGCGTGAATGATACAGCCCGCACAACCGAGTCATCGCAGTTTTGCACCTTCCAGTATAGAGTTCATATGCGTCTGCATTGTTGTTTACTATTCATTCCCACATTATATACAGAAACTCGCTTACAACTCGAAATGGAAGACTGTCTTTTCAAGCTCGATATCCCCTGCGGTGCGTGCATAGCGGCGTAGTCTTTGAACCGTCACCTCTTGGGCACTTTCCAGGACGCCGTTTCACATACAGCAGCTATGGAGTATGTGACTTGTGGAGATTTTAGTCATTGATTCTAATTTGCTCTCAAAAAAGCGGGTGCAGAGTGCTGATTTCACATATGTAATCTTCCCTTGTCTCATCTTTTTGTCTCTTTGTTTTTCCCCACAGCGGATGAACTGACCATGTACATCCCACAAAAACCGGAGATAGCTCCGAACCCCCCTACTCCAGGTGGGTGTAGAGAGTTGGATATTTTTACAGTGTTGGCCTTTGTACTAACTCACTTCTGTTTGTTGCGTCCTTTTTTACATTTGCCCTCATCCATAGGCAGCGATTTACCACGAGCTATTCTAATGTCACGCAGTGCATTGATACATCTTGAAATTCTAACGCATTCGATTGCTCTGAGATCCCGCTCATGTTGCCCGCAAACTGTTTCCCCTGAAGCTTCAACCCACTGTACTGAACGCTTCTTACGTCCTCATGTTCGCGTTCACGTTCGATGCCCACAGAGAGCGATTTTTGAATCTGCGCACATAACACCGTTCTTTTCACTCTCAGAATTCAGTCCTTTGCATATTATCATCGTCATCATTGCCCATTAGCCGAAAGTGACAGACACATTTCAACTAGCTGTGTCGCAATACAAAAATGAGATATATAAGAAAGTAAGGTACTAAACCTTACAGCGCACAAAAACTAACAGAGCATGTAATATAATACTAAGTGTAATCTTATCCATGCAGTGTGAGCTCGTGGTTGGAAGGAGAGGCTAAGTGGGAAGAGTAGGGACAGAGGAACTCACAACACGAACGCCATTGAGATCGGCTCCTCGCAAGTGTATCCAATCAAACGTGTTCATGGTCCTTCGGACCACAGCCAGGTTGTCGGGACACACCAACCAACGCCAGCTTCGAAATGAGGGATTTCATTCCTCTTGACCAAGTCATCGCTCGGTCACCCCTCCTCTTCTTCCATCCAGACCCCCGGGCGCGCAAACATCGTACATCACGGGAATCGGTGTGTTGACATGCGCAACACATGGCCCATCTATCGGAGCCTGGTGCGTGATATAATGGTGCTGAGCGGTTCACTCGCTCTTCCTGCACCAAATAAGCGGCGCCCAACACGCTCATTGCTCACGCAGTCTTCTCGTCAAACATGAGCTAAGCTGCGAAGGCATCACTGATCAGTCGTTCGAATAGATTCGCACTCGTTTTTCCATTGTTATGATGCGCTTCCTTTTTGCTACTCTGGCTACCTCCATTTTTCAGGGCTGTTGTTCTGTCATACACAGCACGTTCCATTCCCTAAATTCCCGTTGCTTGCCTGCTTTGTGCTTCATCATAGCGTGTCAGAGGACATAAATCTTCCTATTCGATTCAAGCGATGGCATGGTGGATGTGCGCTTCATCATGAATCATAGTTGCATCGCACTCGGTACCCCTGCTGAACTCTCATCAAGTGTAGTGCATCGTCTAGGAACTTTGGTCCACATTCCTTTTGTCAGTGTTGCCACTGCCTGCACCATAAATCATTGCGTGACTATTTGCAGACGGGCGTGACCCGTCAACAGTACATGCATCGGTCCAGTAACCCGGAGGAAATGGAGCTGTGCTAATCTAATTGCACTTCGAGCACACTTCTGCTTCATTTGCTGGTATTTCTAGTCCTTGAACGAACGAAATGTTCAAACGTACTTCAACATTACTTCTTAAGATGTTTCTTCATGGCCATTGTTATTTGGTACAGGCTTCTTCCTCTGTAATCTGACTTGGTTGTAGCGTTTATATTAGTCGATTTCCATGACGCCGGTCTTCAACAATTTGTTGTCCCTCTCACTTAGCCCCACCCTTAGTCGATCCTTGTACTCTATGGGCCGTACCGTTTTCTGTTTCAAAGCTCCGGTCAGAGAGTTTGCAGTCCGCGTGCACGCACACCTTTCTACCCCATGTCCATAGCAGGACAACAACTAGCCTCGCCACCACAACTTGCACATTCTTTGTGAATAAATGATCAGCTGTCAGACTTAAGCCTCCACTACCCATTTCGCTCACCACTGCCATTTGTTTGTGTGCGCCGGTTGGAATTTCACCATAGCCTGCCTGTTACTTGCGACCATCTCGCGTGGAGGACACAAGACAACGCGTTACGCATGCCTAGGGTTTTTCCTCTCCGTGTTTATGCAACGTACATTTGCGTTAGGCAATGACATAATCCTGCAAGCATTTTTTCCGATATCTTTGGTGTTTCACTAATTACTTCGTTTTCTTCTAACGATATTTCCTTTTCGCCTTCTAACTCCCGACACCAGAAGTCACTACCGCCGAGCTCACCCCTCAAGCTCAGGTGCTGTACGATAACCTAGCGGTTTATTTGGCTTGGCAACCGTTAAATTCAGAGTTGTCAACTATCGGGCAGTCAAAGGCAGTGGAGTACCGAGTGGAGTACTCCGTCCAGATTGACCCCGTGGAGGAAGCGCAACGGCATGGAGGTTCAAACGTGTCTTCGCACGTGCCTGCTTTGATCGGCCTGGTTGGACACGAAGCGGTGAAGTGGAGCGAACAGATTCCGTTGAAGCAACAGGTGAGTTGTACTTTCACCCTTTCTTTCATACTAGCTTGTTAGTTTTATTTACCCCATTTGTTGTCTGTTTCTCTCGCCGAAAGAAACCATTGGACGTATTGGTTCGCACAATCTCTTGGACTTTACATCTAAATCTTAGAACGCGCCACAGACAATGGTCACTTACCCGCTTGATGCTCGCGAACCGCATTGGCCTAGTGATCAGGGCGTCGGCCGTTAACCATTAGGCATCAAGTTCCACTCGCAACCCAGGCCACCACAACTTCTGTGGAGTCAAAAAGAAGACGAAACCATTCGTCGAATGCAGTGTCGGGAACGAACGGCATCAAACTGCCTCCACTTCGGATAAGATCCTGCTGATCACAATGAATAAGGCCCACTTCAAACTAAACCGCGGTCCCAATAGGAATTGCGCGTCGCAGTCCAGCCATATATTGGGTATTCCACAGCTGAACTTTGTATTCCTAACCGATCTCAGTGGTTTTGTGTCAAGGCGTCAACCCCAAACCATTAGTCATCAAGTTTCACTCCCAGTTCAGGCCAACTTTCCCTCAGGAGTCTGAAAGAGGACGAAACCAGTCATGCGGTGCCGTATTGAAAGCGAGCAACACCCAAACTCTTCCAGTACAATTTGTGTTTCCGTCGCATTCGTTCCTACAAGCGGCGTTTACTGGGCTATCACAACCCGCTCTGTAGTTGGCTCGATGTATTTACAGGACCTATCGATCTATGCCATTTCTCAATTGATTCCATTCTTAACGCAATCGTTTTCATCCGTAATGCAGCAGCTTGCATTCTTAACGCAAATTTATGGGCTAATAGTCACGGAAATTTCATCCACCACTCAATGGCATTCGAACATTATGCCGGCATGTCTTCTTAACCTAGATGCAGATGAGGCATAGGGACATCCGTTGTAGTCCTGCTGCACGGAAATCAGCCATCCACTCGTTTAGGTGTACACCAGCACTAAACAATAAGGGAGATGGAAGCAGGGGCTTGCTCACGAAGTGGCTCCATACCCCAAGGCTCGTCATGTGATGTTAAGTCGAAGTCAGCATAGGATGAACGCAGATGTGACAGTGAGCATTTTCGGAACACGTGGTCACCCCCCTGTCTTAATCGAGCCCGTTGTGAATGAATCAAAACGATGTATCAAGAGGGCTTGAGCGAGCAAATATGATGTCTATTTGAGGCGAAGGGGCAGGTGAAGCACGGATGGCCTGCGTGAATAATTTTGCCACATATTGAATATCAAGTCAAGATTGTTCACCATGGCCATCCGTTCCTCACCTGTCCCCTCGTTGGTGAGCACCTATACGAGCGGATGGCTGAGGTCTGTGTAGCAAGGCCTCAACCGACGGCTCTATGCTCCAGCTGCACCTAGGTTAAACAGCCATGCCAGCATAATTTCCGAATGCTGGAGCGGTTGCCCACTCAGGGCGTTGTGGATGCAATTTCCGTGGTTGTCGGATTATAGATCCGCGCTAAGGATGCAAGCTGCTGCACTAGGGATAAAGGCAATTGCGTTGAGATTGCAGTCAATTGAGAAATGGTATAGGTAGAGGCATAGGTTATTCGTTTGCCCTCGCCTGTTGCCTGAACTGACTTTAACTGCATGTGTTATAAGTTGCTTGTTAGGTAAGGCTGTGTGTGATACCACCTCATCTTTCTTGCTACTCCGCGTAATTTTCCTTTTTGGCGTTCTCACAGTGTGTATGTGTCAAAATAAGTGAACACATCTCCAATTAGTTACGCAGCGAGATGGGATCGATGACGACGGAACCAGTTGAATCGCGAAACCAAGCTGCCTCGACATTCACAAAGTACCTGTTAAACACGAGCCACCGAGTCAACCTTAATGAGTCGTTCATCTTCGTACTGGTTGATTAGCGGCCCCAACTTTTTATGCGACTGGAGGTCATCCTTATCGATCGCGAATGCCCACCGTTGCGCTGACCGAGCTGAGTTTGTTTTTAAGCCGGGTCTTTTCCAGTTAAGCCCCGCCACGAATGCAAAAAGAGCACGCGCAAAAAGTTAAGCCCCGCCACTAAGGCAAAAAGGATACACCTGAAAAGTCAAGCCCCATCAATAGTGCAATAAGGGCACGCGTGAAAAGTTGAGCCCCGCCACTGTTTGCCAGCTCCAGTGTACGTAATGCATGTGAACGTGCCCCATAAAAACACTCTTTATCCGCTTCTAAGGTCATTTTTGTCCAAAAAGTTTCTACGTTTGCACGTAAAACCGGACATGAACTTTCTGAGGATTTCGGCGGTCGTTCATGACAAGGAAACAGCAATACGTTTTTTGCAAAGACATGGAGTGATTCATCATCAACGTTTATGCAGACGAGGACACCAAATGACACTTTCAGCTGTTTCTGACAGGTGGAGGTGTGATGCCCGACAATGTTGGCAAGAAATCGGTCTTCGAAAGGGAACTTGGCTGGAGCGGTCTAGGATGGATTTCAGGATAATAATCCTATTCATTTATTGCTGGTCCAAAAATCTGACAACAATCAAATTCTGCTCAGAGGAGTTATCTATTGGCCACTCGACCGCTGTCGACTGGAAGAACTTTCTGCGTGTAATTTGCGCCTGGCAGCTTTTGTAGACTCCAGCGCTTGTCGGCGGCCCAGGTCTACATGTCGAGATCGTTGAAACCCTAATATCACGTCGTAAAAACCATGCAGGGCGAGTCCTTCCCCAGCAGTGGATTTTCGGAGGGATTTGCCGGGAGACTAAAGAAGTGTTCTTGTATGCAGTGCCAGATCGAACTGCGGCCACTCTGCTGGACACAATCCAGGCCTGCATCGCTCCCGACTCAATTATCATTTCCGATATGTGGGCATCATACCAAGGCATTGAATCGATGATTGGCATGAGTTATACTCATCAAACGGTTAATCATACCGAAAACTTTGTGGATCCAACGACTGGAGCTCACACACAAACCATGGAATCTCTCTGGCACATTTTCAAGATGCAGAATAAGCGCCAATGCGGCACACACCGATCTTTAGTGGACAGCTACCTGTGTGAGTTCGTTTGGAGGCAAAGACACCGAAAAATGTACCTTTTCATGCAAATTATTAATGACTTGTCTCAATTTCACCCTCTTCAATAGAGAGTAAAAGTTCAAGTTCCATATCCTCCCTTTTCATAATCTTTTTTGGGTGGCGGGGCTTAACTGGAAAAGATCCTTTAAGCCTACCCTGATAGCCCAAGGACTGGGTCCCCTCCGGTCTCATATAGCACCGTTTTTTGTCTAACACTGTTGCATGTTTGTGATTGGGAAGAGCGTGCGGGATAGCCACATCATCTCGCACATCACGTTTTAGGTTATACTCAGTCTCCTTTCTCAAGTCTTATGGTTCCCTGTCGTAAGTGCTATATATCGCGATGTTATTAATGCTCCTGATGATGGTGGTGGTGGAGACACTTGCAGTCGTGTACTTAAAACATTATTTTACTCGTATTCCCACAGGCAGCATCAGTTCGGATCTCATCTAGCATGCAAGAGAGATGCCATTTTACCTCTACCAAATTCTCCAGCAAGCTGACAAATCGAGGGATGTGATCTGCCTTGATTTCAGTAAAGCGTTCGACAAAGTGAACCATGTAGTCCTCCTCAATAATCTGAGGATGTGCGGTGCTCGTGGCTCACTGCACAACGGAATTAGTAACATTCACATTGGGCGAAAATGGAGGATATATCTTGATAACCATCTCTAACGGACTGTTACCCTTCCAACATTGGACTGATATCCCTCCACTAGCAGGGTACCCCAACGTACAGTACTGGGGCCCATTTTGTTCCCGATCCACGTCAGAGAACTACCTTAGTTTTCTCGGTCGCCTTGTGACTTATTTGCAGACGACCTGAAGATTTGGAGAGAAATTGATGCTCTCGACGACTACGACGTACTTCAGCATGACCTCGACTGTTTGCTCATTTGGTGTCCAGAGGTCGGTGTGCAGGTCAACTCAGTCGAATCGTTATATATGAGCTTATAAAGGGTGGTGATACGCGTACGTGCACTCTGATCGGCCAACCACCACATCTAACACCTTCCATGAAGGATCTCGGCGTACTCACACACTGCGCTTTGTGGTTCGTAGATAACACGAACAAACTATATTTAAAGGGACTGTGCATGCTTTGTGCGGTCAAACGTAGCTCATGTATTTCGTCTGAAGGGATTGTCATGCACTTCTTCTCTTCCAACATGAGCCCAATGCTCAAGTACGGATCACCCGCCTATTGTCCGATCTCCTGTGGCGAAGCGCAGAGACTGGAACGGGTTCAGCGTGCAGCTACTAGACTCATCTCTAGTTTACGTGATATGTGGTACGAAAACCCATGCAGACAACAAGGGCTGTACACTCTATCGTTTCGAGTTGACCTCAATATGACGCATCTGGTATTGCATCTGGGTCACTTCCCCATGTTGTGGCCACTGATGCACGTGCGCGCACCAAGCAGTACTCGCGGCCACCGATACAAGCTTATGGTACCGGACCTAAAACGAATAACTCATCCTCTATACTTTGAGGGTCAGGTAGTGGAATATTGGAACAGTTTGTCCGAGAAAATAGTCGAGGCGAAAACAGTGCCGGAATTCACAGGATTCCAAGATAACCGCTCTACGGATTTCAGATTTACGGTGCATAGCACATGGCGCAGCCCTAGTATGATGCAAACGCACATGAATAAGGGACATTATTCTGCACATGTGCCCGGTCTAACTACAATGAAGCAACACAGATACATATCTACTGGCTCTGTTCTCAGTATTCAGTGTTTTCTCTATGGTCAACGGGACTTTATATCGCTTCCAGTTTCTAATAACATTTCTGTATTACTACTGTCTTCACCTATCTTCTTGTCCTTCAATTTGACCGCCCGTGCCTAATTACTCCCTTCACTTGACTCTGCGGATAGTCGCAATCAACGTGGTGCCGCGAAGCGTACATGCTCTCACTATTCATCGTTTTGTGGTGTAGGAATTTTTCCCCAGTTGCGGGTTTGTGAGGACTTTAGTGATTTAACTAACTCCGTCTATCCATCATCACCATTTCCTCTCTTCCCTACAGACAACAATGTCTTTCCTCTACGTGACTGACACCGTGTTAAAGCCGTCGAAGCGATATCGGTTCCGTGTGCTTGCCGTTGATCCGTCCACCGGAGTTGGTCTGGTCCCTCCCTCCGACTGGTCCAACGTGGTCAGCACGGAGCACATCAGTTCAGTGGATCCGCCGGAGATCAAGATGGTTCGGCCACTGGTAAGAAGTTCCTTTGAACATTGCTATTCTCCTTCCAAATACCAGAGCGAAACGACTCCGTCATTTATCTCAGTTTTACTATGTCCGTAGCATGCTCACAATATATGGGCGGTTAAATTTCACGCTTTCATTCCGAACTTGTGCTCTCATGTTCTTAGTGTTTCAGTTCACCTCCCGCCCCGAACGTACGCACTGATTTCCGTTCAAGTTAGGCCAAAATACGTTTTTGTGCACCTGAATGAGCTCATTTTATAAGCGTTTGCGCCATCAATTCAGACCTACCTAAAGATGACCACAATGGCGAATGCAGAGTTGGGAAGTAACTTGAAACGCTTGCGCAATCGTTGCTCCGACAAACTGTTTGCGCAGCATAGGGGTAAACTTCGTTGCATCCACGAATACATGTGGCAAATGCGTGTAGGACGGGGAGACAATACGACAAAGGACAAAATTTTAAATGTTGCTAGAGCTCATAGTGCACTGGATGAAACCGGTCACTTAAGGCTTTGGGATAACAATCATTGCACACCTCAAGACGCCTTGTAGCGGTTACCTTAACTAGTATATCTAAATAAACCACAGCACACTTTTCTCCTCAGTGCAGCATCCGTTTCTTCTACACCGTCGAAATTCAAAGTTCTACTGCTTCATGCATTATTGTGTCACAATTTCATCTTGCCATATCTCTCACGCGAACTAGTCAGCCCAATAGGAATGAACCACATGTGTATGATCGAGTGATATCGCACTTTTCTCCGTTTCCCCTGTTAGTTTGCGTCCTCTCCGATGTCTTACTATGAAGAGTTGAAAATGCGCCCGTCTGTGTGCGAGGGTCGCCCTGCCCCTACGCGCAGGCTCGGACCCGCGCCATCAGAATTACAAAACAAGCTCATTACCTTTAGGCTACATGCCGGCCTAAAGCTTATTTTGACTTAACTTATGTCTAAAAATTTGCTATATCGACGGCACCGATAGTCTGACGTAGTCCATGGGAGATAACAGGCGAGCAGTATAACCATCGGGCGACAGTGCCATTTTTCTGCATCTCCTTTTCTGTGCTAGCAGCCATCAGCTTTTTCATGCACCCTGGCTTATTCTTTCTATGGTGTAATTTTGAGGCATTGTGTAATTATTTACTCCAGTCTATACACGATACGCTGATGTGTTTTGCTCTTCTGCGTGTTGTATCCACCGCAACTTACCATCAATGAGGACGTCTTTGTTGGTCCACTTCATAACGTTCGTCTACTCCCATAAATGCAAACTCCTTAATCAGAACTGTAGCTCTATCTCGTTACTCTCCGCTCTACTTGTGCATAGCTCGTTTTTGTTGAACTTCCAAGTTGCAGACGTACTTACGTATGCATCTTCCTCTTTTTTATTACCTGCGCCTTCTGATTGTACGTTTGAACTAACCCTTTTTCTATCTTCTCACCTCTTTTCAAATATGTTTTTTTTCATCCATTTCACTTTCTCCCCTTATGCTGGGGTCACTGCATCACCCTTACTTTATGTATGCATTTAATCATCTAGTCTCAAGGTCGCGTCCATCTCATGTGGACATTTGACGGGAAAGGAACCACTTCGGGCAATCGAATGACCCACCCGGAGTCTGTATCAGCTGATCCGACGTTGGGCTATCTCGCCCTATCTGGTGCAGCGTCTTCCTCCTCGACATTCTCATTGGAACCCAGTAGCGACCTTTTTATCCCTGAGTATTTCCTCGTCCTTGCTCGACCGTTGATAAAACCCAAAGGTAATTCAGCAGATACCTTCAAATACGGAACATATTGGACCACACAAGTGAACGGGTCAAACGCCAGAGTGAGCATCGTTTGTGTTTGTGTGCAAAGATCAAGCCACCGTTTGCCTCACTCCGTACCAATTTTAAGTCAATTAAGATATGACCAACTAACACAGCTCCCTTAAAAGATAGCCGCTTTGGGTCTCATCATGCATCTAACTTGGTTTTTGCTAATTCACCAGAGTCCTCCTCTCGTGATCAAATTTCGCCACAAAAGGGGGGGATAAAATATATATAATATTATATATTTGGGGGGGTAAATTTTTTTATAATATATATTTTAATATTAAATATTAAAATAATTTTTGGGGGGGGTTTTGGGGGTTGGGGGGGGGGGGGGGGGGGGGGTGTGTGTGTTTGGGTTTTTGTTTGGTGTTTTTTTTTTTTTTTGTGGGGGTGGGGGGGGTTTGGGGGGGGTGTGGTGTGGTGTTGTGGGGTTTTGTGTTGGGGGGGGGGGTTTTGGGGGGGTTAATGAGGGAGAGAATGGGATTTGTGGAAAGGGGTTTATACGGGAAAGAGAGGGTTGGGGATTGATTTGATGGGGGGGAAGGGGGTATTTGGGGAGGGGGTGGTTAAGGGATGGTTGGGAAGAGGATAGTAATATGGTGAGAGTAGGTTGAGGATGGGTGATAATGGATTGATAGATGGGGGGGTAATGTGGATAGATGGGGAAGGGGATTTTAAAAGGGGTAGAGTAGGGGGTAGGTATATTGGGGGGGGATTGGGGATGATGATAGTTAAGATGAAGGGGAAGGGGATGTATATGTGGGAGGTGTATGGGTGGGAAGGAGGTTAATTGTTAGGTAGATTTTTAGTGGGTATGATAAGGATGTGAAATAAATAGGGAGATAGAGAAGGGAGTTAGGTGTATGAATTGGGTGATATATATGAATATGGGGGTATTAATTAAAATAGGGTGGTGTTTATATTTGTATGGAGAAGTGTTGGTAAAGGTTAGAGTTGATGGTGTAAATGGAGAGGGATGCATCGTGACATCAGTGGTTCCATGCACACCTTCAGTTTCTGATGTAAAGTTGGATGAACTTCGACATGACATCGTGCCAACTTTCATTCTGTAAACGTTGTTCTGTCAGATGGTTGTTTACTTATCGGAACTAAGATTCTGCTCCATCGGGTTCATTGCCATCATCATCATCATGACCAGCAAGAGTATCGGTAGTAGAACAGTAATTTCATCTGATACTTCCTTAGCTGATCTAGAGAGTGAGGAACACTAAAAGAGGAGGGGACCCAAGGTGAGTTCTAAATGCCCCAAGCAAACATGCGGGGTCAAGGCGCGTACATCTTATCAACAGCAACACACGGTAACAATCAGCTGGCTATCATCTGAAGACAAGGTGGTTTAGGATCCCCTTGCGTCTCTCATCACCCCCGTCATTATCAGTCATTGTCCGGAGCTAACATCTGGCACAAGTTTAACAGTTAGTCCTTTTGGTGGACGACAGCAAACTCGCCACTTGTGCCGGACTTGAGCCATATCCTGTAGTCACGAGCCAGCTACCATATTGCTCGGTGGCCGGTTAGCATAAGGCCTGTCTGTCTTCTAGTTCACGGGTTACTGTTTCGAATCTGTGCAAATGCGAGCTACCTTGTAGTATCATCACTCGCACGCTTGCGACTGGTGGTGATCGCGTTGTAGTGAGGCATCGTTTAACTCACGGCGTACTGTCGACACAACCTTTCGGATTAGGCACTGAACGGGCTTATGTCGCACATGCCCACGCCGACACAATTTGTTCCATGTTATTTGTTGAACTAGGAAACAAGCCCAGTTACCACTGCTTGGTGGTCACCTGATCCAATCACGCTGATGACGTCCGGCACTAGTAGCGCTTTACGACGTGTTGCCAATCTAGCCTATTAGTCACAAATTGTGGCTGTCTTTTGTCCGATGCTTACTTGCACATCTCTAACAGATCTCTCACTGAGACAAAATACAATGCAATACTAGTCGATTAGGTGTAACCTGACCCTAGTAAGTGTTGCTTTCTCATGAGCCTCTCATTGTGTTGAGCAGAAGGACGTGGTAACACTCGCCTATGACCATTTCCTTAGCTTGGTCTGCAACTCCACGAACAGTCGACTTTCGCTATGAACTCTGAATATTAGCCCTGGTGGACAGCCCTAATTGTTGCTGGGTCCATTGCTCTGCTATCAGTGCACATTACTAGTGGGTATGGGAGTCGGTTTGGCCATGATATCTACATGCTACACCCGCGTAGGGCTGAGTGCGACCTACAGGTAGCCGTGCAAACGCTCTTGCTTGGCGCTTGCTTTTCGGTATCCCAATTTTCGCAGATTTGCTACGTTGAGTCTCTATTATAACTAGCGTTCCCTGTATACAGTCCGCACCCCTCTGGTGCTACACTGTCATTGTACCTGCGTTCAATATAGTCCTAGTTACTGGGCTGGGATTCGTTGCTTTGTTGAACATTTCCGAGGGGCATTGCTATACCGTCCCTAAACACAAGCGTCTACGATGCGCAGCCTTGCTGCCCTCTTGTATACTACTTAAGCTATCAACTGACGTTGAAATCGGTAAGTGTGAAAGTCACGTTACCAAAGCAAATCTCATCGGCTGGAACACATGTACAAGTGGATCGAAAGCTGCACAGAATCCAACTCATTTGTGGGAAGTAGCCAGTGGACCACGTGACGGTGAACCGGCTGTCACCGATTGCAACCAGTGGGCATACAATGCAAACAGTCAACTTTGCGTCGATGAGCGGGTGGCTAAGCTGCGATGGATTAAACAACCAAACAGACCTCCATGATAACTAGGAGCGAAGACGTAGACGAACAGAGGGAATGCGATCGATCAACTGCATGCACTGTTCACATGTCTGATTTGGAAAAGCGAACCTAACCGATTGGTTCGAACAATCGGTATCTAAAGTAAAACATTTACACAAGCAACGGTTACCTAGTTAGAGCTTTTTGCTGATTTAACCTCCCACAATAGGACTACAGGTATGGTAAATTGCAAATCAGCCGATGACAATATCACTAAGGCAGCCGGAGGGAAAATGTCGTATGCGCTGCTTTTGTGCGGAGGAAGCGCTATTTCAACACCCAAAAGGTCAGCAACCGGGGAGTTACTCAATGTGACGAGTTTCCAATCAGCGGCATGCGAACCATTGACATAAGGCCATGTCCCACTGGCGACGCTCTCAACTCACCTGCGCCCTCGAATGACCCGTGGACTCGGTCCGCGGTTTCCTTCATTATATTTAACTTAACCGAATGATGAGTGTGTCAGTGAAAGGAGTTTGGGGCCATCACTTGCAGCTTGCAAGTTCACGGTGACAAAATCACATACCCGGACATTTTTGCATGTCCGCATAGTCATATTCCGTTTTTCTTCATTTATTTTGTTATTCTTCCCCGCCTGTTTTGTCTGCATATCCCTGGTTTAACAACTATGAGCGGCAGACTGAGTTCCGAACTACCATAGGCCGTGAGAAAAATTGGCTTACTACCTGATACTATACCTTAATGTGTATTGATAGCGCCATTTGCATGATTCCATGTTTCTCTCTCACGAAGACTAATACCTTGCTGACAGACTAGGTGGTGGTTGACTTGAGAACCATATTGTTAAAACTTATTGACTGGGGAGCGTCCCTTGGTCGATTCCACTCGCCTTGCAGTGATCACCCATCCTATTCCTCGTGAGCCTGTTTCGATTTGCCTCCTGTGTTTTCAATACACAAACCTTTCATGCAACCTTGTTTGCTGTCCTACTTTTCTGATCCATGATATCCCCTCTCCCCGACTTTATCTCTCACTGACAGGAGGGTATGCTTACTGGACTGAATCGATCTGCCAGTTACCAGGTGATTGTTTATGGTGTGCGTGGTCTCGGTGACAAACGACGAATCACCCGTTTCTCCAAGGCTGCTTATGTCAACTTGGCGGTGAGTAGTTTTACCTATCACTACTCTAATATTGATCCGCTTTTTAATAACAATGATAACACTGATAATGCACATTCCCGGTTTCATGGGACACGACTATTCCGGCTTGATCAAATTTTTACAGTTAAATGTCATCGAGATATCCTCTAGATGATCTGAATGTTACGTGCAAATAGGAGACATATCAGGGATGGTTCTCCGACTCATTTTTTTTGCTTTAAGTCTATCATTTTCCACAGCAAGTGATATGCCATACATCATGGGGCGGAGCTGTGTAGCAAGATGATAATGAAGCGTAGACGAGCGGAAATAAAAATGGAAAAGTGAGTAGTAACGATGATGTATGAAGCAGAACCGGCTAGCTTCTTATCAGCTGTTCTGTTGACATGAGAGCCAGTGTGGTGGTGTGGTCGGATAAAACATATGACGATGGATATATGTGCACACATGGTCTCTTTTCAAACTCACATTTTTTAGCATGGCTGAAAGTACGAATACTTGAGTAAACAGAATATGAAGGTTGACGGCAAAGATAACTAGCTCCGTCTCAGTTTGTATCTACAACCGGCCCACACGTGTTGGTTTAGCCGCGAGGTGTGTTTCGCCGAGTAACGGGAGTAACGGGAATCGGGGAAGGTATCTCAGCTCTGGACTGCGCATTTCGTTGCTGCTAAAGCCCTACACCATTTTTGTCATCCAATCCGGCCCGGATATGTCCTGCTTACTTGTACCCATAAAGGCATCATTATCTTTTTTGCTGGCGTAAGCTCAGTATTCGCTGCCCGTTAATTATGACCCTGACAATCCTGTCTCAGTGCTCACTGGCGCCTGATGTCTTCTCCTTCTCTGTCCAAGCACTTAACCCCACCGTTAGTTTGTTGTGTAGCGTCTTCATTACACTTTTGTTGTATTCCCTACCTACGCAGTAATTGCGGGCTATGTTTTTATTCTTTCTTTTATCTCACAGTCATCCTCGGGTTTTACTCCACTCTCTAACGACTGTGTGCCGAAGTTAGGTGGGTCTTTCGAGCGGTATGCCGTCGCTTTTTAGTTTGACAGTCGACATCCCTAGCGCATTGTTTCCCCACTCCGAGTACTTTGTCAATCTGCCCTGCGGCGTACAGACACGATTTAATCGTGTGGATTATTTTCTGTACGTTGTATTGATTCCTCAATGTATGCATTAATGGGTGGCGGCGTACTACTGTTTAACAATGACATGCCTTTGTCGTATGCATGCGATTAACACGACGTCACCTACCAATGTTTTCCCCGGATGGGATGGATTGAACACGGGCAGTCTTCAGACTTGCCCACTTGTGACAAGGAGTCCAATCCGCATTGGGTGCGGACGACCTCACAGTCCACCCAGCCCACGCGTGACCAGTGGTGGTTGCGTGCCAACGAATCGTCCGTACGACACACTGGCTTACTGCTGATGCTTAGGATTCCAATCACGACTCTAGTCACTCTTTCTTCGTATCCATCGAAAATGAAAATGAACACTGCCTAGCGAGCCCCACGATTCTCCAATGCAACCAGCTATGCTGGTGTCGCACTCCACTTCATTATTTCAGATTTCAAGGGAGCCTTGCAGGATCCCACTTATGCATCGAAGTGTTTACCGAATGGGTTGCCGGTGTCGGCTATGTTGAGCCTGCCGGGGAACCATCAGGCCTGAACGGAAGTTCTACGACCCAGCCAGCCTACCGACTCCCGCGACGTGCATTGTGTGCGCGCCGGGGTGCGGATTTAACAAGAGGAGGGGGTGGCCAAGCCATGACTTGGTCGAGAAGAATGAAGGCCCCCACTTCGAAGTTGGCCTCGGTTGGAGCCTCAGTAGGGGGCCGAAGCACGATGAACACGTTTGGCTGGATACATTTTTTGACATGGCTAGAAGCCTACCTAAAGAGAGTTTATGTTGTGTGTTTCTTTGTCCCTCCTCCTCCTCCCAATAGCCTCCCCTCCAACTCCGATCTCATTCTTTAGGCCTAATCCAACTCCATCTTGTGGCACAATAACTGGCTGTTAGCTATCCTGAACGATGTCCATCCGTTAACGGCGACTCAGCCGGCGTGCCTCTGTCTCATTTTTTTTCTTTTGTATTGCGGCACAATAGCTGAGGTGTTTGCCACCTCAATCTAACGTGTATAATGATCATGATGATCTACGACGCAGCTACTGTTTTTAGGTTGACTGGGACACAGTTGCACTATATGAGTATGCGGTGCTCGATAATTATTTGCCCTTTTCATTGTGAGTTTAGCTGAAACGCCTTTTGCGACACATCTCCAGTTCGGAATGACTTTCGCTCCATCAAAATGTAAGGTCTTTCTGCAGAACTGGTTAGGGGCTGCTCTTCACACCATTTCAAATTCTCCTTTGGAAGTGGTGGACAAGTCCGTTTACCTCGGCAGCTGCATAATTACCAACTTTCTAACGAATGAGGCCCCTTTGTGCGTCTCCAAGTCTCGGGTTGCTTTTACTAATCTATACCATTTATGGCCTCGACACGAGGCTGATACACTACGGTTACAAATGTCTGTCTTGTTCTCCATTGCACTTGCATGTATAAGATCAATCAGTATCCGTTCCACATATGTAAACCTGAAGTGAATTTTGACCATCCAACAAACATCCCATTTTTTCAATTTCCCTTAGTTCCGTGTCCAGCCTCGCAAGGTATTTCCTTGGTGCTACCATTCCATGTTTGCGTACCCATTAACCTTTGTTCGTCTATCGCGATTTTATTACTGCATCGTCAGTGTGTAACTCTCGTCCCACCGAACACATCAAACGCTTGTCGATCAGGCTTCCTGGACTTTGGAACAATTTTTTGGTTTTTACTTGCGTCCAACCCCCCTGATCCCTTCATTCTTTCCAGCACAACGCTTTGTGTACGTGTGTATGTATGTACGTGCGAACGGCGAAACGATTTTATGCGAAACTACAGTCGGCTATTTTCTCTTAATTTGCTGTCCGTTTTCCTGGCGGCCCCATTCAACGTGCCGTGGGAAGTTTGTTTCACGATTCCTGCATCACCCATGAGCATGGGCTGTTCCGCATTGACGTTTGATGTTTATCGTTCCGCCATCCTCTCTACACTACTTGTGGACACTGCGTGATGACGAGGCGATGGCCCCTTCCGATCCCGAGATACGGGTAGCCGGTGAATGAAGCTGAAAGTGTGTCCTTTTATAGATACGTACGGGCAGCAAAGGGAGGCGAACTGGGCGCATTGTACATTTCTCTTTTTTATCACCTTGAATTGTCCACTGCTGGGTCCACTGATTGCACATAAACCGATGACTTTGTCAGTTGGTTGATGACAAGACCATCCTATGCGCGAGCGCAATCGGTGGTTAGTTAGCATGGATGCCATTCTTCGACGGACTAATGTCAGCTTGTTACGACCACTGGGTGATCGTGAGCAAGATTCGTTTGCACTGTGCATGGAGTTTTTCATTTTATACTATGGTGTATCAACCCATTTGCATTTCATACCGCCAACGTTCATATGCTGCTTGTTTTTTCTGACGATCGTTTTCCCCTCACTGACTGAGGCATGTGAAGCTCACGTTCAAGTGCTGATATCGGTAGACGTTTGCATACTGTGTGCAATTATGTCTGCCTTCTGCCTATCATCTCATCTCTAATGAACTGAATCAAATCTTAAACCTACTTCCACTGACTTTACCCGCTAGCTCAGTTTTTATCATGTTCCAACGAATGACCAATCGATTTCTCGTTTTCCATACGTCCTTCCTCTTCCAGCGCACTCAATTTTGATTTTCTTAACCTTGTTTATGCTCTTCCATATATCGTTTTGCAACCTACCTTAATGCTACCACCCACTCATAAAGTTCATGATTCTTCAAAGTTCAACCACCTTGTTTTCCCCCTTTCCCATGCCCCCCATCGGACGCAGACGGCTGATCACACGGGTGATGGATACAGCTTACTCAGAGCACTCACAACCAACCGGATCATGTACTTGCTCGTGGGTGGAATCGCAGCTCTCATGTTCTTCATCATATTCATCTTCATCTTGCTCTGTCTTTGCCGTCAGCAACGTGACCGGCGCTTGTCCAGCCAACGGAAGAAACAAAGTGAGTTTCCTCTTTCTTTTCCCTCTATTTCACTTCCCAGCATATTTTCGTATACGCGGCGACAGGGACTAGCTTTCAAGATAAACTATTAAACTGTCTTGTATCATACTTTGTTTCTTACAAGGTCACTTTATCTGTCTGCTGTGTAAATCTCCCCGCAGTGCAGATCACTGTCATCTCGATCACTGTGAACACGCTCGGTGTAGGGGCATTTTCCGTATAGTGGTGCGTGCTCTCACTGGGTAGTCCGAATACCCGAAAGTGAATTTCTAGTCACTGTTTATGGACTTCTATATTAGTGCCCGTGGGATTGAAGATGAGGTTATGAACCGTATAGCGAAAGCTCGGGATGCTTTTGCGCCGGTGTGACATAACTCTCGCTTTGAAAGACTGAGTTTACAATGCAGTCGTCCGTTTAATCTTCCTGTACGGTTGCGAAACCAGGCCCATTAGATTAGCGGACATAAAGTGGCTCGATACGTTCGACCATCACTGCCTTCGAAGCTTAGCTCTTGTCTGGTGTGAACACCGCGTGAGGAATTCATGTGTCCGGCGTCGCGTATTTAGTGCAGGAAGAGCGAGTGATCCGCTCAGCACCATTATATCACACACCAGACTCTGGTGGCTGGGTCCCGTGTTGTGCATGCCAGCCCACCGACTCCCGCGACGTGCGTTGTTTGCTCGCCCGGGGTGTGGATGGAAGAAGAAGAGACGCCAAGCGATGACCCGGTCAAGAGGAATGAAGTCCCTTACTTCGAACTTGTCGTCGGTTGGTGTTTCCCGATTGCCTGACTGGGATCCGAATGACGATGAACACATTTATTTGGATACATTATTGGACAAGGCGAAAAGCCGACCTCAATGGCGTTCGTGTTGTGAGTTTCTATGTGCCCCCCTATCCTTTAGCTTCCCTTTCCAACAACGATCTAAACCCAATGCATAATATGCCTTTAGCATTATGTCACTTTTTTAGCATTTGTAGTCTGCTATGTTTAATCTCTCTTCTGTGTATATTGCTGTGGTGTTTCTCACTCTCTGTTATCGTGTATTGATGATGATGTTCCAAATGCGTGATGTACTAAGCTTGGCAGATACGTCAATCGGGCTCCGACTATCCACCCATCTGTCCACCTTGACGGTCCGAAGCAAAGCGAAACCAACTGTGGATTACAACTAGGAAACAAACAGCAAACGATAATTGTCCCTTTTTCTGTGTTTGTTGTTGTCATTGTGGTCGTGCGGGTTGCGGAAACGTGCTCCACTTTCTGGCGCCCAAGTACTAGTCGCCTGCTCGAATCGCATGGCTGCGCTTCGCGACTGTTGCCGTTGCTCTCACGAATTGCCCAACTTGGCCTCTACTAACCACCTAGCCCTCACGTCCAGTGGACATCCCGTCCATTCTAGACTATCACTCGTTCTCGAATACCTAGGTCGGCTCTAATCCTGCCTTACTACGTTGTCGGTTTTCCATGAAATATACTGGAAGATGCAGGAAGCGCCTCCTTCCAGGATGTTCTGCGTACCTAACTTTCGCTCTGTCTTCTTAATTGCAATAAGATTCATTATAATAGGATCTCCGCCGCCATGCACGAACCAAGAGCATCTGCTTGCGACGCTATCAGTCGTCACCACAACCTTCTCTGGATATCTGAGAGGTCGGTGAACCTGATGGAATCCAACAGCAAACTCCCTACTAGTTCTGAGCCAGATGTAACCAGATGGACTATTAGCCGCGAATTAAACAGGAGCCTGCGTGCTGACACGGAAACCTGGTGGACCGGTATGGTTCAAGAACTAGAGGAGGCCGGAGCATTAAGCAACTATCGCAAGCTCTTCCAACTTATCCGCACCACTGGTCCCAGGAAACCAGGTGTCTGCCAGATAATCAGAAACGGTGCGAGTGCCGTGCTTCACAATAAGCGACGCCGTATTCTTCTTTGAGTGCATTTCAGTTGGCCCCTTGCTCCCGGACCACTTCCTACTCAGGTGGCACAGGCTGAGTCATGCTCGGTTAGTTTGGAGGCTCCATCGGAGTCTGACGTTCCTTTCGAGCTACTAGCCTGGATTCCCTTGCACTCACACTATTTGAGGGTCAAGGTGAGGTCCTCTGCAAAGCGCTGATCTCCCTGTCTGAAAAAGTCTGGAAGGAAGAGGTCATCCCAACTAACGGGAGCGAATCGATTACGGTTGCAATATACACGAATGGCGGTCGTACCGGCTGCTAACCACAGAGGTGTTAGCCTAGCGCCAATTGTGACAAAATCACTGGCGTCATTTCTTGATCCTCGCCTCACTACGGAACGGGAATCTCGGACTAGCGGAGAGCAGGCAGGCTTTCGCCCGGGAGGTAGAGGCAGGTGCTAGGCTAGGGCCACAGGCCGGCAATAGCCGTGTTCCTCGATTTCTAGAGTGTGTTGTTCTCAGTCGTGTTCGAAATGCTTGCGCGGAAGGGTGTTCTCATGATATATGTGAACATTTTACGTACCTTGTAGTCGAACGTCGCAAGCGGCTTCAGGATCTACCGGGACTTGTCGGATATCATTCCGACAAAAAGGGGCGTTAGTCAGGGTTGCCCAATTTCCCCATTTTGTTCATTTTCGTCGTGGACTCTATCGTGGAATGTTCCCTTGCGGAGTCTCATGGTGCAGACGTTGACGTTCTGCCTGGTGAAAGGTTAGTTGATCTTGATTATGCGGACGATATTGTCCTGAATAGTTGCTCTAAAACGGTCTCATCATTTGGCACGCGCTTCACACCTTCAGAATACAATGTGTTGTTACAGGACCACCAGCCGCTTGATGACTCCTTGATCCTCGCTGGAGAGGAACTCGAAGTAGTTGATCAATTCACTTGCCTTTGCAGTTGCACGGGCAACGATAGGCACATTACAACTGAAGTCAGTTCACACATTTCAGGGATTAATTGTTGTTTGACATCCCCGATGTGGCTGCGCTTGATGTGAATGATGTCAAGCTGCCTACTTGTCTGTTACGTACCACTTTGTCTATACGGGCACTAGGTGACATTTGATCATTGCACGGTCTCAAGGCCGCACTACGCTCAAAGAGTGGTTCCATGCATCCGGTGTGAAACGGGTTACACCCAGCCTCCACCTTGTGCACGCCTAGTACACATGATTTCCCAAATAGGTATGAACGCTTTCAAACTGCTTGTGGCTCCCATCCACATGCCTCCAGGTCTTATTCCTTCGGGTTTACACTGGATATGGGGTGTGTGCGTGCTGCAGCGTAAGCCACCCATGGTGCCTGAGTAGGAGCATGCGTCCTGTAGCTGTCCTATGATGGCCGCAGTGACAGGCAAATCGGAAACCGGATGCCGCCAACTATGACCTGGGGCAGTGAAAGCCGCAAGGATGCTTTCTCGCCGATGCCGCCTTATCTTTGCAAGTTAGGCATTTGTTTGTGACACCAGGTTGTTGATACGAGGTAGGCGCCTTTATCCTGAATGTTTGTTTTGGGGTATTGAGGTTTTACTCTAAATCCCCCTTTTCTCCTTGTTTTCATTCTTTAGGTCATTGTGTTTGATCGGCATCATAGTATCTGTCTTATATGCTGATGTAATGTTGGTTTTTTCCTCCTTTTCTGCATATGGGCACTTTGTGCATCCACAGTTCGATCTTGTTAATCACCTGACGTGTACTTTTGGTAGAACCACTCTGGTTTTCCCCCTACTCTGACTCATTTCATCAGCTGGGAGTCATTCATTTTTCAAACTACCGTCTCATTAGATTCTATAACGTTTTGTATATCCAATCTATAAACGGCGCTCTCCTCACTGACAACTTTTCATCTAAATTTTATCAATTCGACTATTATATTTACTGGGGTGAATGCAATTATGATGTTTATCCTATCCTTTGGTCTCCAAGTCGAATAGCATTAGGTCAAACACAGGCACTCACGCACTGCGGGTAATTTGTCACTTCACAATCGCGACCATTGTAACTGCGGACGTGGATTCTATTTGCTCCCTCACGAAGGCGGGCTTTAATCCACCATATTTACCAGCTTACCGATTCGTATTGACCATTACCCGTTTTCCCTTACCTTCGCTGGTAAGCTTGGTAGCTAGAACGGGTTCCGGCGAATTCCATTTGTACGAATCTTGTTTGAAGTGACCGTTGTCCCCAATGGCTAGTCACTCCAGTGCATTACTTCTACCCCATACCTAGTTAATCGCTTGTCTGTAGAGTAATACAGTGGCGCTAACATTATGTGAATTGGGCGGATTGATGTTGTCCAGGTTTCGTCCCATTCCGCGTGCGGAGTGGTTCAGCTAACAGGGGATACCACCTGGACCTTAAAAAGCCAATGGTGTCCGAATCCACCCTATCTCTCAAACCGGTTATTCCTGATGTTACGGCTGATTTCATGCACTAATTCAATCTTGTTTCCGATGTCATCAACACAACTATGAATGTAGCTGGTTAAGCCCTTCGGAATGGGTTGACAGTATGGTGTGTGTAGCCCTCCGAAAATCAAGACAAATCTGGGCTGCACTTAACCTGAGTACCATTGCACTGTACAAAAATTTGGAAGCACTGTTTGATCACAACGGCTTTTCACTGGTTGTCTCCAACCCCCTCAACTTGTGCCGTCGGCCCGTGCTCATTGATCCGCACTCGCTGTTCACCCGTTGTACATGGTCCGGCCAACTCCTGCCATGTCTGTGGCCACGTTGAACTTGACTCATACCTGCCCGCACCAATTCTCCGCTGTCCTTCTGGCCTGTCATTTCGGTCGCGTCGCTTTGCCGGTACTTGATTCGCTTTCCCTTCACAATTGACTTGTGACCTCCTTTCACTCGGTTGACCAGCTCCCACCACACCTTGTGTCATCTGTCTAGGTTCTTCCGCGTGCTTCTCGTTTGTTACTGTCCAGGCCATTTCATTCCCTTGTTTGCAATCGAAATGCGCTTCAATATCTCAAAATAGTCCGGGAACCAGGTCGGAGTTCATATCTCCGGAAGATTTTGAATGCCCATGTTTCATCTAGCTCAGGGATGTCCAAACTTTTTGTAAGGGGGGCCACAGTTTGTGCGGTAAAAATATGTCAGTCCATATTCACTCTGACATTAAGATAATAACAAAAGGGTACACATGTACGAAAAAAAAATCTAAGCCTGAATTTATCATTTCATGATGAGGCTGCGGGCCGGACTTTTGACACCCCTGACCTAGCTTAATGAAGCTTTGCATCAAGAGCCACAATAAAGTTTTAACAAAGGCGATTTGCATTCGAGATCTTCCAGATTTGCTATAAACCCAGTAGATACTGTTTTCTCCATCTGGTTCGTGCGATCGTCGTCAGTTTTCGTGGGAGGCCTCTGCTTGACCTCTCACGTGCCTGCACCGCGTCGGCCACGTTCATCCAAGCGCCCGGCTACCATCACAGTGGGTACCCCAGAAGTATGGCGGTAGCTGGCGCTTACGAACACACCTTTCCAGGATGGGAGCGCATATGTTCCGCTCCGCCTCACGTGTATGTTCGTTTAGACTACCGGTTAGTCGGCTCACCGGTTATTGACTCGAACCTGTGTACTTGCTCGTTGCCTTACGGTAGGCCTAACCAGCACGCGACTGTCCGTGGTTTCGTTGCAGCGAAGCATCCATGCAAGCTATGGGCGTGTTTCTGATGCCTACCTTTCGATGTCGCATCGGTTGGCTTGTCATAAACACTCTCCGTTATGAGCAGTATCCTGTATCATCCCAGTTTTCGGCTTTTCACACTTGGTTCACAATAAACGACGCTTTCTCATTTCATCAACCCCTCATGTGTTTCGGACTCATGGTCTCAATCCAGGCGTTAGTTTTGTCACTTCTCTTTGTGTGCAGATGGCTATGTGCAAAACTACAAAGATTCCAATCAATACGTCCCAGTTTCAACCACCGACGGTGGTGTCGCTGCCGCCTGCAGTACAGGTCATTCGAATGCCGGCACGATGTCTAATCGCGGTCCAGCTACCGGTATGCTGATGATGATGAGCAATCTGCAATCCAGCGCCTTTTCGGACCACTCTGCGCAACATGGTCAATTGCCCAACTCCATGTCACCGCAACAGCAGCAGCAAGCGTTGTATCTTCAGCAGCAGCAGCAGCAGCAGCAGGCAGACCACTATGCTGCAGCCACCGCGGCTGCCGCATCGAAAGAGATGATGTACATGCAACAGCACCAATCCGTTCTTGGATCCCAACTGCATCTGCAACAGCAACTTAGCAACATGTCCTCTCCACAGCAGCAGCAGCAACAGCATCCAATGACCTATCATCCTCAACACCACCAGTCACACCATTCTCTACTCTTGCCCTCCAGTGCGATGACCGGTAATGGTGGACCACAGATCACGCCAGGAAACATGTTCCAATCCGGAACACTTCCTGGTGGCCCGCGTTATCTCAAGCAACAAGGCTATCCAGCGCATCAGTTTGGTAGCCAGCAGCCGCTTAATCAAACTGCCTCACCGGTCAATTCACTCGATGTGAACGAGTTTTATCACCATCACCCTCCTCAGATGCAATCTGGCGTGTATGCTCACCAGCAACCACAGTTGCCACCAGTACCGGTAAGCCCCCCCCCCCCCATTTCACGATCTACCAATCGATCTACCCATTTTTTATCCACCTCCCATGCGATTTATCTCACTCTTTTTCCTTATCTTTAGCATCCACAAACCGCTGAATTGCCTCCTCCCCATGCGGGAGTCAATAGTGGAGCCATGCACCAACAAATGATTTATTATCCTGGTTCCGTGACATCCGACGGTGTATCAATGAAACGCGAGCCTCCTACCGGTGGCTCCTTGCAAGACACCGCTTACGGTAAGTAATTACGGTGATTCGCTGTGTTTACCTTTTAAGTGCTCATGATAATGTCTAACAACATCAATGGACCACACCGTATTTTATAGTCAGCGTTACTCTTCATGTTGTCCAAGAACAGTCACGTTCTGTTGTATTAATATTAATACTATTTGATTGTCTTCGTTTGACTTCGATTAAATGTTCCAAGTTTTTCAGGGGTATTCGACCGTGTTCCGTGGCACCGTCTACTCTCGACTTGCGACATCCATGTCTCCGGAGAGGTGTTCATCTAGACCATAGAACCATATATGCACAACTCACCTTCAGACCACTGCTCTCGAATCATCTTCTTGACATCTTCGGCCTGAATTTCCAAGCCTTTTTTCATGTCCCGCACCGTCACGCCTCACTTGAATTTTGGCTTGTTGAATGATTAAATGCATGGTACACAACTGAATATACTAGTTCAGATTACTCGAAAATCGCTGGTGGATTTGAGGTCAACCGCATACACCGCACCACAATGTGGAATCAGCTGGTTACTCGCACTTGTATCTCAGCAGCGGACCCGGCTGACGCTCGACACTGTGAGTGCCACCACCTTCGATCATCGCTGCTGTTTTTAGATGCAAGACGATGTAAGCGCTTGTTCGCGAAAATCGTGCTGATGATGCAGAAGTTGTGCGCTGCGCACAGCCGTCGTGATCAGAATTGGTGTTAATGTGTTGCGACCGCTTGTGTGACCTCTAAGACCCATCAAACTATACTGGGTGCTGCTCTCACGCTGCTTGACAGCTACTCGCACCAGATTGATCAAACGGTAAAAAGCAAGTAAATTCGGTCTATTTACCCTCCAGGCTTCGATTAGAAACATATGTTTGAAACCGGACAAGTATCATCTCCCCGCCGCTTTGCGGACGAGATTCTGAGCCAAAGGCCATGGTTAACAACCCTAATCGTTCTCTTCTCCAGGTCTAGGTGTCATGGTAGTATCTCAGGCTACGTACAAGTATGATTGCCCTATCAAACATCTAGTCGAATGCTCATCGTTAGCAGCACATTATCTGTAATGTAAACCACATCAGCGTTCTACGTCTTAAACGGTTACTGGGAAGACTGTTACTTGAATTCGTTTGCACGTGAGCAATTTGCTTTTACGGGCTTGCCTTCTTAGACCCTCGCTCTATTGGCTAGCCATCTTCAACTCAGAGCTTCCATGACTCTCGCATCTAGTGTGTTAGCAGCTTTTGGAGACACAATAGCACAGCTCGTTGTTCTCTCTTTTTCTAGTACACCATGCCTATGGAATGCATTGCAAAATACCGCTCATGGCCTAATGAATCACAAGCCTGCATTGTAATCCGAGGGCGCGGGTCCGATCTTGCGTAGGGGACAAGACGACCTCCACAGTATCCGTTGCCTACGCACGATTTTTGCTGGTTGAGCGGCAGCGTAGCATCGGTACGCAGTACCGACTTACTGCTGATATCCACCGCTCATCCCATCCTCCATTTTGATGATTCTGCTTTACACTCCAGTCTTTTGTACCATTTATCTCCTCGGTTAAGCCATTGTCTCCTTTTTGACACAATTCTGCGACATGTGTGATGATCTCTGGATGATTTCAATTCCCAAGACATCATCTAGACGTGTCAGCATAGTAGCCATCCTTCACAACCATCGGTTCGAATTTACTCGTCTGTTAATCTGCCCTTCTAATAGAGTGAATTGCTGTCACGAACACCCTACACCTCTTCAATTCTGACTGGAAAATTTTACCGGTTAGGTCATTTTTCGTACAACCTCGATACTCCGGTTCTCTGCAGATTTCGTGCCTCAGTCCGCGGCATATCATTTTGCACGTGTGCTTGGCCACAGATTGCGAGACCGTTTATGGATGAGCCTTTTAGTGCTACCGTTGATCGGAACAACACTTAACGGTACCTGTGTAAACGGCTTGATCGGTTGCTATTTTCGCTTGTTTTTGTATTACACTCGACCTTCTCCGTTTGTAGGCCGGTCGACCGGTGAGCGAAATTATTAGGCGTCTGCCTTCCAGTCAGGAGGTCACAGGTTCTTATCCGCGTAGCTACAGATGACCTTGAAGTATGCCCAGCCCTGTCGCGACTGGTGGTGGTCGCGTTGCAGCGAAGTGTCGGTTCGGTATGCTGACGTACTGCTGATGTCTCATTCTTTCTTCTCCCATTTGTAGGAAACAAATGAGAGCCTACTGCATAATCTGCTCGCCCTGGTTCGCACTCATACTGCACAAACGCCTAACGTCCACTTTGAGGTCGCTGCAGTAGGTGACCTTGTGGTAGCAAGCTTTTCCTTGTTACTCGTTTCCCACCTTGTACTTAATGACGAATTCCGTTCTTTTTCCGACTCTCTGCAAATAGCCGATGCTTGCCTGCTGACGCATTGCTCACTAGGTTACCAGACCGCATGAGCAGGGTATGTTACAGCGATTAGGATCCCACAACACGGTTTCATCCTGCGACCCGTATCTCCAATTTGGAGCGCTGTTTACCTGAGAGCCAACCCAGGTTATTTGAATCATTTAACTTCTATCTAAAATAGAAGCATTTTCTTTAAGACCTATTCCCAATGCTGCGCCACTGTTAACATCGACGCGTGCAGAAGTAACGCAAAGTTTGCGAACGCAATACTAGCTGACAGTCGAAATGACGCAAAGGCACAACCCTATATGCCGAGCTCATAGCACGCACTGTGTATTATGACCATGTACAGCGCATCGTTCATATAGTTGAGAACAACTCGTCATTGAGTGGGTAAGCGATAGACGGACCTTCGCGCGCAAACCTAAGGTCAGTCAATATTGGCTGTGTGAACATCTGATGGTGATTCGTAGGCTACAGTCCCACCAGCGATTTTGTTCCTATTTGAGCCCTTTCACATAGTGACAGGTGGGCTGAGGCTCGGACACTGAATCACACAGTTGCGGGTGGCACCATTAGGTTGATTTCAAAGCACATCGTTGTCCATATTGAAATCTATTGTCGTTGTCTATTCACACACACCAGATTCTCACAGTACTGTCCTTGCATCTGCAACCCATCACTAGTGCACTTTTCTCCGGACAGTTTGCATGCCACGATCGGCACTGGACGAAACGCTTCCTCCGGCCATACTGTCTACTCCGCGGTGGTTCGTGCCACCTGATGTAACACTGCTTTGGGCGATAACACGTGGATAACCTTATAATCGTGTTTGATTTCATATCCACAATCCTGCTAATCCCAGTAGACCGCGGTGTTCAGTCTACGACATTTGCGTCACTTACTTTGTGTGACCTGTTCACTTAATGAAAACAGTGGCTCAGCTGGGTATGACATTCCTCCTGACAATGCGACGCCCACAATTCCCTGTTGGCATCGCTAACCCTTTCAGCCTCCGGAGCCGTAAGCTATCGGTCGCGTCCCCAGGTTGCCGATTGGGGTAATGCCTTTCTTATGGATGTTACTGCGAATAAGTCCCCTATGCTTTGTAGGTGAGATGAATAAGCAGTCGCGGACAATCAACAGCAGCGTCTCAGAGCATAGAGAGTTCTGCGCTGGTCACCTGGTTCTCCATCAAATATCACAAGATATACTACGGCGCTGTGTGGCCGACTATAGGGTCGCTGATCACTCATTCCTGTAATCTGAGCTGAGTACCTAACGGAGGGCGAATGAACAAACTTGCAGGCCACTGTGTTCTGTGTGTACTGCTACCGAGCACTAAGAGGGCGAATGACCTAAATGACTGTCAACGTATTCTGCAGCCGAATGTATCCTCCAAGGACCTACATTAATCGCTCCGCTGCGTTGTGGGTCAGCTCTTTAAGATCGATGGCTCCGGGTGGAGTTAACTCTCTTCCTCGGCCTGGGCAACCAGGAAGCTCTCTGTCCACACAACACATAAACCCACGTAACTCTTCCACTCACTGCCCCTTTTTCGTCGTTGTTACTCATGTGTTGTGGCACTTTCCCGACGCGTAGCCCAGAAGTAACCATCTTGCCTCGTAATCTTGCGGCGCGGGTTCGAGCCTGCCTAGGGGCAGGGCGACCCTCACAGATCCTTAGCCCACGTGCGACTGGTGGTGGTTGCAAGGCAGCGAAGCGTTGGTACTGCGTATCGGCGTACTGTTGATGCCTTTTATTGGTCAAATGTTGAATATATATATATATATATATATATATATATATATATATATATATATATATATATCAGGGTTTTCGCCATAGGCAGCATTCGCCGCTTCCAGTCTTTGATTCACCTGCATCTCGATACAGTCCCTCTCATTAAAATACTATGCACGCGTTGGCCCGCATGCCTTGATCCACACTCTCTTTTCGCACGGTTCTTAGGTGCGCTGGTATTCCATTTTCTGTTGTACTTTTTTCAGTGCTTTCACCGATGTCTGTTCTATTCCGAGTCCTTTTTGTCCTTATTCGTCCCCTTTTTGTCCATACATTCATCGTTAATTTCCGAACTTTCTCGAAATGAAATTTATCAAGCAGATGACAAATATTTTCCAATTCTTGAATTTGCGTCTTAAGGTGTAATACCATCTAACTGAAAATGCTATGGTCCGTTCGTCTAATCTTCAGCCCCGTGATTCGATGCGGCGTCTGTTCCATCTCAAGAAACTACACTAAGCACGTTGTCATATCTTTTATGCATAGACTTGAAAGTTATCTGTTCTGTAGCAACAGCTCTGTGCATCCACCGTTTCAGCGCTCCGGTTCATGTGCTCCGCAGTGGTGACTAATTACCCTGGGATCTCTAATATCCAGATCGACATTCCAAGCTGACAACTTTCCGGAAACTTAAAGCTTTCTGTAACCTCGGTGCTTGTTATTTCTGTAGTTTTCCTTCAATATGTCACCCAATTCATTTAATGCTTATCTATCCCCTGCTTTATCAACCCGCGCAGGCACAATGCTTCAGCGCACCCAATTGACCGGGTCTGTTATGAACACCGATGCGCAAGCACCCAGCATTGCCTCTGGCGGGGCCATGTCTCCCGCAAGTCAAGCTGCTGCTGCAGCCGCCTATTACCACGACAGTCAGCAAGCATTGCATATGATGCAGCAGCAATACTCTGGCCGCATGGGAACTCCGCAGGTGAATCACGCTCTCATGTATTCTCCACGTCAGTCACAGCAACAGACTGCTTCGTTCTATCAACACCCGTCTCAGGCAGTTCAACAACAACAGTACCCAGGTTACTATGGGCAGCAGTTGCCGCCACCGCATCCTGATAGCATGGGGCACACGTAAGTGATTCACAATTTGCTGGAACCCTCTCATTCAATATGGGGTGCTAAATCTTTATTCCCCGCATCCACATGTTCCACCGAACCAGATTCTAGTCATTGACTTGCGTGCTACGAGAAGTTCTGCGTCTCTTAAAATAAATTTTGCCTCATTACCGGTTAACTGCAACCGCTTCACTTTTGTTCCCGTTTTAAATCGTCCCATCACTTTAACCTTAGATGGGCGCCCAGATTCCTGTGTAAATATATGCTTGGCGCTATCCGTTTCCGGATTCGCCTGTCACTGTGACCGTCACAGGACGCCTGCACCTACTCAGAGACCCTGAGTGGATTGCGCCGCACCACCCACAGTTCCATTCACATACCTCATATCCAGTGTAAAGCCGGAGGAATAAGACCGGGAGGCATGTGAATAGAAGTCACGTTTCATCAACGGAGTCGGCCCATATTCCTTCAACATGCACAGCAGCATTTCTGTCTGTCTAGTTGGTGAATCATGCGTACCATTCGTACACAAAGCATTGGCTTCGCCGTATCCCGTTCCACATTGGATGGGACCATTCTTTGAATCTAGCACAGTCACGAGGAACGTGCACTCCGCCTCCTTAAGCAATCACTAGCTCTCTCTCCAGGACCCGGTTTAATCGAGTTGCGGTTTTTCTATAGGTAGCCACCTTGTGAACATTCACATCCAGTGCAGCCACATCGGGGACATCGAGAAACAGCCAATACGTGAAATGCATCAAAGAAACATACAGGCACATACACAGACCAACGGCAGCGATGATGTAGCACACGTACCCCACCAACCGCCCTATTAGCCTTTGTCAGTAAATCGAACGAAAGTTAAAGCAGCGTACTTACCAAGCGCTGCGCTGATGATGCTTACCTATTCAACTGACTCGTCGCCTTTTAAATACTGGGAACTTGTAGTCCCATTGGTGGCTTACCAGACCTGATTGATTAAATCCGTAAGAAAACGAAAACTGGCCGGTGTTAACATATCGTAATGTCTCATTACTGCCAATAGGATGACAGGAAAATTTATAAGACCACAGATATTGTGATAACGGAACAAATCAGGGCAGCGTGGAGGACAGATGTGTCACTCCTACTCCCAGGGTCACCTATTGCTTACGAGCAGCTGATTCTGCCACACAGAGTGGGGATTCGATGCGGCTGATTACGAATGCCTCAGCAAAACATAGGAAGCGGGCGTTTGCATATCTTGACATTGTGACTGTGTCAAACAGATGACCGGTAGCCAGTAAAAAGCAGGTGACCTACCTCAACTGGTGGTATGAGCAACCGACAACTGGGTGCTTTCACGCTGTAACCATTTAGGCTCATGTTCCCTTATTCTCGAGTTGAACATTTTACCGACTGTCGCGGTTAGCCGCATCAAAGCCTCTGTGTAGCAGAAACAGCTGTTCGTAAGCCTTAGGTTACGCTTTACGTAGGAGTGTCACATCTGTTCTCCAACCTGTCCTAATTTATTTCGTTATCACCCTGTATGTCTTATATATTGTCATGTTATTATTGGCCATGATGAAACAATACGAAATGTTGACATTCTCCAGTTTCCGTCTTCTTGGGTCTTTATTCAGATTAATAAAGGGATCTAACTGTCTCAAATGTCTCATAATGTTCGCTGCTGGTGTGCACTCTTATCACAGCATTATCTCCAAACTACTCGCGCGCACTATACCGTGGCATCTCGCTAGCTTTTGAATCATTAACGACTAGCCGTGCTTATGGCATATGTTAGAAAATACATCATTAGGATCCACACCTCACGGGATGTTCGGACAACATCACGCGAGTGAATACTCTTTGACTTAAAGACTACTTCCACCTCGACTTAATGCACCTGCCTGTGTGGAGGGACATGCTAGGGATATTCCTTCCCATACTGATATCTTCACCGCCATTTCTGAGGCACTGTTGACATCTGTAGGAAACTGTCCACTTACGTCAGATGGGGTTGTCAGATCGGCCGCAGCTCCCTTTCCTCCTCTGATCTTTGGACGAGAAGACCACCAATAACGTTATTGTCCGCTATTCCCAAATCGGAACATCGACCAGGTGACCGACTTCCATGCTTAGAGCTCATGGACGACTTGGCTTTCCTTAGCTTGGATGAAACCGCTACACATGTGCGGTGTAATTAGCTGCTCTGAGCGCTGCGCTCATCTGCAGTTATTTCGCGTCCTCGATACCTACTGGACACTAATGCAGTACGACGTTAACGCGCAGCCATTTCTTGGCACAGACGAACATCATTTCGAGTTAGCGCAACGGTTTGCTTATCATGGTACCTGTATTGGTTCTATCGTCGGAGAGCTTAATAGGTACATCACTGAGGACCGCGTGATTTTTCAACCGTTGGAACAATGAGTCGTCAACCTTGCAAACCACGTCACAGTATGGTTGATGTCACAGCGTGCACTAGCTTTTTGACCGATACACGTTAAAAGCAACGGACTAGTAGTCATCCTTGGACCTTGGTGCTCGTATTTGATGCAAGCACTAAATGGACAGTATCTGGTGGTCTATCACTTAGCTTCTTGCTGCAGTCTTCCCGGTGCCACAGCCCATCGTCTAACACACTCGAATCGCCTACGCTAACACTGCTATGTCCCTCGCATATCCATTGATCGTCGACTTCATCTTGTGTTGGTTATCAACTTTTCAGAGCTTAGTTGGATGCAACCCTGAGATGGCCGATCTCTAACGCGAAAAAGGCATGAATAACTGCTCGGTCGTTTGAGTCTGCTTGGCACAACTCCTTCTCATGAGTGTGATCCACGAACTCCATCCCATGTAACATGACTCGAGTACTTGGTGCTTCTCCTGCTGCTGCCGCTGCGTTCGACTCCCAGCTTCAGACTATTGTTTCGACCATCCGATGAATTTGCTACGTCTCCTGAATCATCTTGTTTTCTCCCTCGTTTGCTCATTTTTCCTAGTCATCCCCATTATGGTCGCATAATTTTGAATTCATAAGCTCATTAACTGAATGAATGTACTCAAATAAGCACAATGGTTACTGTCATACCTAGTCCGGTTTCCGACGTGGTTGGTTGGCATCCACCGCACCCAACTTCACGTTTTCTGCTTCCCATTTACCTTATGGAACAAGAATACCGCCGTTGACTTTGAACTCCGTTTTGGGCCTGGTAGCCGTGTTACGTTTCACTCGGTTCCATCTACTCATATCTGCCAGTTGTGTTTTAAGTTAAAGCACTACATCCTACATGCACATTTGCTTGGCACGCAGTGTAGCGGCTCACTTTTTACCGACGAGATCATGCAACCTTTCATGTCCGCGTTTCTGTTCCTCAAAATGGAAGCGATCAGATTAGGTGCCACCTGGCGGGCGGACTTGATCAGCAGGCAGTTAAAAACCGCATTATGTCGCATGCAGCCGCGATTACTAGGGCGATCTATCCTACCCAACTGTACGCCACCGTGATCTAATCTTTGGTATTCTGTCGCTTGAGAATTTCGGATATGCGAGAAATCTGGTCTACTAATACCTAGGATTTCCAGTGTGGAGTTCCATCCTCCAATACCAGCTGGTCAGTGCCACACATTTGTAAGCTCCAGTGATCAAACACGTCCATTTCCGTATTGTCTTTGCTTCATAACAACGTCGTCTCTGATGCGCACAATAAAGCCAGACGCACTACGACTGTGGTTTCGCACTTCGTTGGACCAGTTGGCCGCTACCTCACCTTATTCTCCGGTGCTTGCAGTCTTTAAATCCAGACGCGTAATTCTGACACTCGCTGGGCTCCTCGCCAGTCCCACCCACCTACCAATCTACCTTTTCAAGTTGTCTTTCTGTAATCCTGTGAACTAGCGTCACGTTAGCATAGTTCTGCACCTAGATGGCCCGAAGCACATGTCAACAGTTGCAGCGATTAGCATCAGTCCATTAAGAAACGTATCTACACACGCTGAATCCGACAGGTCCAATTTTGTTTCATTTTCCAATCGGTCGCCCAGTAGTGGGGTCGCTATAGAGAGCGACCATGTCATTTAACATCATTTCTATCTAATGGTTTGGTATATGTCGAATCCTGGGGAGCGTTTCCTATGAGCCCAAATATCCCCGAAAGTTCCCTTAATTCACTCTTCCATTTTATCCAGCACCACAAAGACACGATTGGCTACATCATGGGCGGTCTTCAAATCAGGGCGAATGACCTTATCACCTAATCCGTATCTGTGATACCTGGTGACGCACAGTACATTCTCTAACCATGCTCGGTTTAATGTTACTCTCTGTGATTCGATCCCTTAGAGAAACATCGACTTGTCATCACTAGCGATTCGTAATCACATAAAACTATGTGCATCTTTTGAACGGTGAGTTTCATGGTGGACATTAACCGTTCTAATAGCGTCTCTTTCCTCCGCCACTAACCGGCACTTTCCTCTTTGACAGATGGTCATCGGTGACACTGATTCGTGTCAGGTGATTCCATCAGTCCGCGAAAGTGTGAATCCCACGTCCCGGCTGAGTCTAGGCAGCGATTGAACATTAAGACATGCTTTATCTGGGTCATCAATCTCGCTTTAAGGTTCACCGCTTATAAGTGGTAACATCATGATCAGTCCGGATACATAGTGACCTTTCGCTGGGGCGAGGGTGGTGCGCCCGATGAAGTAGCATAAACGCTTGCACTGGAAATCTATACTGCTGTTATCGGCTTCACGCAGTTAATGAAACTGGTCGCCACGGCTGCAATGATCCATCGTTTCAGCTTTATATGGACTCCGATCAGGGCAATCGGAGACTAGTTGCAACTTCACTACTCCTTGCGGGCGTATTTATCAGAGATAGCACACGTCAACTCTGTAGCAAAGCACAACATGCGAGCCAGCATCCTTTCTTGACCTACCCGATATGCCACGTGAACGCTAAAAAAATCCCAATTGTTTAAAAGCCTGTTTATTTTGACCCTTTATGTTAGCATTGGAATCACGAGTGATTTTCGCTACTTAACTCAGGAGAAATAGGCTGGCGTTCATCTGAAACAGGAAAAAAGCAAACTTGCACACTAGTTTGATGTCACTGTCCCATTGCTCTTTGGCTTCTCATCCCATCTGCTCCACATGGTTTAATTTCGATTGTTGTTCCTACTTCAACCGGTGGCCAAAATCGGTTTCCGCTGCAAACTGTGCACGCTACAACTCAGTACGGCCAACTCGGATGTGGCTCGCGTTGTTGCGGATATGAGAGCGCAGTTAGGCCTTTTAAGCTCTTCATAAGCTCAGCAAGGGGAACTGTTTAAACCTACCTCAGAGCGCACGAACATCGACGACAGTTTATTGTAACATTCAGCTATTTCTAAACATCACTGTCTTTTTATATGATGCTGTTGTTCCATTCTTGACTGCCGTTCGTTTTGAAACACCACGGCCTCAGTTATAATCGTGCTTCGGTTCGCACTATGTTTTACCCTACTTTTGCATCAAATCCTTGTGGGATATCATTGTGTCTGAAAGCCGGGAAGCTGCCAACAAAAAGCCAATTAAGACCCTCTAAAGGTATCCATATTCCTCGCACACCGAGTCTCTCTACCACAGGACTACTATATGTACTCGGAAGACTCAGTAACCATCGCACCGGGCATTAGTTATCCGAAACATCGATAAATCTTAAGATTACTAAATTGTATGGTCGACTACCTCATAGCCTGTTGCGACCAAATGGGCTTTTCGGAACGCGCTAAGCCAGAGCTTGCGAGTTGACCTAATCGCTTAGATGTTCTTGCGTGATGAAGGAACAAGAACCAGAGGTTAACTGCCGCAATTTCCTTCAAATAGTCCTCGTCAACGATCACAGGAAATCAGGAGTCCAATAACCATCTAGTGACTACGCTGGTCACAAAATCAAGTGCGTTCTGTGGATCGTTAAGATGAATATTCTCGTCTTCGCCAACCACAAGCGTGTGAGCCCAACACTTATGGTGGCAAGTCTCTACTGGCTTTAATCCCACTATGCCGGCCTATTGTGAAACTGCAACTGCGGATAGTGGAAAAAACTGATTTCAAACCGGAACTGCGAACACATTTCCAGTCTTTAACAGACGTTACGGCGGCATCACGGCGGTACCGAAGGCGAACGGCACCTGAGTTCATCTGGTTCCGGCACACGTCCAATCCAGCCGATCCTTTCCTCCTCATCGACCTATTTGACTGCAGTGTTTTCTATGTACCTGTCGCGTGCTGCATACTCTGACAGATTTGTTCGCGTTCAGGTTGGCAGCGAATCGCCGGGCACTGTTCTACAGTTGGAGCTCATCAGAGCTGTGTCATCTCCTAATTCGCAAACAATTTCAGCCCAGGCTTCATCATGCAATGTCCTGTGAGCTCTCACATGTTGCAAGTGTTGCGTTCTTGATCTACATGTGAATATTAGGTGTTTCCCACTTGCAACACGGCACCCCACAACTGGTTTCGTGGGTATTTGCACTGCTCAGTTAAAGATAACATGATTGCGGGACATTTGGGATATCAACCGAAGCCTGTCTATCTCTAAGCCACCGAGTTGCGACTGGCATGAAGCGCTTGTCATGACGAGTTTTGACGCAGTGGAGGAGTCGTTTTGATGCACTGCCTGTGTGTAAACGCATTGTGACGCGCAATTTAAGGCTGGACTGCGATTCCTCTTGAACGGGAGTTCGGCCAATTCGGTTCCGGTGACCGGCTTGCTTGAACTTTACTTCATAGTGAATCGCGGTCCAGTTTCAGGTTGCGCGGTCACAATCCGTTCACACATCGAGTGCCTTAAAGTCATCCTCCAGTTAGTTGATCCAGGCATCGTGTTACCGTCCTGCAATTGCGGTCAACTATAGACAAGTTGCCCAGAGCGGCTTCACTCTTTTGACGTTCTCTTACTACCTTCTAAGCGCACACTTTGCTATTGCAATACTACAGACAACAAGAAGCCAGAGGCGGCTGATCGTTGGTTGATCCGTAACCTGCGTGAATTAGTCCACGCGTTTCGAATACCAGAACTATCTTTCATGAATCTACGGCGCATTTGGCAAAGGAATGAAATTTCCCTTGACCTCCAAGGTTATGTATCTCTCCATTGTGCGGTCCGTTCCTCATCTCGACAGGGGTATTTAGTCGCATTGCCTTAGTGAACCGTGCTCCTGCTCTTCTTCATTTGACGCATCTGAATTCTCATTCGGGTTCTGGCTAAATCACTTTTCCTGCTTTCCATAAGATCATGTGAACTAGTGTCTTATTGCTCATAGTAACCATTTCAAAGTTATCAAACCATGCTGCACACTTAAGTCACTCTGATGCACTCCCCATGTTTCGCTTTGTTCATCATTCTAGACTCCATGGATTCGGACCCACTGACGGAGAATCAATCTATTCTTATTTCAGCCAACAGGAGATGTCGCTCTCCAACCCCCATCAGCCACTGAATCCATTGCCGGAGGAAAACCAGGTGGGCGTATACTCCCATATCTAGCTCTTGTTCAAACCGGTACGGCCACAATGGCATATCGCTTATAAGCTGCGTATTACTTCGGGTCTATTTTTCGCTCTGTGGTCATCTTCTAACCACCAGCTTTTGCACATGCGTTACGTGGTGCGATTTCTGTGCGCATCGAGGACTATGGGTGGGGCACCTCAGTGCCCAACGCGTGATGCTATTTCCTGTTGGTGTAGGTGTTGAGGCACTTCCGAATAGCGCCCTAACAAAACCGAGGTAAACACATTTTACAGCTACCACCACCACCACCACCCCACAACATCACTGCGCATGCCTACCCAGTGTGAAGCTGGCATTATTACTCACACACCAGCCGGTGGTTGCGAAGTCCCCTTGTGAACTGAGTGCGCGCTTTGCTCTACCGCTTGTCTGTATCAAGCAGGGCTTCAACATCGAGCCATAGGACTGCCGGTGTCATTTTTGTCCCCCCCCCCTCTGTTTACACTTGGAATTTGATGTTTGCATCCAGTCCATCGAACCTGTTTTCCTCAACCTCAATATTCTTCGACTGTCCACATTGTGTAACTGACACTGGGCATTACACCTGGACAGCACTGCTGAAGTGCTCGAATTCGCGTCACAGCTTGACACGGTGTGATTGGAACTGTGTCACAATCCAAGGGGACTTCTTACTTTCACTCCATTTTGCTTGTTGATCTAAGTGATACTTAATGCCATTTAAACCGAAGCCTCCCTCGCAGTTCCATCACCGAAGCTGCTCGCACTTTCGCTGATCACCGATTTTGCCGCTAACTGTACGTGCACTGCACCATTTGGCACCAATTTTTGCCCATGTGCCGCGATTGTATGTTCACGTTTGTTTGCACACCTTCCGACCGTTGAGTGATTTACGCGTTGCCACCTTCCCCCCCCCCCCCCACCCCAACACACACACATACCATCACCACGATCGAACGCGGCCTCTAATCGGGTCACCCATCTGCTGGTGTGTCCTCTCTTTCTGGCTATCAGTAAAACCCTACTGATTGGGACTGTGTGCTGTTTATTTGCTTTTATTCTCGCATTGGCAAATCAGTCATTCTCCCAAGTGTGTGCCGTGTGAGCTGGCAGCTTGTCCCTATCAAACACAGGACGTGTGCACTGAGTGCCAATTGACTGCTGCTGTCGCCACTGTCATTCCAACAGACATTGTATCCTGCCAATAACAACCACAGTGGAGCATTTGTTGCGTTTTCACTTCGCTACCGTATTCCTTCTTGTTTGAATTGTTTAAACGAACTGAGAAACTGATCGCAGGCGTTCTATTCGGCAACATGTACTTTAGTGCGCTGTGGTCTCACCCGTTACCCTTTGTCTCCCCAGTTCCGATCCAATGGCGCTTCTGGTTACGTAGACTCGAGTATGCAAACCGCCGAAATAAACGGACAGGGGGGCAGTGGAGGAAACGGTGGCAGCCCTGCGGCACCTGGTAGCCACCGCCACCATCGTCGAAGGCGCCGTAAACAGCAACAGCGCCACCCGACTGATTTGGTCAATGGGAACGCGGAAGGAACCACAACAAACGACTCTGCTGAGGCTATCGTCGAGGGTCAATCGTTTGTTGAACAGTCTGAGAACTCGCATTTGGACGAGCAACGTGCACTAGTGAGTTCACTCTCTGTACATACGCGCATCGATTGAGTTCCGTGTAACGGGGGCAATGTCCGTTGCGGGATTTTTTTTCGTTTCCACGTCGTCCCATCTGAGTCACTGCGTTTTATACGGTTGCGTGTTATCCGATGACATGGCACGTATCCATTTGGTTTTTAGTGAGCTGTGTCTCAGTGCTTGGCATCTGAGCTGTTGAACTTCTCCCCTTGTAATTTTGCATTCATCATAGAGTCTCAATGTTGGCTCCATTGTCGCTACTTTCCAATATATGAAACATATTTAGCTCTGCTGGTTCGCTTGTCTCCCGGGCATCGAGTTGGAGGATACCAAACTGGGTTCATCTACCATCATGTTGCCCGGCGACTCATAAAACATTTTCCGTAATATCATTTCTATGGCGCTTGCCATTGGTGCAGTAACCCGCAACTTTCGTGCACTTTTACGATCGATCTCTAGTAATTTTAACCGTTTAGACACTTATACTTAAATTCCTTGGGATCACCGCGATAGGCCCTGTGCAATATCCGTGCTGTTCTGTTTTTCCTTGCTTTTTGCCATAACGTTTGTGTAATTGATTATTCTTGCAATTTATCGGCCCGAGAAGCATTGCGTTTTTCTCGCTTCAGCAAATGCTTTACAATGTCTCCGAATACAACCCGATAATTCAGAAGTGATCTACCCGTTTTCATGACGATGTGGTGGTGATCGACTTGTCTGCCTGTTTAAGCACCGTGTCATCTGATTAGATCACCTGGGCATCTCCGCGGCGTGTCCGGCGTAACCAATACCTTATTAGTGTCGCCTGAATAAGATTGGAAGATGCCGTTTGGCCTTCATATCCATGCTCGTGCTTACCGTTGCATATGCGTTCCGTTCTATCTCAGAACGCTCCGTCTTTTTTAACACTAGATGCTATGAAATCGTTACTTGTTCTGACCCGCTTCCAGACCGTGCAGCGGTGATTTTGGTCCATCATGCGAAGCAGCTTACACTTATGCGCGGTCGATACTCGTGTTTTTTGTGTGCTCTTACCATACATACACGTGCGTTATTATTCTCTCGGTCTGACTCACAATCTGTCATGGTGACTTAGTTTTTTCTGGCAGCGGTCGCGTGTCACCCAGTCTAGGCATGTTGTCCGCTGAGATGACTCGTTTACTACAACCACCTCGATTTTGTTTACATTGCCGCACGAGCTCCTTTGAAGTCAAGGCTATCTCTCTGTTCCACTTCCACTCATCGATCGATCCATTTTCGTTCTCATTTCTCAGTTTGAAAATGATCTGACCAGTCAAAAACGACATCACTCATTTTCTGGTTCTGCGATGTATTCCGACACGGATCCCGTCGCAGGACAACCGAATTTCAGCACATCATCGTACGGGCAGCCGAACAGTGCGGCGGATCCTGGTCGACTTACATATGGACGCTTCACAGGTGAATTGCTCTATAATGATCCCTTTGGTAGGGAATAATTCTGGGATTTTGCGACAATTTTTTGCTTTACCGCTAGCTATTGACAGCGCTGGACGACTCCTTCAAATATGGTCACGAAAGGGCACATCACCTCTTCCCAACCGACTCGTTGGATCATAACTGTATTTTTATAAATACCTACGGTTTCTGCATTATTTTCGTCCAGCCCTGTCTATACACTTTTGGTTACTCGCACACATTGCGCCATGGTCGCAATTTGAAGTCGTCGTTACGGAGTTAGGCACGAGCCTCTGCGTCATCTGATTTTCTTTTTATCAACAGAGCGCTTTATTTTTCCATCATTCAGTAATTATTCCCGTGAGGTTTGCACTGGGGACATAAATAATGGATGTGATTTGCTTTGCACACATCTGTTTCAGTGTTTATTACGAAAACCTACAGCACATCTGACAGTTGAGCTCAGTAACTAGGTGGATTCATCCTCACCTTTATGCTGCATAACTTTTTATAGCCAATTCCAGTGTGTTCGTTACGCTCATAATGTTCACATCACACTTGAGGGGCTATTCACCCTGGGCATCAACCTGATCAGTTCAACACCAAAGCGAAGTGAATCCAGTTAGATTGATCCATCAAAATGAGCATCATCTGATGTAGCATCTGGATAATTCAAATGAGCCAATAGTTAAAATCTTCAACTGGAGTATGGTCACAGCCATGGCGCAACGAATGCAAGCATGCCGTTGACTTCTTGACTCAGCTGAATCTGACTCCTCTGTTACAAAACGCTACCCCAGGAATATTGTGCTCGGTTCGGTAGGTCAAATGTACACTCTAACGAACTTAGTTGTGATGGCTACCTCAATCTCGACCCAGATCAACATAATAAGAAATGACCGTTAAATTTCGAACCAGACATAGAGCCGAGCAAAAATCATGATAGAGACTACTTCTTCTCTTGATAATCATCCCCTCTTTTACTACACTTTACATATCGGTGACGCGGTTGTTCTGTACCATCCAAACGGAAATGCGTTCCTTGCGTCGTCAACCAGCTCTCTACCCTCGCCGCTTCCTAGGTTCTCCGTTTGGAATATGATACTTGCCTTATAAGAAGGTATAGTTCCGTTTTGAGAGCAGGTGAGATTCACATGGAGAGCAGGATGGATGTTTGGTGGTTTCTGAAAGTCACATTCACTGATAGTGTCTTTTGATATTTTTGCAGTGTTAGATAGCGCGCATTCTCGTGCAGAATTGGCTCTCAACGCTGCTCTACATCTTTCTCTGATGTGAATTCTCAATCACTGAATCAACTCATTGTAATAGACGCCGAGGATGATCATTTAGTATGCATATAGTCAGTTACAAGCATACTATGAGCACCATAGATTTTGTGTTTATGGTTTTATCTGCACTGATCTGAACTTCGAATTGCTATGGTGCTTCCGCCGTTTATATTGCTCTTTAGTTTCAAATTCGTAATGGTGGACCCACGTTTCAACTCTTGCCGTTCCTCGGCAACGTTCAGTAGTCCAACGTTTATTGCATACAAAGAGGAGAGGTTCTGGTATGCGTTCCTCATACCTTCATGTACCTCCTGCGACTAGCTATTTTAAGGGATGAAAAATTCTGGTATAGCCTTGCGCTCCCATCTTCTTCAGAACGCGTTCATGAGAAGTTACAGTGTTTAGAAATTTTCCTTCTATTACCCTCTTCACACTATGCGAGACAAGTCCTCGTTTCATCCTTTGTTTTGGTTGATGCCGCCATTCTGGTTTAATTTACTCCTTTCCTGCATCGATTTCTCTTATAGGCCAATTACCGCCACCGAATCAGCCTCCTCCGCCCCCACCGCCTCCCGGAATCGCTTTTAGCCTCGGGTCACCGACGGGTCTAACCAACGGTTTACAAATGGACCACCACCTCCCTCCCGTTAGCCTTGTCTATCCGAGCCAACTGGGTATGCACCCATCCATGCAATCGGACTCGATGTCTCGTCGATTTTACTCCGGTGCTCCTGATGGCAGCGGCTACCTTTCGGGTGGCACTGGAATGGGCCTTTTGGTCGGACCCCCACCTCGCATTCGTGACTATTCCGAGTATGGAATTCCTCGTGGCATCGGATTGCCTCCTACTCCATCCGGGGTCCAACCGCAACTATCACACCATAATTCGCTGATGGGCAGTGGTAACTCAGCCGCTCAGACGCATCACTTGAATTGTGGCAACAGCACCATGTACGACGGCCGTTACCGAGAAGGGCAGGCATGAACGTGCCACAGCTGACTTTCATTTCCTCTCACTGGTGTCGTTGTCGCGCGCACTTCATCCCGTTTAGTGCTCGAGCATCCCCTCATGTGCCCCCTTCTCCTCTCAGTCTACCTTTCTGCCAGATTGCATTAGCTTTGAATTTTCTCCGGCCCACAACAGCGGCGGTAGCCACTGCTGCTGTTGAATATTTGCCCCAATATGTTTCGTCCCCCATAGGTTTCGTCCTTTCACTCTCGTACTTCGTATCCATTTTCACGTATATACCCGGACAACCACAGCCTCCCCGTTTTTGCAACAACTACAACGAACTCGCATTTCTCCGCTTCTAGGTGCGTACTTTAAGCTTTATTTACTCCTCCGGTCTCCGTTCGCACCAACTGGCAGTCTCACACCAAACGATTGGTTTCCGTATCCTATGTCATTTTACCACGTGCCTGACCCCCCTCAACTTTTTACGGTTTATGGTCATATTTGCTATCAATACGTGTGTGTGTACAGCGATTCTGCTAAACACCTCTGTCTGCCCATGAGTGGTCTCTCATTGTTCAATTGGTCATCTTTAATCGTGAATGCCCTCGCAAATTCGCAACACCACCGCTTCGCTGCTACCTGTTTTCTTTCTGTGCGTCTACGATTTGTCACTTCCTCGTTCGTCGCAAACGATTTCCACAGCTCCGCCTGATCCGCGTACTTTTGAGTGTGTTCGCTTTGTTTCCAAATGACTGTTTTTTTCTCTACCTTTCATTCGACCACCTGCATGAGTCTTCAAGTCTAACCTATCAAGCGATCTCGAATTGATCATCATTTGTTTGCTGAATCTAGTTTTTCTTACCATTTCGCAGTTATCACAATCAGTTTTGGGGCAAAATCCATCATTCGCACCTGTTGTACTATTCCGTAATATGAGGCTTCTTTTCAAGTGTGTTGTGTAGCAGTATTACTCTCAGACGCAGCGTGTAAACGGTTTCAAGGACGTCTTTCTATTGGGTTCGTTGAAGTTCTCAGCTAACTTTCAAAGCACTCGTTTTTACAGTCGGAAGACTACGTTGTCATAAATCTGCTTTACCCTCAATTAGGCGTAGGAGTAAATCGCGTAAGAAGGCTGTGTTCTACATCCCACGGTATATAAATTGCGCTTAGAGACCGTCGCAGCTGCATCGGGCCAACTTCGGACATTTCCTCCCCCCCCCCCCCCACTAAATCGCATTAATTTTTATACCCGGCGGAATCTATTCTCTGGACACTATGTTTTGTTACCCATCGCCTGTTGCGCTACATGGATTCCTGTCATCCTGGAAATCATCGTCCCCTTTGGCATAATCAGTGTCTGTTCCCTTTTCCTCATAGATCTTGAAGCGATCAAGGTCTTCGTCTCCCACGTCATCTCACATTCTACATTTCAAAGTTGGTGTGAACACTTTATTTAGCCCGGTCGTTACTTTCGCTCATGAAAGTCCGCTTGTTTCGGGTTTTTGGTTATGTCGACCCATTCGATTTTCCAATTCCCCGTCAGTGTTGTTCTGAACAGTCACAAGACACCTGCAGTCACGGAACTGTGTATGGCTTGAGCTGTTCCATCCACATACCCCCTTATCCATTGCAAACACAAAGGAATGCAACTGAGAATCGTGTCGTTGGGTACCACAGTTGGTTCGGAGCGTGCCCACCAACCATGCGTAACAGATGTGCACAGGTCGGTGGCTAGGTCGTGCATCTTTTCACGCCGGAATCCCTATGAACTCATTTACCAATGTTATTAAGACTGTATGCTCTATGTGCCCAACTGCAGTTTGTACTATACTGCGACAGGGCTTAATATTTCACTGGCTGACTGACGTCATGACTTCACCCGCACGAGGGAATCCAAAGCGCGACGATGACACATCGGTTAAGCGTTAGCCTGTGGTATTGAATGACGCTGGAAGTATCATCTTCGGGCGCAATAACACTTTCTAATTTCAATTGCCATTTCGACGTTTACCCATGGTGATCACCTTAATGCCCTGCATACTGTGACGAGAGTGCGAATAGACTGATCCAACAAACGGGCCGGACAACCTGACAGATTCAATCACTGGACGCAGTACATGTTGCTGTTTATCTGCACTGAAGTTCTTGTGCGCTACGGTGAGCCCCTCGTCTGTTTAACTGATTCAAAGTAGGAACCTCAGTGATCGTTGTTTACCTACGTGCACGGTCAATATATGTCGACGCGTTCTACGCTGCAGTTTTCGCCTAATTGCCCCTGCTGACTAAACGCTTATCTCTGTGAACGACAGACCGCGATATTTAACATGCACTCTTTTGAGGCACAAGCATCCGTGTGCGGAGATTCCTGGAGATTTCGACGAGGTGGCCGGACGGAAGACCCGCTGGCGGCCCTGCGGAGTCTTCTTCAAGGCAGAGCGAAGGCGGTCCTGGAAGCGGTGGGAAGGTTACCCGTCGAGTTAGAATGGATCTTTGCGAAAGAGGCATTGTTCTCCAGATAGGACAGCTCGGCCGACCGCCAGAAAACAATGCAACGGTTCAAAGTGGCCTGGCTAGAAACTGGAACGATTCCCCTTACGTTTGCAGCTCATATTCGGGGCCTGTTTGGTTGTACCCTGCATGGAGTAAACGAAGGGTCAAGACAACCACTACTGACGGATCAGTTTCATATCGGTCTCTCGCAGCCAATCCCGGGACGTGTCAGAGCCGCAATTTGCATTCCGTTTCGCGCATGTCACTGCTTTGGATCACCTAAGTTTTCGGCGCACTCTGTTCCACTATCAGATGGACTAATCCACCGCATGCACCTTACTAGTGGGGCTGGAGCACCCATTTTCGGTTTTACCTATCACTGTGACTGCAAACAAACGGAAGATATGCGCCAAGGAGGGATCGTAACTGAGGGATCATAAATGGCTTAAGTTCACTACCCCCAGCTCCACTCACCCGCGCCACATACAGCGTAAACCAGGAAGCATGTGGATGAAAGCTACTGATGTTTTGGGTTTTCTCAATGCTTGAAGTTCATGGGTTCAAATCCCACGTAGGTCCAGGTGACCCATGGTACCATGGTCATGCAGCAAGTCGGCTAGATAGCTCTCTCGAAAGTTCCTTTTGCCTGGTCAACCGGTGAAATATTTTCATCTTGTGAACATATTTACCCTCACGGTGAGGTTTCTTTGCACTCATCCCTCGGATGAATGAGTCGTGTCCATCTTCTTCTCATAACTTCCCCGTACTCTGTCTCAGCCAATTTGAACTACGAGCGTTTGCGCCGACCTACAGGTGCGTTTCGGCGGACATCCGCAATGGCGCTGTGAGTGCATAGATACTTACCAACTGGCGAAGCCAGATTTTCCGAATGTGTATCAAAGTACGCTGATATCCGAGCTGAGTAAGAGGCATACAAAGTACTCCGCTACGCAGTATCGACACTTCTCTGCCGCGCAACTACCACCGGTCGCACGTGGGCTAAAAATACTGCAAGTGTCGCCCGGACCCTATACAGGCTCGATCCCACGCCCTCAGATTACAAGGCAGGCTTGTGATCCTTAAGGCTACGAGCTGAGTAAGCGGTCGCTGACTTCCTCTTGGTTACGCCACGCTCTGACAATCTGGTATCAACAACTCTCCCAGTCGGCCGAACGAAAGTGACTCGGAACTATATCCACACACGACAAGGTAACCGACGAAATTCGAAGTTCATACGACTCATGAAACTTAAGCGCAACACAGTTACCAAGCGCAAGTTGATCGGGTTCCTAGACCGAATCCAATTTCACACGCGACTACCTGAACCCGTGCGAAATAAGGCGAAAACATGCCTTTCGCAACAGACACTTATACCGGCTAGGCTCAAGTCGATTACTGCGCAATCCAGCTTTGCCTATATACTGCGATTATGGAATATCTAAATTTTCACTAAATGGTTTGCGTAAGCAAACCTGGAAGCGAGGCATAAGCACGTGAATTGGCAGTATGTGAATATGCCGACGAAACATGTCGAAAAATTAATGTTGGTAGATGCAGAGGCTGGACTGGAAAATACATGTTTCTTAGTTAAAATGGCTGAATATGTTATGATTGCCGAGATTGGCCGGAAACAGGAATGTTTCATAGGTACAAAGGCTTATCGAAAAATGAATCACTAGTTACAAGGCTGATCGAAACATGTGCACCTGTCTGGATGGGTCTCATTGCCTTCCGTAATTTCACTTTGCGATCTTGTGTGGACCTTAAGTCCCCATAACATTCTCCCTTCAAGGTTGAACATACCGTTTAGTTGCGGGTCGATCTACAGTCTTTCAATCCCTTGATGGATGCGTTCCGACCTGCGGTGAGGACCGGTATGGTTTGAGGCCGGCTGTACAACTTCCATAGGCCCCGGTGGTTGCGCAACGATTCCGAACGTATCCAATAGTATGTGCAACGGTATTTGTGTAACCGCTTTGGTGTGTTCGTTGAGCGTTTCTCGGCGCCGTCGAGGTTGGTTTTGGTGCCGAATCTATGTGTCGTCTCCCTCAGAGACATCATGTAGCGCACTACCACGATGGCTCATTACTGTGGCTACCATCCGGTGTGGGTGACCAGCCCGGTAGTCATGAGCAAAGACAGGAGCTCCAATCGCGAAGCCCTTGCGACTGGTGTGGACTTTGGTTTTCACTGGCAGCTCTTCGGTTGTAACCAGTGCTTCGTGTGTGGTACGCAGCTTCCGGTCCCTCAATGCTTCGGCGGGTGATTTTCCTCCTTGAGCTGCTGGATTCGGTGTGGTTCTATAGGAAAGTCTGGGTAATTGTTTCCACGGTCTCCTCCTCACGAGCTTTCAATCGTGCTCTCTTGAAAGTGTCGACGGAACTTTCCGCTTGGCCGTTGAACTGTGGATGGTAGGGCGTTGATCGAATGTGCTGGATGCAGTGACGGCTGCAGAACTCTTCAAATTGAGATGACGTGAATTACTACCCGTTATCGGACATCAGAACATTGGGAAGTCCGTGTTGGCTGAAGGTTCGCTGGAGACAAGTTATCGTTGCCGTTGTGGTCAGAGGGTTCACGGTCACGATTTCAGGCCATTTGGCGTGGGCGTGACCATGACTGTTCCGCTGATTGCCAGGGGCTGATTCTTTGGCATCTTACCTGCTTGCTGACATCGGGAGCAACGGTGAACCAAATCTTCAATGTCACTATCAATATCAGACCAATAGGCGTAGCTGCGAGCGATTGCCTTCATTCTGCTAGTACCAGGGTGTGCAGAATGGATTTGACAGAAGACGACTTTTCCCAGACAGACAGGAATAACGACTCGATCGGCAGTCATGAAGCACGCATCAAGTACAGAGAGAGATTCTTGATGCTGAAATAGGTGCTTGAGTTCTCCAGCTAATACAGTGTTAGTCCATGGTGTCTGAACGTAAGCCATAGTTTGGCGGAGGATAGGATCATGTGCAGTGGCGCGACGTATATATCGGCGGCGATAACAGGGAGGCTGCGAATAGTGTTTGGTAGCTGATGATAAACATCTTCCTCTACGGCTACAGTCGGTGATCACCGTGTTTTCGTTTTCAACGTGCTTGGGGATTAGGCGAGAGAGACCGTCAGCTTGACCGAAATCCCAAGTGCGGAAGAAGCGGATTTCGAAATCGTACCCAAGTAAGATAACGTCCCATTGTTGAGGTCAGCTGGCCGAATATTACGGGTTGCCCTTCTTGGGAGCAAATATTGACAGCAATGGCCTGTGGTCGGTGAAATGCGGACCATGCAGCATTTCTTGGAACTTTTTGAAGACGAAGACGATGGCCAAGACCTCCTCGATCTGACCGTTGTTCTTCTCTGCGGACGTCAGTGTGCCTGAGTCGTGCCTAACGGCTTTCTTAGAACCGTCAGGGAAGCGATGGGAGAGGACTGCCCCGATTCCGTAATTGGAGGCATCGGCAGCGACCAAAATGGGTAAGGCTGGGTCTTAATGCGTCGGTAGTAGGTCAGAACTGAGCATATTTTTCAGACGCAAGAAATCCCTCTCGCATGCGGGAGATCAATGTAAGGTAGGTCTTTTTGTGACAGTCGATTGAACGGGGCCCATACCTTGCGTAGCGATGGTAAGAAAGCACTGTAGTGGCTGACGAGGCCAAGGAAAGACGTCAGCTGATAAATATCTTTGGGGCACGACATCTGTTGAATGGTTCGGACGCTTTCGGGGTCAGGATGACGGCCATTAGCATCGAAGACAAAGCAGAGGTACTTGATCGACCAAAGGAAGGATTGACATTTCACAGCCCTCAGGTGGAAGCCATACTTCTGGATCTGTTCATAAACAGAGACCAGACGTTCACACAGTTCTTCTTTGAGTGTGACCAATGCACAGTAGAGATTACTTGAGAATACATAACATGAACCAATGTTTACTAATGACCTACGGAAGCATGTGTAGAACTTGTCGTCAGTATTTGGTTAGAAAGCAAGTGGAAGCGTTATCATTGGGGGTGAACTACAAAATATTTCCCAAGTAGGTATGTCGAATCCATTTTGAGCCCAATTTGAAAGCTTAATCGGTCAGGTGTCTAAATTCAACCCGACGACTCTGGAACACTACAACTGGCTTAAAGTTAAGGTTGTCGACCTCGCGCACAGTTGCATGATGGATCCGATTCACCAACCCTGTTGTCTAGATAACAGTCACATTAATGTCTCACATGCTGTGTTGATTTTAAAATCAAACATGGGTACAGGAGTAGTGGTTATGGATAAGTCATTATGAAAACAGTATGCATGATATCCTGAAGGATAAATCCAAATTTCAGGAGGACAAAAGCAGAACCACGGTAACGCAAGTTAAAATGAGGGTAACCAACCAGCTAAAATTTTTACTTCAGCACAGTGTGATATCAGAAACCGTGTACAACTCCCTTAAGCCCATGGGTACATGCACCCGACAAATCTACGGCCTGCCAAAGATTCACAGGGCTAACACACAATTAAGGCCGATACTTTCTATATGCAATTCCCCATACCACAACTTGGCATTTTGACTAGTTGACATGCTTGCACCGGTGAGACAAATGATAGCGACCTACACCTTGAAGGACACTTTTGATCTGATTGACGGTTTACAAAATATAATTATTGCAGACAAGGTTGTGTTCTATGGACGTAGAATCTTTGTTCACAAACATCCCATTAAAAGAAACTAGATTTCTTGTGCGAGTCTATCAGGAATAGAAAAGTTACATTGCAAATCCCAGTGGAATATTTCAGGGACTTACTGTTATTAGGTACCGAAAAGGTGCACTTCTTGTTCAATAAGCAAGCATATCAACAGGTAGATGGTGTGGCTATGGGAAGTCCGCTTAGCCCGGTACTGGCTGACATCTATGCCAGTGGTCGAATCGAGGTGTGAATCCTACCTGAACCATATGTGACTATACAGGCGGTATGTGGATGACACCTTAGTGATGGTTGCCTCAAGTGTACAGACTGCTCAGTTTGCTCGACAATGCACTTCCCAAAGCTCGTTTCTCTTGTGAGCTAGAAGACAACAATTGTCTCGCTTTTCTGGCTGTAATGTTGACTAGACCAGGCGATGGCTCAATAAAACGCTCTGTGTACATGAAACCCACATAGACTGGCCTATATGAGAAATTCAACAGCTTCGTGCCGGTCCAATACAAACGTTGCCTTATCAAGACGTTGTTCGATCGAGCCCGTAAAATATGCAGTGCCGACTGTGTGGAGTCGGAGTTATCGTTCATCACACAGACATTACGGGCCAATGGATATCCATAGGCATTCATCAGATTTCACAATCATCCGAAGGAAAGCAAACCAAGAGTACTTACTGTGTCCAAAATGCCCATCTATTTGCAGCTACCCTTCAAAGACAATGTGGTGACGGCGCAAATTGAAAGACAAGTGGACACCGCTATTCGCTGTACATTCAACGCTGCCAAATTCTGTCCTATCTGGACAGCGAAAAAGCTGCCAATGCCTCCAATCAAACCTACTCAACCGGTGTCCGCCACGACTCATTGCATTTACCAATTGGTCTGTAGCTGCGATGCAGTTACCTTGGCGGAACAGATCATTGTCTGAGTAGCGGATTGGAGAGCACATTCCCAGGTGAATTGCTGGCCTGATGGCACAACAAGGAACCGGACAAGGAGCAACAGGCGAACTGCCATCATCGTCCATCGCCAGACATGCAATCAGTATAGGTCATCAAGCTGACCCTGAATCAACTTTTACGGTTATCCACCGAAACGAAAACGCCTGGGTGCTGAAGTTTACCGAGGCTGTGACCCTTAATCGTTACCGTCTCGCTCCTTGTGTACATAGGCGACTGATAGTAGCCCTTAAGTTTCCTAAGGGTTCATGACCTTTGTCCCAACGCTATCAGCTATTGTTTGGTGTATGTGTACAATTTTTTATAGCCAATTCAAAACGATCGCTTTCTTCTTTTACCTGATCTATATATGTTGTTAGTTTGCAAGTGATCAGATTTTACAGCCACTTGCTACTTAGACCGGTGACTTAAATCAAGACAATCCAGCAAGGTTTCGATGAAAAAAGAATATCCGGTCCATCGTGCCAAAAGTGTAGTAGAATGTACGGTCGCAAAAGCTCCATAAACACAAGTCATATTCAAGAGTTAGTTAGTTCATGGCACAAATATAGTTTTGGGTTGATTTCGTAGATGTCTCGGCACACGCGATTGGTAGTCCGTCATAACAGCAACATTGTCAAATGTCTGGCCACGACAGTTATCAAACTGAATTCAATCCTTCTCCGGGTCTCTCAATACCTATTCAGCAATTTTCACTGCCCTTTTGCTGAGAATTGACTGCTCTGCTGTCATTACCTTTTTGCTCATCTAATTTTTCTGGCGTACATCTGGAGTGCTAGCAAAAAAGGTCAGCATACTTGCTTTCCTTCACTTGAACCACGATTTTCTTTCTCACCTGCTTTACCAAAATGCCCGCTAATTCATTTTGCACGTATGGTGACAAAGAAAAAGTTACTGATTTTCATTCCCGGCTGAACTGCTACCAAAGCTTCACGAGGAACATGTTCATAATTGGCCAAGTGCATAAATTCTGAAAAATTCTTTCTACTTTCTTGGCCTCCTTTGTCATCCTGGATGTCTTCTCCGTGACCATACAGTATCGTCGTTTACTTGGCGAGAAACCTGACGATAGCAAGTATTCTAGCTTGCATTTCACTTCTTTTCTACAAGTCCTAGCTACATTTTTGATCAGTTGTATTTCCTTCAGCTAGCCGGATCGCTAGTTTCTTGCGGTCGAGGAATGACTGAGCAAGCGATATACTAGCGTCGTGTTCAAATGCTTTTGGATTTAGTTTCCACCAGTTTCTGAAGCCTTCATCAGTGGAAAAATAGGCTATCCCGTTGTAAACATCCTGACGCCGAAACAAAACAGGGCCTCTTTTGAACGCGAATACACCATCCGTGTTCGCCATCTTTGCTGTTTCACAGGTCCCGAAAAAATACCAATTTGTTTCTGTATTCTTAGCCTCAGCTTTTGTATTCGTTCCATGTAGGACCACTTATTGAACTCATGAGCAAGGTGCTGCGCAACAGTAGATCCGAGCCGGACTAACATAGCGAGATTTACACGGCCAATCTTAACAGGTAACTCAGACATCCATAAAATCGGTTGATGTGCGTATTATCATGCCAAATTTTGGTCACATTTTCAATTCTTCAACTTCGCATTCATCTTCTATACCAGCATCACGAATATTTCCCGTTGCTTCCATACTGTACGCGTCTCATTCTGTTGCTCGGATATCAACGTTTGTTGTACCAATTTCATATTCAGTCTCAACATGATTATCACCTATATTTTTCCTTCTCAGTCATGGAGGTAATTTTGATAAATTTACACTTAGATTGTGTACTAAAAATGCCACCCCTTGTCACATGGCGCTTGGGCAGACCGCCCCTCCCCTAGGATACGCCTCTGCTCTCCCCCCCTTTTAGCTTCCTTCTCCAATAGCAATCTCAAACACAATGCATAATGTGATTTTAGCATTATCTTACCTATTTTAGCTTTTGTAGTCTACAATGACTAATCTCTCATCCTTTTGTATTGCGGCGTATCAGCTGGTGTGCTACCCACCCTCGTCTAACGTGTATTGATCATGAAGGCTCTGTTTCAGCAGTCTGATTTACGCAGACGCTCCCCATCACATTCTGTGGGCCTTCGTCCGAGGCTGTTTACGTGTGTTATTATGATAATACCATCTATCCTCCTTCGCTCAGATTAGTCGAATAATCAGAAATCTATCTGTTCCCATTAATCTTATTAGGTTAACCAATTTTACTATTTTGGTTTTGACACCTGCATCTGTCACCTGCCACTCGTCCCGAGATTGATGAATTAATCGGAACGGTGCACCTAGATTTCGCACCCAACTCTTTGGTGCCACTTGACTTCTCGAGCTCATCGATGTCGGGAAGAAACTCGGCTGATTAACAGCACGGAGATCACGGTGGTCTCAGCGATCGTGAAGCTTCCAATTCGTCTTTCATACTGTTAGCATCGGATGCATAGTGTCGCAACTGCACACAAATCCACTGTGGGAATTTTCTTTTTTCCGCTTAGCGAAGAAATCCCCTTTCGATTATTCCCATCAGGCTAACACATTTTTTAACTGGTTAAAACATTGCAAAAGACAAAGTAGGTTAGCCTAGGCTAGATCATATCTAACCAGGCTACATTGTTCGTCGATCCGACTTTCCAATCGATGATGGTAGTCGCGCACAAGCACATACGCACGATACGCGATGGTTCGTCCTTCCGATGCATAAATAGTTAGAGATTGTGTATCCTGCTTGCGTCTTTGGTTTGGCTGATCAAATGTGACTGTGTTGTTGTGATCCTTATCGGGTCGTTGCTGGACTTGATAGGGGAACCAGTTCAGTCGACAGTCCCGTGCATTTGGACACCAGTAAGCTTAAAAACACAGTCGACCTAAGTAGTGTGTTATCACCTAATCTACTTATGTCTTCTCTTTCCCCTGATGTACATGCTGCATCTCTGTCACGGTAAAATGTGGTCATACTTCAGCTTAGAATTTCGCTTGTGATAACTTTTAGCGGTAAAATTGCTTGCGTGTCGCAGTGCGCCAGTTGTTGCTTCAACTCCCCTGCGTTCGGTACCGTCTGTCATCGGTGCGATGTGTCATATGACACGGTTCGCTGGCTTGGCCGCTTCTGCGTTTTGTCTGGGACCTATCAACCGCCACCTATCGGTGGTTGTCCCATGCGTGTGCGCAAGTGCACACGGCCAAGGCGTGCGCGCCAACCCCCTTAATCTACGCGACCGATCGACCCGTTTGTGTGCACCGATCCGGCGCACGGAGCCTAGCCTGCACGCGCCAGATGATTCATCGGCTGCGGAGGGCGAACAGCTGTCCGCGTAGGTCACTTGGCTACAGGTGGGGCATGCGGAAACAGTCCCGTTTCCTAAGCGGCGCACGCAACAGTTCAATTTACCATCACCCTCGTTTCACTGCTGGTCCGTGTCACGCACAAATGAAATGCACCAAAGGCTGTTGATTTGAGTCGTTTTCTCCTTGGATGGGTTCAATGTGAGCTGCCGACACCGCAACTTCACGTTCCGCGTGTAATAATAATGGGTGTATTTCTCTTAAAGTGCGAAGCTGCGTCCATATTTGGCACAGATCATGTATGTACAGGTAGTACCATGCTCTTGCATTGATAATATGTTGTGGCTAATAAAAACAGGCGTATCTTCCTCGTCGGTGCGAGATACAGTCCAGTGTTGCGGTTTTTGGTATACAGCGAAATCGCAAGATGTTTTACTTTTCGGAAAGCCGAAGCAGTTCTCCACCTATTTTTGGCGGACATGACTAATTGATCGGCTAAATCTTTCGGGAAGATTGGGAGGTTGTCAAACAATAATAAGTGTAGGTAAATCAAAATATATAAGTAAATTAATACGGCCATACATGAATCCGTCTGCTGGGGACCTGCTTCCATGTGGATTATTCCCTCGATAGATCTCTCACCCGCACTTCCATGCTCCATCTGCCCTTGTGGGCATGTGGCTCTTAAAGCAAGTAAAGCATCACCTATGTAACTCATCTTTAGGGCTGTTTTTTTGTGTATATAGCACGTTTGATGAAAATAAATGGTGAAATACTTCAAAATCATCTCCATCATCGGCCAGCGCATCTGTAACATCAATTTTCTCTGTAAGAACCCGAAGTATGCATTCTGTCCCGGATCACCAAAAAATGTTCGCGCTTTAGATCACGGGTACTTCCGTATCGATGTTTCACTTGAAAGGCTGGTAAGGAGATGTCTTTCTAAGCTCTCTGATGTATAAGCATGTTTAAATTTTGTTTCGGATTAAGCCAGCGGTTTACTGCACTAATCTTTCCTCGATCTTTTGTTTCAACAGGCGATTCCCCGGCTTTGCGGTATGAGCGCTTACTTTTTGTTTGTAGCCACAACTCAAAGTTTGGCTATCGAGACGCAGCATGTGTGCTTGTTAAGTCACGATACACACAGGCAATCCTTCAATCACATTGCGAACATCGTTTCTATCATTCGCGTTTAATGCAAAGGAACACTGTTATCACGACACACAAACTTGTGTTGCCTTGTTTACATACATATCGAACGATATCACAGATAAGAATTCTAGTAACTAACATCTTACGGCAAAATTCCAGGCGCTATACGTTTACGTAACGGGATCTATCGTTTTTTCATTTGAGTGCACACGCTGAGCCACTGAACGCTCCCTAGAACAAAGGACATAATATGTTCATCTGCGGCAAGTTTTCCATCATGAAACAGGGTATCATCCAGGAAAACAAACGCACTATCATCTACGTTGCTATGAAAAATGACATTGTTGTGACCATTTTAGGGAATTTCGAGGACGATCTCGCAAAATAATAAAAAGGATTTTCTTCACGCGTATCTGTTCCAGGGGGTTAGACTGTTTGTTCAGTGGGTCATTTTGTGCTCTCATAGGAGAGTAGGTGTTTATTATGGCCCGTAGCCCGATGGACGAAACAGAAAGCGCAGGCATAGTCTGGACCCGTTTAATGAAGGCTTCCTACGTTGCACTGGCTAGAAATCCGAGGCGGAAAACGTGTGGTAAAGCAACGTCATTGCCAACCACCCATGTGAGCGCCGTGTTCACGTTCAATACTCAACTGCATAACACCCTCTCTTCCTTGGCAGACTCCGGATTGATATCGATAAACTGGCTTAGGAGTGTGTTTTGAACGTCTTAATTCAGGTTGTTCCGCATCTGTACGCGATTCCTTATTATGTGAGGCCTATTCCGTTTTTGCGTCACTAGCAGCCGATTGTTGACCCAGTTCATGCAGTTCGATTGAGCGTGAACTGACATGGTCGAGTTGGCGGCGCACCGCACGGCCTTCCCCCAGCTGTAGCTCCGCTTGGTTACTCGTTGAGGACATACGCGTGGCAGGTTTACACTTTACTTCCGGAGGCAGTCTTGCATATAGGATCAGAATAATTGAGGCACATTTCCTCTGGCATCTTGTAACCCCCACACTTCGTTTCCTGCTTTACCTCCATGCTCCTTCGACGGTACGGAAAAAGAAGGTGCGGTCTCGTTCGTAGTGGCCGGGCAAACATCAACTCCACGGGTGACTTCGCTGTTGACTCAGTTGCTGTCGTGTGGTAAGAGAACATGAGACGATCCGAATTAGTTTGCAGAATCCCATGAGTCTGCTTGAAGAGACATTGTTTAACCGTCTGAACTATATGTTCTGTCATTCCAACGCGAGATGGTACGACGCAGACTTGATGTAATGTTTTCCATTGTTACTCAAGAATTGTTGTAACTCCTCACCGGTAAATGGTGTCCCGTTGCCGGTGCATACTGTTTCTGGGACACCAAACATGACGAATATGAAGCGCATTTTTGCAACTGCCGCTGCGGAAGTCGCGTGTGGAACTGAATGTATTTCTATCTACTTAGTGTGGGCACCAATCAATAATAGACACATCATTCCATTGATTGGGCCAAAGTAGTCCGCGTGTATCCGCTGGCAGGGCCTCTCCGGCATTTACAGGTCCGGGAGATTTTTGTCTTTGGTATTTCTGACATAGTTCGAAATTGTCCGGCCAATGTTCGACCACCAGCAGTAACCACGTGCCATTACCTTCATCCTATTCACTTCAGGGCGTGTGTCATGCATCTCTCTCAGCAACTGGGGCCGTAGTTTTTCCGATGGAACTTTGAGGGAGCCACGAAATATACAGCCGTCGTAGTCATTTGACACATTATTCCGATAGGTGAATGGTTTCAGTTCATTTGGCGTGCTTTTAGACCATCCGGTCATCAAGGATCCCTTCACCATCGACAACACAGGGTCCCGGTTCGTCAGGCATCGCACCACCTCACTCCGAACGGGTGTCTTTTCAAGGTGTTGCATCAGTCTTATAAACTCCATGATTTCAATGTTCGTTTTTGTGCCATGGTGCTGCGAGAGCCTACTCAGTGCATCGGTACTAGTATTACTAGGTCCGTTTTGCATGCCGAATCTTGTAGTTATAGGCGTTCAAATCTAGTGCCCACCATTGCATTCGAGGCCAGGAAATCTGCTGGATTCCTTTCTCCTCACCCAAAAACGAAAGAAGTGGTTTATGGTCAGTGTGGATATTGAACTATCTTTCCCAGACGTACTGGAGGATATGTTTGACTCGGAAAAGAATCGCTAAGGCCTCTCTGTTCACTGGGAGTTATTCCTTTCAGCGCGTTGCAAGGTACGAGAAGCAAAAGCGATTGGACGAAGGGAACCGTCATCCGTTCGGTGGCAAAGCGCTACGCCTACTCCGGATGCATCACGCGGCGGCACTAGAGGCCGGTTCCCACGGTAGTGTACGCGATACGGGGAGGCGCGGAGCGTTGCTTTTGCATCTGTGAGTGCTTTTCTTTGATCGCGACCCTGAATCCAGGACTTCTCCTTGTGCAACAGTTCTTACAAGAGTGAAAATACCGTTGAGGCGTTAGGTAAGAAGTGACGATAGTGAGAATACATCCCCAAAACTGATCGATGTTCAACCTCGTTCTTGGGCTCAGGTGCGGCAAGTATAGACTTGACTCTGTCTTCTAACATGGGTAACCCGTTTTTATCGAAGAAGTAACCCAGGTAACGAACGGAATGAGAGAAAATTGTATTCTTGGACTTTTCATTTTGAGCCCACTCCGTTTTAGACGTTAGAGCACGGTGGAGAGCGTTTGTAAATGTCCAGCATTTGTGCGTCCTGTAATCAGCACGTTATCAAGATGGGCGCGTGGAAGAAGTATGTTTGGTCAGGTAGTCAATGATCCTTTAGAATATCGGCGGGGCGGAACTGATTTCGAAGCGCAAACGTTTGTACTGGAATAAACCCGTGTGTACTTATCGTAATGCATTGGCGAGAGGTCTCGTTCAACTCAATTTGTAGGTACGGTGACCTAGGTCGGTCTGCGTGAACTTTTGTCCACCTGCTAGCGTATCATACAGATGCTCTATCCGCCATAGGGGATAACTATCCAGAATTAAACAACGATTAACAGTTAGTTTATAGTCACCGCAAGTACGTACAGAACCACCCGACTTCAGGGCAGGAACTATTAGAGCTCCCCACTCACTGTATTGGATTGGCTCGATTGTTCCTGTTGATTGCAATCTCTCTATCTCGTCTTCCACGTTTGATCTAAGGGAATAAGGTAAGGTAACTGCTCTGAAAAAGCGGGTTGGGTTCCTGGCCGTAATTTGTTGCTAGTCTGATATCCATTCAGTTTTCGCGGTTTATGGTCAAAAACGTCGGAATAGTTATTGAGCACATCCTCCAAGCACTGATTAATGGACTAACGTAGCCGAAAAGCATTTAATCCAGTCACGTACGAGTAAGTTTGCAAAATCGTCCGCCAAAACGTATACTTATAAGGTGCGTTGCTCCCCCATTTAACTAGCTTAAACAGTGAATGTTCCCAAGACTGGTATCGGTTGTCCGGTGTATGTCCGCAAAGTGGATTCACTGGAGGATAACTTGGGTAATCTTTTACCAGATGCAGCACCGATTATGGCACCGGTATCAACTTCCAATTTAACCAACTGGATTCAGATCATTCTTTGGTCTACTCGGACATCTGCGTGCGCTTCGGCGGCTCCTCAGAATGAAAGCTGCATACGCTCGACACCACCAAGTTAGCTGACCTCTCTACTCGATCAACTTATCAAGCTTCCTTATCGCATGCATTCATTAGTACTCCACTTCGAGACATCGGAACTCATTGGAGTTTTCTGCATGAAGCGATGCTATCTTCCAGACGTTCAATCTGCGGAATCAAAAGGCGCCCTCTGAGGGGCTGAATTTCCGCACACTCACTGGAATTCTGTGACTGTCGTAGAGCTATCCCAGCCGATTCCAATAGCAACGCATTGCGTCGCATTTTCAACCAATAAGTTAAGCAAAGCCTGCTTGCGGGTTGCGAAACTTGGTGGTCCCAGCGTGCCTCACAGATGGAAACGGCAGCCTTCTCTGGAAACTTCCGCAAGCTCTTTCAGGTCATTCGGACCACTGGTCACAAATGACCTGGTATCATTGAGATCATTTACAAGTTTGAGCGGACGCCGATCACCAACTTACAGGCGTATGGACCGCTGCGCTGAACACTTCCGCACTCAATTCAGCTGGCCTCCTCCGCCGGCGAACCTTATACATATACTTAGTTGCGCGCATGGGAACGGCTCCTTGGAACCACCCACTGAAGCTGAGGTCTGCCTTGAGCTCCGACACTTGAAGCGATTCAAGTCTGATGGCCCAAACGGACTTCCTCCAGAGCTGTTGAAGTTCGGGGGCGAAGCAGTTGTCAACCAGTTAACAGCTTCGTTCTCTAAGATCTGGGGTGAAGATACATTTCCATCCGCTTGGAGCGAGCCAATAATCGTCCCGATCTTCAAGAACGCTGCCCGCACTCTATGCGCTAAGCACCAAGGAATTAGTCTAATGTCCGTTGCCTCCAAGCTGTTAACCTCCATTCTACTTCACAGATTAACCCCGATACGAGAATTGCGCTCCCGTGAAGAACAGGCTGGTTTCCTCCACGGTCGAAGGTGTGTAGACCACTTGTTTACGCTCCGTCAAATCCTTTAAACGCGTCCGCTTTACCCTTAGACCACTATCGCTGTATTTCTGGACATCCGAGCCGCTTTCGACTTCGTCGATTGGCCAGCTATTTGGCGTTGCTTACAAAAGGATGGAGTACCCGAAAATTATATCGCCATCCTTCAAGCATTATAGTGCATGGGCTTAGATAAAATGAGTGCTTGCGGTAAGGTCTCTTCACATTTTGCCGTCACTAGCGGTGTACGACAAGGCTGTCCCATTTCACCGTTGCTCTTCAATTTTGCGATCGATGATGTCCTTGTAAACGCTCACGAGAGCTTACAGCGTTTTGGTGTAGAGCTTCTTCCTGCCAGCTGCGTGACCGATTTAGATTATGTTGATGATATCGCCATGCTTGGTTATGACGCACAGAACACACAAGCCGTTCTAAATCGCTTGGTGATTGAAGCATCGATATATGGAATGAGCTTTGCCCCTACAAAATGCAAAGTCCTGTTCCTGGATTGGCATCCACCTGCTCCAGTGCTCACTCTTCAAGGTACACAGCATGAACAAGTGGACAACTTTGTTTATCTGGGAAGCTGGGTCTCTGCTAACCGTAGCATTGGAAAAGAGATTTCGCTCCTCACTTCCAAAGCTCGTTCGGCATTCGTCAACTTGAGACATCCATGGCGACGCCGCGACGTTTCACTATTGGTGAAGGGCAGGGTCTACAATGCCTGTGTTCGCGCGGTGCTCCTGTATGGGAGTGGGTCATGGCCGATTCATGTGAATGACTTGCGGTGGGGTTGGGCCTTTGACAATGGATGTCTGCGGAGAATAGCTCAAGTGTGGTGGATGTACCAAGTACGCAACGATGAGATTAGACGTTGCGTCTTGGGTAACACGGGACTTCCAATTGACAGACTGGTACCAGTGCGCCAACTGAGATGGCTGGACCACGTTTTACGCATGTCATGCGAACGGCTGTCTCGACGCACGCTCATCGCTGGCACAGGACCAGGCTGGAAGAAATTGCGCGGGGTTTCAGCCTATCACGTGGTGACAAACGAGTAAAGCGCTGACCTCCAGTTTGGCTGTCGTAGGTTCCGTGCGTCTTCCGGGCTGGGAGATCAAAGAGGAAGAACACTGTTGGCTGGAAACTCTTTCGGAGATGGAACAGATTTGGGCTCAGTGGAAAATGTGTACAGATGTTTGTATTGCTTTGCTTGTTACATCGCAAACATGAAACAGACACAAAAAAGATACATGTGAAAAAAAGAAAAGACGAGATAGAAAATATCTTTTTTGTAACCCATTCTTTTCGTTGTGGTCTCTGTATTTATTACTTTCGTTTTGTGATTTTGGCTGGCTCTATGTCCATCTTATAGACTGATAATAATAATAACATTAATAAGAATAATAGTTTGCTAACGACTGTGCGTCGTTTGCACACAGCGCGGATGGGTTGCAGCATATGACTAGTGCTCTGGCTTCGACAGCACCCAAATTCGGGCTCACTATTAACACCAGCAAAACTGTCTGTCAGTTTCAGAATTAACCGGAGGTGCAGCCTTTAATATTGCCGCAAATCAGCATTGGTGCTGAAGTATTGGAAACCACCTCCCGCTTCTGCTACTTTGGGAGGGTGATATCGACTGATCAGCAGCTACACAGTGAGCTGCGTATCCGCGTGTCGAAGGCAGCGGCGGCATTCGGGAAGCTTGAGTACCGAGTGTGGAACAACCATCAGCTTACCATTGGCACCAAGCTGATGGTGTACAAAATCATGGTGCTGTCCATCCTTCTATACGGCAGTGAAACGTGGACGATGCACCGTCGGGACGTGCGATTATCTCTAGCGGTTCCATCAACAGGGTTTGCGACGGATTCTGCGCATCTGGTGCGATAGAGTTGCGGACACAGAAGTGTTGCGTCGAAGTGGGATGTATGCAGTGGACTGCACACTTTTGCGGAGACACCTGAGGTAGTTCGGTCATGTGAGTTGCATGCATTCGACGCGGATACCGAAACAACTATTAAATATTCAACTGAGTGTTGGGAAGCGGCATGTGGGGAAACCGAAGCTCCGTTATCAGGACATGATCAAAGTGAGTTTCTCCCCTTTCTTACCTTGATTGCAGCTCTTGGGAATCGAATCGTGCATGGCGCGATTTGATCACGAAGGCAGTTACGGAGTGCGGGAGAAAGACCTCATGCATGCAGAGAAGAAGCGGTAAGCACCAATGGATTGTACTTCATCGACATCGAGCGCATGGTGCTGTAGCACATGCGGTCGCGAGTGCCTTAGTCAGGCAGGCCTAGTGAGCCATGAGCGAGTCCACTGGGACCACCACTGAAACGACGACGGGTTCTGCTTAGGACGTAAGCAGAACTGGCGCAGCGTTGGTAAGTACGCTACATTCGATTTACTAACCGTGTGCTTGCATGCTAAGTCCCTTTATTTCATATGGTGGGTTTGCAATTTTGCCCTAATGCTTTTCTTCCTCATATAATTTTCAACCTGTACTATCTTCTATAAACTTGCACACGTTGCTGAAGCTAATTTTAATTAATTTCGGTAACATTTTCGTGCTTGTGGCATTTCTTTACAATATGATTTCTGACCTCTTGGACTTATCTCGGATTCTTTCGTAATCCATTTTTCTACGCTTATTAAGTGAAGAGTTATGTCACTGTATCTCTATGCCTTATTCGATTTAAGAACACAACGTTGCGAAGAGTACTTTTTCGATAAATCTCCTCAGGCATTTACAATTATAAAATGGAAAAGCACAAAGCAAACGGCTGATGAAGCCAAAGTGGAGGGAATAGTGGAATCACGACAAACAGAAACACAAAAGTATTGATTAACAACACATGTGACAAAGCACGTGTTAGTTGGTCGGTGGGATGCCAAGTGCATCATCCGATCACTGTAGACGCCTGGAGTGGCAAAAATTAGCGAGCTGACTAGGGCCAGGGTAGAAGCAGCCCTTGCAGCAAGGCCTTCTGCTTACATAATTCCGGTTGCAATATTCTAATCGCAGTCGCTTCGACCGTCTGTCCGTAAGATTTGCTTTCTAAGCCCTTTAGTGTACCGTGGTTTTACTACATAAAGTAGTTGGAAGGCATCAGCGGTCCTACTTCGTTGTCCGCTTTCCACCAGATGTTCCAGAATGGAACTGTTGGGGCGACTGACGTTGCCTTTCCGCAAAGCCGCTGGGCAGTGCTCCGCAATGCGTTTAGACAGACGCCTGGTTGTGTGTCCCACGTACCTCGCACCACAGGCGCAGGTAAACGGATATAAAATGTAAGATTGGGACTGAACCGGAAGTCTCTCCTTAATGCGTTGAGTTATAAAGGGGGCCGTTTCCGCAAGGACGTATGGGCATGCGGCTGGGAAGGTTCTAGCCACTGCAGTGGAAATCCTTCTGGTCAACATATCAAAGGCAACATCGCCTTTAAAGGGAACTAACAGAAACACGTCCTTCTTAGGGACAGTAGTAATCACTTCTGGGCTATCGCGGATCACTGCATACTTTTTGCTGAATGGGGTTGGATAACCGTTATCTTGCAGCGTTTTGAGAATACGGATCTTTTCGGCCTCCAGCATCTCTTGGCTGCAAATTTTCGTAGCACGAAAACGCAAGCAGCGGACAAGATTATGTTTGTACCTCAAGGGTACAAAGCTCAGAAAATGTGTATATTGGCCTACCCAAGTGGCCTTCCGGAATACACTTCTTTCCAATGAACCATCATTTCTTCGGCTTAGCAACACATCCAAGAAGGCTAGCTTACCTGGCCCTAGTTAGCTCGCTAATTTTTACCACTCCAGGCGCCTACAGTGGTCGGATGATGCACTTGGCATCCCACCGGTCAACTAACACGTGCTTTGTCACATGTATTGTTAATGAATTTTATTGATCAATACTTTTGAGTTTCTGTTTGTCGTGCTTCCACTATTCGCACCACTTTGGCTTCATCCGCCGTTTGCTTTGTGCTTTTCCATTTTATAATTGTAAATGCCTGAGGAGATTTATCGAGAAGAGTACTCTTCGCAACGTTGTGTTCTTATTCGATTTATTTTATTTCATTTTGTCCTTTCGAGTGATTGGCTGTTGCTTGAAATCCTTGGTGTGACTGCGTTTGATCTAGATGTTGACAAGGTGCCTACCTGTATATTAACAACTACATCTTTCATACCGGCTCTAGGAGACAGTTGGTCGTTGTTGGAGGGTGGGGTGCACGGTCCTTGTGGCCGTGCCAGGCTCGAAGATCGGTTCCACGCACTACCTGGCGACAGTAGTACTCATTCTACTTCAGTGATGGAGTTCAGCACAACGCGCAGAAGTCTTGGCTCACCGAAATGTTTCGAGTTGGGATGTCATATAATACGCAGTACGTGTACAGGTTTCAGTACAACTCCGACTAGATTATTAATAATGTCCCACTGGTTGAGGTCATCCAACTGCCTACCTCTTATCGACTTCGACTTTGATTCTGGGATATGGGAGCACAGTACGCTCAGTACAGGTAGTTGTTTCTTTACACCTTTCGATATGTAGCGGTTAGTGATTGAAGTACTCGGAGAGGTACCGCAGGAAATCGGTGGTGCTTGCACTAGGAAAACTCCGCTACGCTCCTCAGTTTCAGATGCGGTTGACGGTGATATTAATTTTAAATGACGGTTCTTCTTGGAGGCAATCGTAACCCAACTTTCGCTGGTACCGGCTTGCTCTTTTTCTGCACACTCTGTCGGGAGTTTGGAAGTAGCCTTACGTGTAGTTACTCCGACCGAACTGGGAACCGCTTTAGTCAAATGTGAGCTACGTGTGGTATTGGGACAGCTGTTGATGTTCTGGACTCTAGGTGTCGTGTTACTTACGGTGTTATTAACAGTTCTTCGCGGTTTAGGCGCAGCAACCAAGGGGAAGGATTGGGTTGCACAGTCCGCTATACTTACCCCAACCGTAGTGATTTTGCTGGTCGCCATTTCCTCAAACTTGGCTAGTAGGTGGTCATACTTCTGAGATAATAGGGGCACGCTTTTTATCAGTGGGATCGATGTGCATTCCACACAGAACCATAGCGAGTCCGGTTTGTTTACTAACTTGACCTGACTAGGTTTAACTCGGAGGCATCTCGTATGGAAGAACTTGCAACAGTTGCGGCACAAAATGCCCCCCTTAACAAGTTTGGAACATGATCCACATAGGTCTTTAGTCGGTGGCGCACTGGACATCACGCTTGTTGAACAAATGTTACGAACCATTTGAATGACTCCCCCTCTATGGTAAAAATGTCGTCCTGTTATTGACGTTGTCGGTAAGGTCACAGTGATCACGTTGCAGTTGTGTGCTTGTAGGCTGTCCTCTGGCGTGCCAGTCGAATGTATCAGCTTGAACGTGGGGCAGAATACACGAAGGTGTGATTGAGAATTCTCGTGGTTAGGTCTATGGATCGCGCCGGGTGAATTTGCTTTGAGATCTGTAGCTGTATCAAGCAATGTTGAATTTGAACGAGTGACAGTTCGTTCGAAATCCGTTGAAATGGTCTATCGAGTGAGACCAAACAATGTCTCTGATGCTTGGAGTTAGGCAACTTTTGGCGCTTGGATATCGGCGAAACACTGCTCGGAATTTAGAAATCAGGCTACATTTAGGATGCACTGGAGTATACTCGGGAAACTAGTGCCACAAAATAGAGCTTGTAAAAGCACGACGAATAAGTATGGATCAAAAGGTGTGCGACAAAATGTCGCTGAACCACAGATAAAAAAACCACGAGTGCACAAGTGAGCGATTAGCACGCAACTTCTCTCAAGGTCACAATTGTCAGTGCCATAACATATAGTTAACTAACACACATAGGGGAAAGACGTGTAGTCAGTGAAAGGGTTTTGAATTTTTATAAGTGAATGTGTTGTGTACGCAGAGATCTTCCCGTTTGCCCAGGGCGAGGAACAGAGTTGACTTAAGGGATCCTACCCCCAGGCTTTGGTCATAAGTTACTGACCCTCAAGACAACGAGGCGATTCACGAAGGCCATTGACATTCAGTTGGCTCATTCGCCATTGTGTTCAGTATTAGTCCTCAGATAAGCCAGTGGTCAACAAGGTTGTTCATCCACCCTCCGTTAAATACTCACTTATGGTTACAGAAGTGAGTAGTCAAGAACCGGATAGCCTGTCACATTGGCTTTGACACGACACCGTACGAGCTTTTGTGGTATTTGATGTAGAACCAGCTGACCTTCCCAGAACTCCCCACGCTCTGAGGCGCTGTCGCTGATTGTCTGCGATTGTTTATTAATCTCGTCTGTAAGACAAACGTGACTTATTTGCAGTTACCTCCACAAGGAAGACATTCGCCAATCAGCAACCTAGGGACGCAAACGATAGCGCAAAGCTTTGGCACGGTTGGAAATAAATGACTCAGCTCCCAGGCCACTTTGTTCCGTTTTGCCGCGTCACATGTCGCACTTCTCTGTCTTCAATTGCATAATTCAATATATATTTGTTGTTCTAAAGTATCCAGTTATATATTGTTGTTCGTTTTCGTCAGTTGTTTACTTACATAATATCGGCTCTCTCGCGTTTCGCTGCTGTCATCATCAGGCCATTTCATTTCCTTCTTTACACGGAGAAAGTCGTTTTTATCTGTTTCTCTAAAATTCAATATTATTAGTGTTACTGAATTACTTACACAAAAGTGCGTGTGCTATTTTGTCGTAGCTGTTGCGATTCTCTATTACCTTGATTCAGGCGTAACGATCGGTATCTGCTTTTGAAATGACTAAGTTGACTCCTATTGGTAGGTGTTCTAACGTGGTTACTCATCGCGCAAAGGCGGGTATATGCACTTTATGTGGCATAAACTTCATATTTTGTGCATCAGATTATTTGTTGACCAAATTAAACTTCTGCGTGCTATCCAGCATGATTTTGTCCAAATCTTGAGACTGCAACTTAAAGTGGTGCGATGGTTTGTGTGCCACAGTGATCTGTTGAACTATGCTGGGTAGTGCTTGTGCACCTTCAGAGCCACTCATACCGGGTTGGTCAATGGTTAGAGGCCAGATAAACAGCCTCCTGGTCCTCCATCAAACGGGCTTTCTGTAGTCCAGTGCCAAAAACCCGCTGCCTTGCGGTAAGGTTTTTAGACCAAAGATTGTGGTCGCGAACGTTAAGCATTCTCCTGTCTAGGCTTGGACAATCTGTTATTATCATGTCCACGCAATGCAATACAATGGCTACCCCTTCAAACAATCTTTTGATGGGCTGGCCGTCGCAGAAGATAACCAACGGTGCCCTATCTGATGCATCGAGCCGAGTGGATAAGGGTTTTGATGCTATTCCCCAGGCCTTCCCGCCTTCTTATTCCCCCTCGTGTGCTTTTTCACCCTTAGCGCCCCGTTCCAACTTCACCGTCATCCCCTCCTTTTCAATCCCCCAATTCCTGATCCTCACCCATCTTGCTTCAATAGTCGCTTGTCTTCTAGTTTCAACTCACACAGTGGCAGGGCGTCGCTTCAATCCTGTCTACAAGTCCGTGTTCAACCAAGCGAACAACGTCAGTTCATTCGTTTCCCTCGAATCTCGCTAACACTGGCATGCCTCAATGAGCGAACTTTGCTATAGATTGATCAACAGGCAGCACTTGCCGACACACTATAGAGACCCTCTCGATCGATCTTTGCTGTTTAGAGGAAACCCGCCTGTAAGTTTCGAGCTCCGTGCTTACTCGGCCATCACCCACATTTAGCACTGGCGGCACATTCTCATTGCGCTTGTCTGGCGATGATGCAGCTCCAAATGCCGGTCAAGCTGGCGTCGGCATTGTTTTGAGTCCCCGGACTGAAGCTGCCTTGATCGATTTGATCCCAGTCAACGGTCGGATGTGCGCCGTTAGATTAGTCGGTTTGTTCCAGGCTTTGAAGTCGCGCGGGGACATATAGTGCCTGTATGTCATTACGGCGTACGCCCCTACAAACTGTAGCACTGATTCGATGAAAAATGATTTCTGTCAGCAACTTCACGATCTTCGTTACAGTCGAAGCACGGATACTGTGGTGTTGGCTGGCTATCCAAACGCCCAAGTCGGCAAATTGTCCTCTGATTAGCTTCATCTAGGCAGCCAACATGGTGTAGGCTTCCGTAAGCATAACCGTGAGCGATTGCTGCAGCTGTGTAAAGATGCTCGTCTCTTTATCGCGAGCACAAACTTTCGACACTGCACCCGCAGATGCGTGGCTTGGCGCCCACCAGCTTCGCACCAACCATGGACACAAATCGATCAAATCGCGATCAGTTACCGCCGGAGAGGCTGTGTTCAAAGCGGTCGCTCGATTCGGAGCACCAGCATGGACTCCCATGACGCTCCTGTGTGTGTTGATCTGGGGGTGCGTTTCGATGGACGTTCGCAAACTCGCTCTGCACGTAGACACTAGCGAGCTGGCGAAGCCAGGTGTTCTGAATGCGTATCAAACTACGCTGGCATCCGGGCGGAGTAAGCGCCCACTGAACACCGTCGAACACCACCGGTTTCATATTCTTCCAACGTTAATATCAGCAGGCATATCTTCATGCGGCAAATCGAATTGCTAAACTGGACATTGGGTCTCTACACAGTCTCTGAGATTTACGGATGCTGGCTGACGTATTCCGGCTGGAAGCGAATGCAACTATGAACAATGAACAATGATTTATAACGGGTAAAAAAGCATATGCTTGACAGGTCCCGTAGGGTGGTTGGAGCAATAGATAAAATGGAAGGATAATCGAACAAGTAAATCGTTTTTTAAGCCTCTACAGATTTCAACGCATCACTTCATAATGATAGTTTGAAGTATGGACTGGATGTCTGCACCCAAAGTAGAGCTGTTATATTACAGCAAATGTGGGAAAAAGAAATCAAAGGAACGGATAACGCTCACTCGTGTGTTGCTTCCGTTGAGAGATGTGGTACGTTACTCCAGTTTGTATACATCCATGTCGCTCATTGGGACACTTCTGTATGTAACATCACCGCCACTTTGCGGGGAGGGTCAGTAACCTCATGGTTTGGGTCTCGTTATTTCGTCCTCCGAATAGGACGTGCTATGCCAAATAATGCAAGTTGCAAAGTGTGTCATCTAGGCGTTTTTTAAATAGTGCCAATGTGGGGGCAAGGATGACGTGAGTGGGGAGCGCATTCCAAGCACGGGACACACGGAGTGAGAAAGAGTTTCGTCGACAATCAAGTCGGCTGTAGTGTGTAGCCAGTTTGAGCTGATGACCTCTCAGGTTGGTATTTTGGCTCAGCTGCAAGAGACTGCGACATGGGTGATTTGGATTCATCAGTATTAAGTAGACCATGATGAGGTCTCCTCGGTGATGACGATATTCACCACTGTACAATCCCAGAGACTGCAGTCTGCGTTGGTAGAGGATGTGAAACAGGCCTCTGACGAGCTTCGTTGCTCTACGCTGTGGAGCTTCAAGTGCACTGATGTCGCGCTTGCGCCAGGGACGCCAGGCCTGGATCGCATACTCCACGTGGGGTCTCACGTAAGCGCTCAGCATTTGCGGAAATACAGATGGCTCGAAATTTCCGAAAGCCCTCCGTAAGAGTCCGAGATGTTGACTGGCCCTTTTCGATGCCTTTTCAGCTTGTCTGGAGCAGCCAAGGTCGTCCTGCACGATCACTCCGAGGTCGCATTCCTGGGAAGCATGTTGCAACGGCTGGTCCCCGAGTAAGTATTCATGGATGAGCTGGTGGCGTAAGCTCACGACTTTGCACTTGGCGACATTGAAGTGGAGCATGTTTCCGGATGACCAAGTGTACGCCCTGTCCAGATCGCTCTGCAGTGTTGCGTGATCGTCCTCTGTCCGGATGTCATACCAAATTTTGACATCATCTGCAAACAGCAAGAAATTCGACTGTAGTACACTGGCAAGGTCGTTAATGAATGTTAAAAATAAACGTGGCCCCAGTACTGACCCTTGTGGCACACCGCACTGGACGTCAATTGGGTCGGACATGGAGCTGCGGACTCTCACATTCAGCTGACGTTGAGTGAGAAAGTTGGCGATCCAACCAAGCACAGGGTCACCGATTCCGTAGCCTCGAAGCTTGTGTAGGAGGATGCGGTGGTCCAAACGATCGAACGCCTTCGAGAAGTCCAGGTAGACAACGTCGACTCCAAATCTAGCATCAGCTGACTCCGTCCAGCTTGCTCGGGCCAGCAGCAAGTTTGTAGTGCAGGATCGATTTCGGCGGAATCCGTGTTGCTGTGGCACTATGATATTGTAGTTCTCCAGATATCCCATCAGCGCCTCCGCAATTATACGTTCCATTACTTTGGATAAAACTGGAAGGAGAGTGATTGGACGGTAGTTCGACGGCTCCGCACGATTACCGCTTTTGTAAATGGGAGTGACTAGCCCATGTTTCCACATTGTGGGAATCAGCATTTCGTCAAGACAACGTTGAAAGAACCGAGCTAATGGTTCGGCAATGTTTAGGGCCGCTGCCTTCAACGCCTTCGGTTTAATATCCTCTACGCCTGGCGAGCTGTGCACACGCAACGACATTAGCGTTTTCAACACATTGGTTGCCGTGAACGATACGTTGTGTAAACCTGGGAACGGTAAGAGCTCTGTCAAAATCGGGTGAAGGGATGGTTCACTCCGGAAAGTATGGAGGAAGTGTTGACGAAACACGTTGGCCGCGTCCTGTGCAGTTTGCGCATGACCATCTGTTGCACGCAAGACCGGGATCCCGCGCTGCACTCTACGGAGTTTGTTGATATGTCTGTACAACAGCTTTGGATTTTTGCTGAATTTCGCCGCTAAGTTCTGTTGGTGCTGGAGTTTGTCTTCGCGAATCAACTTGACGCAGTGGTTTCGTTGAGTTGTGTAGACTCCCCAGGTCAGATTACTTGGGCAAACTTTGTAAGCGTGCCAGGCCGAATCCCTTAAGGCCATAGATTTTCTCGTACGGCTTCTTAGGAACGAATCCACTTGCTTCGGGCGAAAGGCCTTGCGTTCTGATGCATTTGCCATTAGCTCAGTGAATTTGGTGACAAACACCATCCAAGCCTCATCGGGCGGATTCTCGGTCAGGAAGGACCAGTTGGTGTCTTGAACAAGGTTAGACAAAATGTCGTAATGTGTAACCATATAAGTTTCCTCGTCGTTCTCTCTAACGTACTCCGAATAACAGATGTAACGAAAGTGCAACGTCGCGTGATCACTACGACCTAGTGGTGTAGCTATGGTAACGGTGTCAATCATTAGTTCCTCGTGGGTGAGCACCAGGTCCAAGACAGAGGGGATGTCACCCGTTCTGAAACGAGTGGGGGAGGTGACATTGTTATACAGTGGTACATCGGTAATCAGTTCTTGCAAATCAGCCTTGAACTGTTCGCTGGGCGATGCTGGAACTTCGAGTGCGTGCAGATTGAAGTCCCCCACCAGAAGAACGTGACTGTGTGGACGTGTCAATACTCGTTTCATCGCAGCAGCAAGGCCTTGATCCATTTCCAAGGTAGACATTGGAGGACGGTAAACTATTGCTAGCAAACACACATCGCCACGTCTCAGGTGCATACGACACCAAAGAGAATCGTTGATGTTTGCTTCTGAGTCATCAATGATCTCAACATGTAGGTCGGATCGATAATACAAAAGCACTCCGCCTCCTCTGCTAGGCCGATCTTTTCGTAAGGAACTCATGCCAGGTAACGCAATCTCGGCATCCGCGATTTCCGTGCTCAGCCAGGTTTCGGTGACCATAACTAGGTCCCAGGGCGTGGAGACCTGGCGAAATCGAAGTTCGGTTAGCTTGCTGAGAAGACCTTGTGCATTAGTATAGAAGCAGGTGAGGGCATCGGTGGTTAGAAGAGTGTTTGTAGATTCTGGTTTTCGGTTGGAGTTTACGCCGACCCTTGTGGGGTCGGCTGCCGGTAGTTTTTTTGTAGGACCGATGCTACAGACCCTAGGGCCAGTTCAGGTCGTTGTATTAAGCTCTCAGCGCCAACAAGTGGGTGACCAACTTGTCCCCCTTCAGCCGGCAGCGTGTTTTGGCATTGTCTCTGGTCTGAGCTACATGGCGGCAGAATTGTATTGGTACGTTGCTTGCTTAGTCTGACATGGCCTGTTGGTGGTTCAGTGCCCATCGTCTTTATACGTATTTCGGATGGTAGCATTTGACGCATTTTGCGCCACGTATTGATCACATATTCTACCATCATTTCGGAATGCAACGATATTTTCATCACTCGGGGACCACATCCTTTGTAGTTAGGTGAGAGTGGTAACCTTGATGTCGGAGTAGCAATAACGTTTTCGAGTGAGAGCAGTTCGCAAATAAAACGCCATTCATCCCAGTCATGCGCTTTGGCCTCTAGATCGCTTGAGGTCTTGAGCTCGGGGACACCGTGAACAAGAACAGATTTGGCGTCTTGTCGTTTTCGGAAGTCATCCGGATTTTGTTTGCGTTTTTGACGTTCGCTCCAAGGAACATCTGGAAAGATTCGAACTGTGCATGATGTGGTAAGGAGGCGAGTAGCTGACAAGAGAACTTCCTCTGCATCATTAGCTGACTGTAGTGTTACCTGGAGTAAATGTGGATCACCATAGTGTATGGAGTTTGGGTGACGGACGAGACGCATCATACTGACTGGTTTAACTTGAACCTCCATCAGTTGACACAGGGAGTCCCACTGTTTTTTGTCGTCCAGTATCTTATCTTTTATAGAGTTCGCCCCGGATTCAGTCACATTGGAGCATATAACTGTCAAGGGATTATGGTGTTTTTTAATGTCCACCTTCTTGTGAGGACCAGTAACTGGTTTCTTCGCTTGGCTAGATGATGAGGTCTTGAGTCCCGTGGTGGTAACGGTAGTATTAACTTGTTTGGCAGCGGGTTGCGTAACGATGAAAGGGGCCTCAGCCGTGTGAGTAGTGACAACGGACGCGTATGTTGTCGTCCCTTTAACAGCGTTCAGGTTGGTGGGTGGTTCTGGTGGAGAGTGTGCGGTGAAGGCGTCTTTATAAGCAGCCGCTACTGTCGCCGTGACTAACACTGGAACATTGTTCTTACACCGTTCTGGATTGGAGCATGATGTTGAGCATGGATCTTTATGTACAGAGTTATCTGGCTCATATGGGACAGCCTTCACTGCTGTTGCTTGCTCTACAATCTTTGACAACCTATCGCACTTCTGTGCCAGCACAGTTATACATCTGACGAGTGGAAGAGATGAACACTCAATGCAGAACCAGAGAGAATCGGTCGTATCATGGAGTTTTTTTATCTGTCTGGTACTAAGGCGAGCACACCGAGGATGAAAGTATTTTCGACAGCTACTGCATTCAATACCAAACAGCACAAGTTTTACACAGTTGCCAACGCCGCAACTAACGTTCATCTCGGTAGCTTTAGACTTCGCTTTCCGCGGGTAAGAGGTGCGTGCCATTGTAGAACCAATCTAAGATGGCGGACACCGCCTGTAGTTGGGTGATCAGTGAGATCTCCGAAAGTAGCGAGGGGATATTCACCAAATTCGCACAGATAAAACAATACACCAAAAGAACTGTATTGGTGTAAAATTCACACACAGAAAACACGTATAACACAGTATTTCAAAAGAAAATTGCACATCCAGCACGGCTTAGCAAAATTCCGCGGCGTCCGTGGGTACAGCCAGTGTAGTAACAGTCCAAGGACCACAACTTGTTTAAAGGATTTAACCAGTATGTTAAGTTCCGCACAAAGCTTGCGGCAGCGGAAGCGCCCGTGCATTTTACGTTGCGAGTATCCTAAGCATTTTTGGAAACTTCTCAGGCGCAGTGGGATTAATCCGACTAATACTGCGTTGAAACGTCACACACTGAGTGAATGGGACACGATGGTTTATCGGATTGAGGAGCTCGAACTTAGCCGATGCGTTTCTTCCGTCGCAATTGAGAATCTATGTGTTGAGGAGTATGATGCATATGAATCCTACGTTCAACAAAGCATAGCACGGCAGGTGGAACTACGAATGACCTCACTGTAGAAACAGCTGCATGCGAGCAAGCCGCCGAACTTGTTCCCATCTGATCTTGAAAGATACGTCCACAATTTCTCCTCCTTGCAACTAGACAAGCTTCTATTCGAGGCTGTTTCGTTTGGTCCGAAATTCTGTTGCCCACGGAATCATGTCAAACAGTTAGATTTAGAGGTTCGATTTGGAAATCTCTATTCCTACGTAGCTACACTTACACCATCGTCAGATTTGGCAGTTGAACAGTATACATCGACACTTGTCAACACCTGTTACGAATATCTGTTATAGACCATATGCCAAGCATATTCTGAAGAAGGATCGTCTAAACGCCCTCAAAGAACTCATGCGAAACGAGAAAGTACTGATGCCTAGACCGGATAAAGGTGCTGGAGTCGTTCTGATGTATAAGTCAGAGTTTATCAGAAAGATGCACGCCATCCTTACTGATGGATCGAAGTTGCGAAGAGTACCTAACGAGAATGACAAGACACAGGCAATTGAGAAGTCCATAACGAAACTTCTGTGTTGCTTAAAACAAGAAAATATCATCGACTCTGATGTATTCGAATACACCAGGACGAGTGGAACAGTGATTCCAATACGTTACGGTTTGCCCAAGGTGCATAAGGTGGGGCTACCACTAAGACCAATACTAGATATGTGCAACTCACCGTACCATACAATCGTCAAGTGGGTGGTCAAACGGCTGGAACCAGCCCGAAAAGCCAGAATCAGGTACAATCTCAAGGACACTTTGAGTTTTTTGGCTCAGTGAGACACCTTGAACTAACCCGGCGGAAAATATTTTCATTAGATCTGGTATCCTTTTCAACAATGTTCCACTGGAAGAGACTGTAGACTATCTGTGTCAGATCATCCAGTTGCACAACTCAAGCGTCGCTATCCAGCCAGATCGCTTAAGCTAACTATTGCTGAAATGCACGCGAAACATCAAGTTTAATTTAATGGATCACTGTACCGACAAATAGATGGGGTGGCTATGGATTCGCCGTTAGGCCTATTACTATTACGAAAATCAGGAACCATTCAAAACGTCTGGTTAAGCAAATTCCACTAGACCTGACATCTAGTATTAACAAGGATGAAGCAGCCAAACACCAACCCTTTGTACCTGTAGCTCAAATATCTCTTGTCGAGACTAAGCCTCTCAGAACATCGGTTACCTATGCAGAGATTGCTGCAAGGGTCCACCGAAAGGCCGCCGTTGCGTCCTCTGTCATTGTAAACACCATTAACGCAAATAGAGAGAAAAAGTGCAAACAATCACTTGTCAACAAGTCAAGACAAATGAGTACCATACCTTGTAGATCGATTAAAAAAGGATCCAACAACAGTGCCCGGACTGTTGTATGCTAAAATGTCCCTGAATCTATCGCCATCACATTGCGGGATAAGTTATCAGACGAACTCATTGTGTATGCAGATGTGTATCAATGCCAAGCCCATAAACTCGTTACGAATTACTCGTCATCCGAACTCGCCACACTATGGTGAACCCAGACTTATTCGAGCAACTCTAGAATCCTCCACCGACGTAGAAAACGTTTTGCTCTCTGCAAGCGCGCTAAAACACGAATCCTGTGGGATACGTATCTATCCTGCTGTCCCTTGGAGCGTGAGACAACCAAAACGAAACACCGAAGAGGGGCACAGCAAACAAGACCGCTTAAACGCAATCTTCATACATGGTGGGCCAGAACATCCTTCTAACGATGTTCAAGAGACCGGAAAGCACGAGTTAGAACAGTGGCGGTTCATTCGCGAAGCACTTTCTTTGGATAATGTTGTGGCACTATCGCTCACCAGGATACCTCTCTCATCGAATTATAGAGGATGCGGCCCTAGAATCCTAAAACTTGTGTTTCAGTCAGAGCAACAAGCAAAGGATGTTTTGGATCGATGGCGGAGAAATCGGAAACATCTTCCTTCCGAAATTCGGTTAAAGGTCGCAAACACTGCACAGCTCAAATATAAAGCAACTAAAGCAGTAAGCACACTGACGAATGTACAGAAGTGTAACTTGACTGCTGCTTTAATTGACTCTGACGTAGGTCTAAACGAAGGCTGGGACACACCTTGGCCGAATCAAGTTGCAAACGAGGTATCATTGACCCATCAAAAAAGAACACGTAACTGCCGACCTCCCATCGGTCGGCATTCTCCCACACTTGACAGCTTCACCTCTCTGTGGGCTCCTAGAGACCGAGCAACTGGCCTGCTTGTATACAAATGTTCAGGGACTTTCTAACAAACTGGCTGAACTGAAAGATCGCCAAGCTTCCCGCTTGTAGGATTTCATTGGTATCACCGAGACATGGTTGCACACGGGAATGACGGACGCTGAAGTGTCGCTACCCGGCATGTCGCTGATCTGGAACACCAGGCTCACAAAAGGAGGAGGGGTAATCCTGTACTACCGAAACGACTTACAGTGCGAAGCCGTGGAGGATTCAGACTCGCAGTTCCCTGACTCTCTTTGGTGCCGGTTGCAGTTAAAAGGCAGGGACGCTTGCCTTATTGTTTTGGTGTACCGCGCCCCTAACTCAACACCTGAAACCGCCTACCACCTAGCGGCTGCTTTAAGTTGCAGTTTACAACAAAAGTACACTCACATTCTTATCACGGGTGATTTCAACGTACATTGTTTAGAAGCCCCTGCCAAGATCGGAGAACAATTCAAAACCGATTTACAAGACCTAGTAACTACTGTTCCTCTTTACAATCACATCACTTTGCTCACTCCGTTCAGAACAGGTAACAGGCCATCTGTGCTAGATCTTGTGCTTACCAACGAGGAGCATATGATTGATGCGTTGGTTTCAGACTGCCCGTTGGGTCGCAGTGATCACGCAGTCATCAGTTTCAACTTCGTCTGCTATGCAGAATATCGGAATGATAACGATGATACTGTGCGAACCATCACAAGGTACGACCGACTCGCCCAGCTAGTCAGCGCCACAACATGGTCTTTCCTCGAAGAAGAACCCCCGGAAGTCGCCTGGCTCGAGTTCGTCAACACATTCAGTCAGCTGATTGCACAGGCTTCAGAGATAAATGCTTGCAATAAGTGCAAATCAGTTTCATTCGTTAGGAGCAGAACCCGAAAATGGATGACAGTACGCAACGCAGCATGGCGAGTGTACAGAGAAGCTCCAGCACCAGAAACTTAGGACAACTACGTAGCCCAACGTAACCACTGCACTCAACTGTTACGAGAAGACAAAGCCGCCTATCAGCAAAACATCGCAAAAACCTTCAGTGCTAACCACAAACTGCTGTACAAGCACGTTAATAGCCTACGAAAGGTGAGACAAGGATTTCCTCCACTCAAGACGGCTGATGGCCCAACAAGAACGGCGGTGGAAACGGCAAACGCGCTGCAGATGCAATACGCCCCCACGTTTCAGAGGGTCTTGCCACCAAGCGATCTACCAAGCTTTGTATTCTGCTCACCAGGACTAACCTACATCAATTTTACCGCAGTGACTGTATTGCAAAAGCTGACTTCTCTACGCAAACACAGCTCGCCGGGTATCGACACCATTCGTCCAGAGGCATTGGGAGCAGCGGCAAACCAACTGGCAGGACCTTTAGCTCAGTTTTTCCAGCACTGCTTAGACCAGAACTAAGTTCCCGCCATGTGGAAGCTTGGAATAATAAGCCCGATTCACAAAGGTGGAAGCAGAACTGATCCCTCCAAGTACCGCCCAGTAACCCTTCTTCCTATACTCTCCAAGGTCATGGAATCCATAGTTGCCGATGCAATGGTGTGCTATCTGGAAAACCGCAACCTCATCACCCCAGAACAGCACGGTTTCCGTCGACAGCGGTCACGTACAACTACATCCTTGTGCACATTAATTGAAACAAACTACGATTGTGTCTCTTTTTCTATGAATATCATGTTTTTATACATGAAAGCCGCCGTTTTGCATTTATTTTTTTATTTTATTTTGGGAATAGATATTTCATCATTGGTTGTGAATCAGACGATGTAATAACCGCTCATGTCTAGTCGTTACATCACCCAAGATTGCATCATACTTTTTATGGTTAGTAAGGTTTTTGTTTCAACTTCTTTTTTTGTGATTCAGTCATTGTTTGAGATGGACGTGACTCCCAGAAGGCGCATGAAGATCGTGACCTTGCACGAACACACAGACAAGACCTACAGGGACATAGCAAGAATAGTAGGCGTCAGTCCGGCAACCGTCAGCCGTGTGGTCAAAATGAAAAAGGAAACGGGATGCATTTCGCCAAAACGCAAAGGGAAATGTGGTCCTAAGAGGAAAACCACTGCCAGGGATGACGATTACCTAATACGGGAAAGTGTTAAAGATCCTCGAAAGACTAGTGACGCATTAAAACGTGATTTGGGGGAGAAAGGAATAGAAATCAGTTCTTCAACGGTTCGCAGGCGACTCCTGGAAGTTGGTCGGAAAGCCAGACGGCCTGTGAAAAAACAACTTCTGACAAAAGTAATGAAAGTTAAGCGTTACAAAAGGGGACTAAAATACAAGAACTGGACAAAAGAAGATTGGAGCAAAGTCCTATTCAGCGATGAAAGCCATTTCTATGTTCATGGTCAGAGAAGTCAGTATGTTCGGAGGTCAGAGGGAGAAAAGGTTCGTGATTCCCACATTGACCACTTTGTGAAACACCCACAAAAGCAGATGTTTTGGGGGGTGCTTTAGTTATTACGGCGTCGGCGCCTTGCATCCAGTCCAGGGCATGATGCGCTCTCCACAATATATAGAATTTCTCCAAGGAAGAGCTGTTCCAGAACTAAAAAAGACATTTCCTGACGGATCTGGCGTATTTCAACAAGATCTGGCCCCGTGCCACACATCAAAAATGGTCAAGACTTTTTTCAATACTAACCAAATAACCATCTTGGACTGGCCTGGGAATTCACCAGATTTAAACCCCATTGAAAATATGTGGTCTATTTGCAAGCAACGCCTTCGTGACATGGACTGTACGACAAAGGAGAAACTTAATCAAGCTTTAATTCAAGTTTGGTACAGGGACCCAAGATGGGCTAAAGTTTGTTCAAATTTAGTGGATTCCATGCCAAACCGTATTAAAATGCTACTCAAAAGTCGAGGAGGACATGTTGTTTATTAATGTGAGTATATTAGTGCAATTCATTATAACAATTTTGAAAAAAAGGTTTTTCAGGGTTTTCGCAGTTTGTTTCAATTAATGTGCACAAGGATGTAATTTACTAATTGCGCGCAGTAGTTGGACCGAGGCAGCCGACGCTGGAGAAGGTGTTGATGTGATCTACCTGAATTTTTCCAAGGCTTTCGATCGTCTAGACCATCTGATAGTACTATCCAAGCTGCAGCATTACGGGATCGGAGACCCGCTTTTAAGCTGGATCGCGAACTTTCTATTTCAACGGCAATTAGTGGTCAGAGTTCGGAGCTCCTTATCGGACCCCATACAAGTGGAGTATGGTGTGCCGCAAGGCTCGGTTCTAGGTCCACGTTTGTTTTTGACGTTTATTAAGAACCTTGCACAGGCAATCATTTCGGACTTCCTAAATTATGCTGATGATATCACGATTTGGCTCAGAATTCAGGTGAACGCCGACCAGCATCTGTTTCAAAGTGACCTAGATGCGGTGTATCAATGGTCAACCCAAAACTTACTGCATTACAACGTCAGTAAATGCAAGGTGCTTTCCATCCGACAGTAAAGCAGCCACTCATACCGGCTCGGAACGGATGTACTGCAACAATCAACTCTCGAACGTGACTTGGGTGTCCTGGTTCAAGATGACTTGGGTTGCTCCAGGCAATCCGAAAAGGCCTCGAAGACCGGGAACCAACACGTCGGGCTGTTGAGGCGGGTGTTTGGACAAATAAACAGCTCCATATTTCGACAAATGCTCAGTGCGTATGTTCGCCCCCATGTCGAATATGCAATTCAAGCCTGGCATCAATAGCTGAAACACGACCTTAATGCACTGGAGCAGCCACAACGCCGGGCATCCAAGAACGTAATTGGAATGCGCAATCTTTCCTACCAGGAGAGACTGCGACGACTGGGATTGTTCAGTGGAAGCTATCGCAGACTACGAGGCGACCTGATTATGGCATACTTGATTCTGCGAGACTCACACTATGTGTGCCGCCCTTTACTGCAACTCAGCAGCAATACAAACCTGAAAGGCCACTCATTAAAACTCGCAGAACAACACAGTCGTCTGGAGTGCCGCAGAAATTTCTTTTCCATTGGTGTCTGTCACCCGTGGAATGCTCTCCCAGAATCGGTCGTCTCTGCACCAACACTAACAGTATTTAAAAGACGGTTGGACGATGCACTCATCCACTTACACTTTGTCACTTAACACTACGTCTCCATCCTACACCTGGAGTTTACCATGGAATTATTTGTTGTTAACTGTGGATGCTGTGAATCTAAGAGGATCGCAGGACCACAGCGAAGCAAACGATAAGTCCTTATTTTCTTATTTAAAGTATTAACTATGTTACTATCCTTATCATCATTATTGTTATGCTGATATCCTCTGCAACTATCCAACGGGACTAGTAAAGCAATGCTTTTTAACCCGTATAAATTCATTGTTCATTGTTCATTGTACTCGCGGACGTGTTCATGAGCAAATTGGAGAGCAACCACTTGAAGAAATTCATCAACAGTTTGGTTTGTTATGGTAGATATGTAGATGGTATCTTTTGTATTGCGGACGATGGGCTGTGTATTGAAGATCTTCTGGCCCATTTCAACTCCGCGCATAACAACATAACGCTTACTCTCGAACTAGAAAGTGACGACTGTTTGGCCTTTCTAGACGTCCAGACCAATAGGGCAGCAGACGGGACAATACGAAGGAGAGTACACAGAAAGGGAACTTGGAATGGGCAATACACCCACTTCCATACTTTCATTCCAATCAACCAGAAGCGTAGGCTAATGCGTTGTCTCACTGAGAGAGCGAGATGAATATGCACAGAAGGTACGCTTTCTGAGAAGCTGTTTCATCCGAAAGGTTTTCGAAGGCAATGGGTACTCAGAAAAATTCATCTAAAATCATATGGGACCGCAAGTACTGAAGATGAAACGTGCTTCCGCACAGCAGCGCCCGATATACTCATCGCTACCGTTTAAGGGTGACGCAATAGTGCAGCGAACCACCCGAAGGCTTACCCGAGCCATTGCCAAAACGTAGTTTGCGGCCGACTTACTTGTAAGCTTCACCGCAACACCAAGTGTCTGCCAGCAGCTCAAAGGATACTGCAATCGCAATTTCCTGTGTGTACAATTTCGCTTGCTTGTGTCGAGCAAGGTATATTGGAAAAACGACCACGCAACTGTCCGCAAGAGCTCGAGAACATGTCCCACTTGGCTACACAGTGGTGTGAGAAAGAATATGACGACCGTAGTATTGTCACATATAGTGGATACTAACCACAAAATAAACTCAACAGATTCATTCCAACCGATCTACTGTGTGCCACGACGCCACACGAGAGCTGTTAGATGCCGTCTGCTGACGACAGCAGAGGCAATCGCAATCCGGCCCCATAACCCGGAGTTGTGTGCACAGAAAAATTTTGTGCAGACCCTCTGTCTACCCTGGCGCAAGACTAACATAAGTAGGTCAGGTCACGTCAGGTCAGGTTAGGTTAGGTCAGGTACAACGGACGATAGAGGCTTTCGCCTAACGAGCGTTCTGTTTCTTGTGCCGGTAAGTGACACGACCCCAGGCACTTCGACGTTGGGTTGACTCTTCTTACTTCTGCAAAGGAATGAAGCAGGAACAGAGGCAATCTTTACACTTTCATGTGTCAGCATCAAAATACACTACATACTCCAGTACAACTACAATATTTCCAGGAGAACGTCAGACCAACACTCATCTAAGCCCCTTTTGAAGGCTTCTACAGACTCAAATTCCACTAAGGCACAAGGAAGTTTATCCCAGATGTTAACGAGTCGCTTAGTAAAATTTTTGCCCTGATGTTCAAACGAACTCTGTGTTGTTTGAGCTTCACAGGTCTGGCTAATCACATAGCCTTATTGATGAGATATTTGATTTATTGACGCCTGTAATTCAAGTGTTCATTTTGGACCTACATACTTGTGGTTGTGCTACCCTGATGATGATCCACTAAAAACAACCTGATTCTTTACGTCCTACTTCTACTGTTTTATCGGGGTATTATTTCACAATAATGAGACTCGCAAAAATCTCAGGGCGAAACTGCGTGCTAGCCTGAAGAAAGACCGCAAAGTCTGATGGTCTCTTCGTGCATCGGAAATGGAAACAGCCGCTGCCGTTGGTAATCATCGTAAGTTATTCCCTCTGCTACGGAAAACAGGCAGCAGGAGACCTGGTGTTAACGAGACAATAGGCGAGGAGAATGGACAGATGATCCACAGCCAATCAACACCCATGGAGCCTTGGGCAGAACTTATTGCAAGATAGTTCATCCAATCTGAATTATCACGCGCAGAAGTCGAATGGAGAGCAGATTGTTACCATTACATAAGGCCGCAGGGGCAGACAGAACCCTCCCCCCCAACCCTGTTTAACTTCGGGAGACTTGCCCTTATAAATGATTTACGCGAGTTGCTAATGGAACTTTGGGAGCAAGAAACTGTCCCGACAGAATGGAGCCGCTCCGTCATAGTCCCAATTTTCAAGTGAGGCTTCTGTTCGGAATGCAGCAGTCATAGAGGGCTCAGTCTGATCTCAATTGCCTTTAAATTGTTTGCGCTTGTCGTTTTTCCCATGCTGCAGATTCGTGAAGAGCAACCTGGGTTTAATCGAGGTCGGAACCGTATCGACCACATCTTCACCTTGCGTCAATTGTTGGAGCACCGCCATGTTTATTGGCGAACCACCGTAGTCGTATTTCTCTACATCGAAGGTGCATTCGATTCAGTTGATCAATGTGCTCAGGAAAGTAGTGCAGGACGAATACGCAAACATTATCAAAGCGCTGTACGCACATTGTTCAGGTAGAATGAGGGTTTAGGATAAACTGTCGCAGCCCTTCCATAGCTCCAGCTGTGTGAGACAATTTTGCCCGCTGTCACCTTTCCTCTTTAAGTTCGCCATTGGTGAAGTCATGGAAACAGTGTTCACTGGACATGACCTAAAATATGTGAAACTGCTTGCTGTATAGCAACTTATTGACTTGGAGTATGCGGATGATGTTGCCCTCATCTGTGACAACTCCCAGACATGCCAAGCAGCAGTGGACCGATTAGCACTAGCTGTCAATCGTTTTGGGCTATGCTTTACCCCGTCGAGATGCATAGTACTTCTCCAAGATTAACAAGGACCCAATCTTGCGCTGACCGTTGGTGGTGATCAGCTAGAACTCATTCAAGAATTCAAGTAGCTGGGCAGCTATATTGGTGCTCGTGTGATCGAAGGTGAGGTAACGAACCGTATAAGCAAAAGCTCGAGGTCCTTTTGCCAATCTCCGCCACCTGTGACGCGGATGCAACATCGCTCTCGCTCTGAAGGGCAAAGTGCAAAATGCTGCAGTCCATTCAGCCCTCTTATACGGTTGTGAAACTTGGCCCATCAGGTCGATAGACATAAAGAGGCTCGTAACATTCGATCCTCGCTGCCTTCCCAGCTTAGCTCATGTCTGGTGGGAGCACCGCCTGAGCAATGAGCGTGTTCGGCGTCACGTATTTGGTACAGGAAGAGCGAGTGAACAGCTCAGCACCATTATATCACGCACCAGGCTTCGATGCCTGGGCCACGTGTTGCGCATGCCAGCACACCGACTCCCGCGAAGTGCAATGTTTGCGCGCTGCGGGTGCGGTTGGAAGAGGAGGGGAGAGGCCAAGCGATGACTTGGTGGAGAGGAATGAAAACCCTCACTTCGAAGTTGGCGTCGGTTAGTGAATCCCGACTGTCTTGCCGGTGTCCTAAAGACCATGAACACGTTTGGTTGGACACACTTGCTAATATGGCGAAGAGCTGGTCCTAGTGACGTTAATGTTGGGTTTCTTTGTTTCTCCCATCCCGCTTAGCCTCCCCCTTCAACTACAATCACAATTTTTAGGGGTAATATGACTACTTTGCGGCACAATATCCGGCTGTTAGCTCTCCGGAACGATGTCCATCCGTTACTGATGACTCATCCGGCGTGCCTCCGTTTCGTTTTTTCTATTGCGGCACAATAGCTGGGATTTTTTCCACCTGCAGCGAATGTGTATAATGATGATGAATGGAATATTGCGTAAAGTGTCAGATTAAAGCGTGAGCATCTACTGTCGATAGAACACGCGAGCAAATAAGACGCGCGAAGCGTTTTATGTCCAGGAGCTCCTTGGGTTCATCCATCCGACAGAAACTGAGCCACCCTTAGGTCGAGACGAGAGCACTGGCCTGCCGTCTGCGAACTCTCGGGAGGGATGTCCATCCGTTTTTGGAGACAGCTGGTGTGTCTGCATCTGTGTCGCACCCGACGGGCACTAGCAACCCGGTGCGCGATAACTCAAGCGAAGGAGACGAATGACGAACACAACCAAATAAGTGGGAGAGAACAACTGCCAACGATCAGCATCGTTGCAACCTTAAGATGTTTCACGCGCCTGAGTCAAGGGATACTAATCCTCAGGATCGTTTTGATCACGACGTGAAATATCTACAGAGCCTGATTGATAGGATCCTCGACGTGCGTGAATAGGGGTTGAGGGTGAAACAAACCACGCGTCTTGGAAAAAGTGAGATAAGATTCGACCTCTATGTGTCAGCTTTGCAGATGACATGAGTCCGAGGGTTGTACTATCCCGCCTCGGTAGGCTAAAAGAGTTGACGATCTATATTTGTCAAGATTTGGACCCGTCGGACAGAGAGAAACTGACATCCGCTATCATTGAGTTAAAGCGGCTTACTGGTAGCGGAGAAAATAACCACCGCATTGTAAATTTTCGGGTAGTACCCCGGGTCATGCGGAACCCGGATCAACAGGTCAATGACGCTTCTTTCGGGTCTGGCGGTTCCAGCCGCGGCCTGCACGTAGCCTACACAGATTTTTGCAGTTTAATGACCAAACTTGACGATCCATATTACTTCGTTGCCTTTCGTCGTCCGGACATACTGGGACTGGCAGAAATCTAGCTAAACCTTGGGATCCCTACCCAGGAATTCCAGATCAGTGAACACTCGTGCTTCCGGTGCTAGAAATTCTCCAACGAGTGCTGTGGCGTGCTGTTATACATTCGGCGTTCGCGGTGCGGGAGACTGGTAAACACATACCGAAGCGTAGATTGCGAGGCAATATGGTGCTAGATCCGCCTGAGTTAGGGTGAATTGTTTGTGGGTGCAGCTTATCGCAGCCCGCGATTTCAATGTCCGGATTGGCTGCCGCAAGTCAGAAACTACATGAGTCGGCCGCGCTTCCAGCTTATGGGCAAGTTTAACTTCCCTCGAATATTGTGGCTTGAGGTCTAACTTCGCCCCAGGCACCATGAAATCGAGAAGCAGTCTGCGGAGATGGTAGTTGAAACTGGGGCAGCATAACTTGTCTGCCAACCGACGCGCCTTACAACACATTCCGCTCCATCGTGCTTGGACCTAATAGTAACTAGTTGCGACCAACGTATGTATGAAATCCAGGTCCTGGGGCCTCAGGCAACTAGCGACCACTCGATGAGCTTAGCCAGCCTAGAGCTGTCACCGCCCTACTCACGTCCGCTGTAGTCGTCCTACAATTATTGGAAGATCGACTTCGATGGGCTCAATCAGTGAAGTAGGCTGGTCGCTACCGCATGATTCATCCGTAGAAGCCTGTTGGTCTATTGTAAAAGAGGGTGAGCAAGCGTTGTGCGCACGTTTCGTACCCCTGAAATATAGCAAAGCTGGACCAGTGAAGCCACATTGGTTGGACAGAGAGTATGGTTAAATGGCTTGACGGCGGCACGTTGTGTGGAATACATTTCTCGTGTCTAGCTTTCCCGATGATTGCTAGGCATACAAAAAGCAGCGGAATCTATGCAACAGCGTAAAAGCGTCAGCAATTCGAAGAGAAGCTTGCATACTCAGCGAAAACGGTCCCCAAGTAGACTGTTTGCTTACCTGAAGCAGCGACTGAGGTCCGCAACTGACGTAGCTATGTTAGAGGGCACCGACGGACAGCCTGTGACCACTAGCAGAGAAGGCACATCCGCATTGGCGGAGCACTTCGCTTCAGTAGTTATAAGTGGACATGCGCCTATGCCGAGCTCGACGTGTGCAGCCTCTGTTGTACTCGATGGCCTGGGTTACGGTGTAGCAGATGTCCGCAGTCTACTCGCCAGTCTTGACGGCACGAAACCTGCCTGACCCGATGGACTTCACTCACTTATTTTAAGGTCCTTATCGGCCATCATCTTGCCTGCAGTGACGAATCTGTTCAACAGATCGCTGTCCGAGTGTGCATTGCCGAGTGACTGGAAATGTTCGCTAGTGAAGCGGCTTCCCAAAGGCGGTAACTCACGCAATGTGGAAAATTACCAGCCGACTTGTCTCACCTTTGTTTTGGCATAGATCACCATCATCATTATACACGTCAGAGGAGATTGTAAAAAATGGGATTCTTCAGCTGCTGGAGTCGAAAGATCGCCTATCGCCGGCACAGCACGGCTTCATAAAGGGCCGCTCGTGCATCAGCAACCTGTTGTTGACGCGTCAGGATTGGTTGCAAGCGTTGAACCAGGGGAAAGTCAGTGGATGTTATCTACATTGCTTTCAGTAAAGCTCTCGAGAAAGTGAACCATGAGGTCCTGCTCTACAAGCTGATGATGTGTGATGTTAGCTGCTCACTACGCCACTGGATCATTGACTTCCTCAATGGAAGATGGCAGGAACAGGTGGATGACCACCTAACTGGTATCACTCCAATGGCGGTGTACCCCAGGACATAGTGCTGGGCTCATTTTTGATCCACATAAACGAGGTGCCTCAGCTTTTTCGATCGCCCTGTACACTGTTTGCAAATGATTTAAAGATTTGGGGGTATTGATCACCCGACGACTATGAGGTCCTTCAGCACGACGTCCATCGTTTATCTTAGTGGTCTGTAGAAGTTGACCGGCCGGTCAACCCGGCTAAGTCCTTATTTATCAACTTGTGGAGGGGTGGTAATGAGTATGCATCCTTCCGCCCCGCCACCTGCTGCACCCCACCAGTTCCGTAAAGAATCTAGGCGTACTCACGCTTTGCTCGGAAATCCGCCGACAACATGGACTGCTCCTACTTTGGGCACTTAGATGCAGCTTCTGCAATTGGTCTGAAGAGACTACCATTCGCTTGCTCTTTTCCATGATAAGACCGGTGCTTGAGAACGACTCACCCGCCTATTGTCCGATCACAATAGGTGAGGTGCAGAGACTGGAACCGGTCCAGCATGTAGCTACCTTGCTCATCCCCAGTTTAGGGGTATGTCGTACGACGAAAGATATCGGGGACTAGGGCTGTATACCTTGTCATATCGTCGGCTTCAGCTTGATCACATAATGACGCACCGGATATTGCAGCTGGGCTACTTCCTTATGTTGAGGCTGCCACTGCATGTTCGCACACCAAGCAGCCCATGCGGACACCGGTCCAAACTATTGGTACGGGATTTAAAGCGCATCGCTCACCCTCTGTGCTTCGAGCGTAGAGTGGTGAAATATTGGAACAAGTTGCCTGAGCTAATCGTGGAGGCGAAATCGGCATCGGACTTTAACAGATTCCTGGACGCCCACTATGCCGACTACAGGTATAGGGAGCGTATCGCACAAGGATAAGAGGTAGTGCAGCTGCGATCTGCTGCCACCGCGTAGGAATCAGCGAGGTGATTCTACGCATGTGCCCGATCCACCTATGATGGAGCAACACTGATTTTTATCTACTCGTTCTCTATTCTCAGTAGTCAGTACTAAGGCGACTTCAATGTTCATGATCTGGAACCTGCGGCATCCCCGAAGGTGCAATTTACGGCCGAGCTCCAAGAGTATATTGTAAGCATTCCGCTCTTCAGCCATGTCATCTCGCTCATCAGATTCAGAGAGGGAAATAAACCATCTGTGCTTGATTTAGTGCTCACGCACGTAGAGCTGATGATCGAGAAATGAAGGATGCTAAGCCCTCTGTGCCCGAGCACCAAGTAACCGTAAGTTACGACTTCAGGTGTTATGCGAAAAATCCACAAGAACATGGTAACCTGTTTCGAACAAGTCACTACGACATGCTGACAGAACTTGTGGGAGATGTCATCTGGGAGTTTTCGGACGACTGTTCCATTGAGAAGCTTTGGATGGAGTTGTTGGCAGACTCAATGACCTGATTAAATCTGCGTCGGTAGACAAGCCCCTTCTTTCCGCAGCAGAACTAGCATGCACGCGGTGCAGAACCCTAAAAATCATGACAGCAAGAAACGCCGCGTGGCATGAGTATAGAGCGAACCCTAGCTCTGACAACTGGAGTAACTATGCTGTGCATCGTAATCACTGTACCACACTTGTGCGCGAGGACAAAATAATACACCAGCAGAGTCTAACGGAAAGTTTTCTATTAACTTTAAGCTTCTGTACAGACATGTGAACAGCCACCGAAATGCGAAATGTGGTGTTCCCACACTTACCACAGCAAATGGATGTGCACAACCTGCCGGGAATGCAGCCAATGTCCTACGGCTACAGTGTGCCCCAATTTTCCGACGTGCTCCCAGAATTTGTAACTTACCTGTCCCATTCTCCCAGAGGCCAGTATTTACACACATCATGCTTAGTTCAGCGATCATTTCGAGGAAGCTGTTGTCGCAACGCACCTATAGTTCCCCGGAGTTGACAACATTCCTTCAAAAGCGCTGCAGATGGCAACTACGAGGATAGCTGAACCACTAACGAGATTTTTCCGAAGCTGCCTGCACGAGCATCAGGTCTCTAGCATGTGGAAACAAAGCATAATTACCCCGATTTTCAAGACTGGTAGCCGTTCAGAGCCAGCCAATTATCGTCCAGTGATTCTCCTCCCGGTACTCTCAAAGGTGATGGAATCGATAATAGCTGAAGATGTAATGAGCTATTTCGAAAGATCTAACATCATAGCACCGGAGCAACACCGAATCTGTCAGCGTCGGTCATGTACTACCAACTTACTGCTTGCCCGTGGTCGTTGGACCACGATAGCCGACGGTAGGACCGGCATTGATGTCATCTGCCTAGATTTTCTAGAGCCTTGGGCCGCACACTTCACTGCATTTGTCCCCAAAAGCTGCAAGCATACGGAGTTGGGAACCCTGACCTTGAAGGTATCCGAAACTAACTCCTTCAGCGGCGCCTTCAAGTTCGAGTTCGGGGCTCATTTTCTGATCCAATTGATGTGGACCGTGCTATTCCACAGGGGTCAGTTTTGGGCTCTCAGTTATTCTTGTTCTCCATTAACGACCTTACGAGTGTCCTCGAGTCAAATTTCCTTATTTTGCCGATGACATCAAGGTATAGCGGGAAATCGGCTGTCAGAAAGATCACGATATGCGTCAACTAGACTTAGACTGCATTTTTGAATGGTCAAATTTAAATCTACTTCTGTTTAACACGGGCAAGTGCAGACTGTGCTTGTCCGTCACAAGCCCACGTACGCACAGAAGCTTGGAGCCGATATGCTTAAAGCCGCCTCACAAGAGCGAAACCTTGGGGCGGTAATCCAAGACGAAGTTGGCTGTTCGGCGCCATCCTTGTAGGCGTCCAAAACAGCGAACCAACATAATGGTCTCTTACGGAAGGCTTCCGGTAGTTTCGATCCCTCCGTGTTCCTCAAATGCTCAGTGCATATGTAAGACTCCATATAGATTACGCGATCCATGCGTAGCAACCCTGGTTAAAACGCGATCTGGTTTTACTGGAGACCGGCTAGCGAAGGGTAGCGGAAATTGTGAAGGAATTGTTTAACCTGAAAAACCCTGTGCAATTGAAAGCCGTGGGAGTGCACAGCGGAAGATATCGCCGACTACAGGGTGACCTCATGCTGGCGTTTCAGATTTTGGAAAACCCCGATCACTCTTTCAGCCCCCCCTTTTGAAGCTTAGCCTCAACACAGAATTGAGTGGTCATAAACTGAAACTGGCCACCCAATACAGTCGGCTGGAGTGCCACCGGAATTATTTCTCCCTTTGCGTTTGTCAACAGTGGAATGCTCTTTCGACTTTTGTCATTTCTGCGCCCACGCTACCCATTATTAAAAACGATTTGACGATGCTTTACACCATCTATATTAATTGATCTGATTTCTAATCATTGCGTGATGAAAAACGCAGACAAACATTGTGCTCACCAACCTTTAGGAAATCGGAGTAAGCGGATTTGTCTTTCATCAAGAACATCAGTCTGAGGCAAACAATTGTTTTCAATGATTCATCTACAGGCCGGTACAATCGTATAAGGTTAAATTACAAAGGGATGGATAGTGATTGGTTCGGGGGTTTGTTCTGAACTGACTCGGTCAATGGTTAGACAGCGAATAGCTCGCCGCTGTCTTATGCACACAGATCGATTGAGGGTTACGTAATCACAAGGCCTGACCCGATGTTGGGGTGACGGCTAGACTGATGGTTGTTCGGCCAGGGCAGGTATAGAGATTGAACAAACTTTTTCTGCGAGCACAGCGGGGGTTGGAATTTGCGGATCGCAATGGCCTCTGCAGTGGCGAGCATCCTTAACCGCGTAACTTTCAATTTGCTCATTGGAACCTGATAAATCACACTAAAAGCATTCAGGAGGTTAACCTGGTGACCAGATTCGAACAGATGAGACAAGATACCGCTTGTAAGTACTCCGGTGCCCCCGTTCAACAACCATTTAGGGCGACGTGACAGTTGACGAGCCGTCCGACCAATGTATGTTGCCCCACAAGTGCACTTAAATCGGTAGATAACGTAAGAAGAGGTCAGCTTCGGCAGTCTGTCCTTGCTGCACACAGGAATTAGCTGATTCGTGGCGAAGATGCATCGGAACTCCGCAGCCGGAAAGGTATTCCTTATCGATTGCGTCAGTTTCCTTGTTAAGAGCTCACTAACTGTATCACCTTTGTGTTAACGTGGATATTCTGGTGAGTCCACAGTCGCGTTTCTCACTTTTGTGCACCATTTTTTGAACTAACGTTATTCCCAAAAACCTTCATACGGAACTTACAAAGCCTCGAATTTTTATCCGTATTACACCATTGTTTCAATGTTAGCACCTGTGTTCACCATCGACAATTAAGGGCATGCATGACAGTAGGGTTATGCGATCCGTACTGAACAGTACTCGGCATAGGGCTACTTTGTACATCATGTTGACATAACCGTTAAATATCCCCAGGAGTACGGACGGCGAATTTAGTTTGGCTGTCTACACCCGTGGGAACATGAAAGCCAACTGTTTAAGATAGGTATTACGATTTCCATCCATTCGTTTAGAAATAGGCATTAAGTGGAGCGTATTTGCAGACTGCATGCAACATTCACTTTTATCTTGGCTGTCCCAACCTGTTTAATGTAACGTTGATATTGCTCATTGGTCATTCCACGTGTTGGCGAGATTTGGAGATATCCACCTCATATCATTGACACACTAATTGGAGCCCTGTATGCCACTACTTTGAGTGTGTCTGATCGTCTAAAAGTCACGGTGCTCCCTTAACTAGAAGGCTGCCGATACTAATTGGTCCCTGGAAGAAATAGCCGTTCAAGTCTATTACTACATGCAAACCAGTTTTTATTACATATTTCCTCGACAACTTTCAGCTCACATCTCAGCCAATAAATAAATAAATAAATAAATAGATATTCCTCACATCTAGACTCACTCAGATAGTCGTCACACCCCCGGAAAAGCAGTGTACGCGCATTTCATCCTTTCGGGAATCGTCAGCAGTGCGCATTCCATCGGACCCTGGTAGGGCTAGAACCCGCAACTCGACTGTTGCCAGTCCGTGGTTGAGACAACTGTGCTACGGGGGAAGGAAACGACCATAGTGAATAAGTTACTAGATTGATATAGCGCCGCTCACTATCCACTGACTTACACGTTACTGCCGTGTAAAGGACAGCGTAGCCCCTTCACCAAGCGACGAGCTTACCAAACTTAAGCCGCCAATTAACTTATGGCGTTATAAGCAGTTTGGTCTGCATACTGATTACAGATTAGTAGGGGGAGTTGAATCGTATAGGTAGATACTCGAGTTGCGGTTTTGAGCCCTACCAGCGCCCGATGGAATGCGCACTGCTGACGATTCCCGAAAGGATGAAACGCGCGTACAGTGCTTTTCCGGGCGTGTAACGGTTGTCTGAGTGAGTCTAGATGTGACGAATATCTACCTATACCATTCAACTCCCCCTACTACTCTTCTGTAAATAAATAAATGACATTTTTCTTCTTGACAGAGCGAGGCATGCCTTTACAGGAATGAACATGCTATGCTAACAATGCGTGATCCGACATGTACAAAAATACATGTATGCCGCAACAGTTAGCATTTGTTCATCCTCCATACACAATACATGACATATTATTCAGCATTATGGTACGTCTTAGTTGTTGTATTCTAGAATATTTGCTCTTTTTTATGTTGCGACACATTAGCTGAGGCGTGTTCTCACCCACAGCCATCGTGTATTTATGATTCATCAATACCAATTACCACCTCGTTGCAGTGGTCCCCACCGGCTTCAGGCTGACGGTTGTTGGTCTTTATTTTGCTCAACCACAACCAATACATTATCTCGGATTAGGGTTAAAAATCACGTCGGATGCTTCAGCGAGTTCGTTTAACTCAACGTCATCTTGGCTGCAGCTATGGACTTTTGGATTATTTAGCATTAAAGCAGAATATTCACCCTTCATGGGCGTATAAAGGGTATTAGAAATGACTTCACTACTATGGCAGTGTTTGCGATACCTATCCAAGGGTGTTTCTTACAGACCTGTCGATGGTAAACTTAACTACTAGTTAGAGTGCCATTTTCCATCCTTGCTGTAAATATATACATATATATATATATATATATATATATATATATATATAGGGTTGGCGGCATCCGGTTTCGGATGTGTCTGTCAATGTGGCTACCCACAGGACGCCTGCGCCTACAGAGGGACCATGGGTGGCTTGCACTGCACCACCCACTGCTCCATCCACACACCCCATATCCAGTATAAACCCGAAGGAATAAGACCGGGAGACATGTGGATGGGAGCCACGTTTCAGCAACGGAGTCGGCCCACACTCCTTCACAGGCAAACACAAGCACGCTGTATTTAGGAATCAATCGCGCACAAGGCGGTGGCTGGACTGTACTCCGCTCCACACTGAGTGCATGGAACCAATCTTCGAGCCTAGCACGACCACAAGGACGGTGCACCCCGTCCCCTCCAGCAACCATCAACTGTCTCCTAGAACCAGTATGAACGATGTAGTGGTTATTATACAGGTAGGCACCTTGTCAACATGCACGTCAAGTGCAGTCACATCGGGGATATCAAGCAACATACAACCACTAGAAACGACAAGATGAACTAAAAAAATCGGATAACGCACACAGATACAGAGACATAAATCTTCCCTCAATAAGCGTACAAAAGGTTGATTACGAACGATTTCGAGATAAGCTGAGGTCAGAAAACATATTTTAAGGGAATGGCACAAGCACGAAAATGTTACCGAAATTTAATACAATTGGCTTAAGCGACGTGTGCAAGTTAATGGAACAGAGTACTGGTAGAATTTATATGAGGAAGAAAAGCATTAGGACAAAATTACAAACCCACCATCTGAAATAAAGGGACTTGGCATGCAAGCATGCGGTTAGTAAATCGAATTCAGCGTGCCTACAAACGCTGCGCCGGTTCTGCCTACGTTCTCTGCAGAACCCGACGTTGCTTCGTTGATGGTCCCACTGGCGTCGCTCATGGTTCACGAGGCCTGCCTGACTCAGGCACTCGCGACCGCATGTGCCACAATACCGTGCGCTCGATGTCGATGGAGTACAACCCATCGGTGCTTGCCGCTTCCGCACTTGCCGCTTCTTCTCTACACGTATGAGGTCTTTCTGCCGCACCTCGGCAACTGCCTTCATGATCAGATCGCGCCATGCACGCCGAGAAACCTCCTTCGATTCCCAAGAGCTGCAATCAAGATTAGAAGGTGAGAGACTCACGTTGATCATGTCCTGATAACGTAGCTTCGGTTTCCCCACATGCCGCTTCCCAACACTCAGTTGAATATTTAATAGTTGTTTCGGTATCCGCGTCGAATGCATGCAACTCACATGACCGAACTACCTCAGGTGTCTCCGCAAAAGTGTGCAGTCCACTGCATACATCCCACTTCGGCGCAACACTTCTGTGTCCGCAACTCTGTCGCACCAGATGCGCAGAATCCGTCGCAAACACTGTTGATGGAACCGCTAGAGATAATCGCACGTCCCGACGGTACATCGTCCACGTTTCACTGCCGTATAGAAGAACGGACAGCACCATGAATTTGTACACCATCAGCTTCGTGCCAATGGTAAGCTGATGGTTGTTCCACACTCGGTACTCTAGCTTCCCGAATGCCGCCGCTGCCTTCGACACGCGGATACGCAGCTCACTGTGTAGCTGCTGATCAGTCGATATCACCCTCCCAAAGTAGCAGAAGCGGGAGGTGGTTTCCAATACTTCAGCACCAATGCTGAATCACGACAATATTAATGGTTGTATAGCTGATGAAGGCTGAAAGAGACAGACAGTTTTGCTTGTGTTGATGGTGAGCCCGAATTTGGCCGCTGTCGAAGCCAGAGCACTAGTCATGTGCTGCAACTCATCCGCGCTATGTGCAAACAACGCACAGTCATCAGCAAACAGCAACATACGGATAGTTGTCTCAGACTAGGGCTCTCGCACCGAAACGACGGATGTTCAGCAACCCACCATCAATACGGTGCTCCACACGAACACCGTAAGCACAAGACCTCATGGCATGAATATGTATGTTAATCAGGACAGAACTAAGACACAGCCTTGCTTCACACCAGAGACAACTGCAAAGTCATCCGAGGCCTCTCTACTCAGCTGCACCCCCGCCCGCATACCACTGTGCAGACATTCAATTAAACTTACAAACTTACGCGGGCAACCAAACTTACCCAACACCAGTCACAACACCTCGCGGTTCACTATATCAAACGCCTTGGTGAAATTAACAAAAAGCAAGTACAACAGCTGGTCTGGTTCTCTACACTTCTCCTGCAACTGACGAGCCGCAAACATCATATCTATGGTGCTGTGACCCGAAGGGAATTCACATTGCTATTCTGCCACCTTAGGTTCTACAACCTGGCTGACGAGGCGATTGAGCAGGATTCGGACAATCACCTTGCCCACACAACTCAGCAAGTTGATGCCACGATAATTCGTGCAACATTGCTTGCTCCCTTTGCCCTTGCACAAGGGCATCCTTCAGCCCAGGATGCACCTCCTCCTCAATCTAAACGCGTTGCACCAAGTGGTGCAGCGCAGTCAACAACGCGGGTCAGCCGTGTTTCAATACCTCAGGCGGGATCTCGTCGGCCCCAGCACACTTGCCGATCCACAGCTAAGCAAGCGTTCTCTGCGTCTCATCCCGTGGCGGCATGTCCGCCAGACTGGCCTTCACATTCTGCTGCTTGAGGCCGTTCAATGTACGCTGGTCGATCTCTGAACGGTTGCTCAAGACACAGTCAAAATATTTCCGCTAAATCTGCATTATATCTGCAGTCTGTGTGCAGGTAGCGTCTGAACTACCATCGATCAGCGTCCTCAGCGGCCCCAATTTCGGTCCATACACCGCCTTCAAAGAGTCGAAGCATTTCTTGTGTTGGCGGCGTTCGGCGTAACATTCGATCTACTTCACCTTCTCGGTCCACCATACATATTTTATGCGATGGTTCTCCCGTGTCAGTCGCCGTCGATGTTTGCGAAACTGACTATTCTTCCTCAAGTCACTGGGGTATGTCACACATGTAGCAAATGCTGCATTCTTCCCCGACACCAATGCACCAATCGTCGCATTGTTCTCATCAAACCAATCAGGCCGCTTACAGTTTTCGGGCCCAATGGTCTCCTCGGCAGCAGCTGTCACCTGGTCGCGAATGTTGTGTCATAGGTCGACCACTGTTGCTATGCCTCCCAAATCCATGGTTGTGCAGCCATCTCCTTCTGCAGCTCAATTCGTTTCGCCACAGTACCGAGGGAGAGAATGTTAAATGTACGCCGATTCACGGCAGGAGTGCAATACACAGATTTACGAAACTATATGTACAGTTTGGTCCGCACCAATTTATGATCGGTGCCACACTCAGCTCCACGCAGTACTCGTGTCATGCTCACTTCCCGCATGTCACGCTGACATACGATGACATAGTCGAGCAGGTAAGCTTCACCATTCCATGGGTGCGTCCAGGTTACTATATCACTCGCACTCGTGCAAACCGAGTGTTCGTGATCGTCAGGCCGTGAGTGGCACACAGTGAGCGCAGCCTGTCACCGTTCGCATTCGCTGAACCGATGCCATGCGGAAAGATGTCAACTGTCCACACCGATGCATCACGTCCAACGCGGGCGTTGAAATCAGCCAGCAGAAATAGTCGGTCGCACCTCGGCACAGACCGTATCACGGTGGATATCTGAGGGTAGAATTGATCACGTGTGTCATCAGGATAACACATGGTCGGACTGTACGTGCTTATAAAAGTGGCAAACTTACCTCTTCCGAGTCGTAGGCGAAAAGTCATCAGTCGCGCGCTGATGCCTGTTGGTTCACCCACCAGCTGGCCATGGAGGCGATCGAATAGTGCAAATCCGACTCCACGTTCACGTGGTGCTGAGGCGGCGTTGCCCACCCAGTAGAATGTGTAGCCACCACCTGCTTCATGCAACTTATCTTGCTCAGCGAGCGGAGTTTCACTGAGGGCCGCAATATTGATGTGATAACGCGCCAGTTCCATCGCCATCAGTGCAGTGCGTCACGCTGGGTGCTCAATATAGTTCCGGTCTATTAATGTGCACACGTTCCAACACCCGATGCTGAGTACTTTGTGCGCAGGCATACGATTGCATTGGTGGGCAATCGCGCTATATATATATATATATATATATATATATATATATATATATATATATATACTGTCCCTATTATACTTAGCCACGGGTGTTTTGATCGGCCAAACTATAAATCATAAGCATTCAATGATATCTTTGGAATCGGTGTGATCACTTCTAATGATTTTGCTGATTTGAGGATTCGGCCATCTTCTGCCAAGTCACCTAGTTTCAAAGTACAAACGGGTTACCCGTGTTGTTACAGTCACCATTATTCCAGTTTACCGACCAAGTCAATATATCTTTTATCTTTCTCTAACTTTCTTGAACAATATTTCATCTGTGTGTGCGTGTGCGGCTGAAGAGAGTGCGACGCCTCGTTCGTTCACTGTACAACACCAACACCGCGATGTCGACAGTAAAATACTGGCGACCCGTATCTGAGTCAGGCAACCAGAACAATTAAATAGATCTGTCCGAACTGGTTGTAATGTCGCAAGATAAGCTGAGGCCTGAGTTATGAAAGCATCATCCGGGTAGCCAACGCGTTCTTTTCGCAGCTCTAGCACGCACGGTAGTAAAGGGTGGGTTGTGTGACATCTAGACTACTCACCCACGTCTATTGGCTTCATCTTTTGTAATTGAAATAGGCGTTCAACGTCTGCTTGCGAAAGCCCCGAACACGAATGCTTCTCTAAAACCTTAGTGAATGCAGATACGCGAACGGGTGTTGATAGAAAACGTCGTTTGTATGAATGGTAACGGAAACAAGTGCTTGGTTGATTTTCGTGCATTCGGGTGCCTAGGAAGCGTTCGGTCTTGGCGTCTGGAACCAGATTGTTATACACAAATTCAGCTGTGTAAAATAACTGTATATTGCATTTGACAAGGTAGACAAACACCTCTTCAAAAGATGCTTCCTCGAGGTAACTAAATTTTGCACTTCCGGAGCGTAAACCGTGTTTCTCACAGAAATAGCCGTGCAGTAGTTATACTCCTACTCGAGAAGATGTAATACCAGCGTGCAGATCGACTCTGCAGTCACCAGCTACATTCGATATGCAGAAAATTGGGGGACACTGGAATATGAGACAAACTAGGGTACAAGTGGAACGACCGGCAGAAATCCATCCCTTAATATGCATTCATTTTGGCACATTCAATTTCGTTGACCGTAATCCTTTTCACACGAATCTAAACAGTATATCAAGGACTTATGGACCAGGGCGGCTGATGAAGGAGTGCCTATAGATGTGAGATACCTGGATTTTTCTAAAGCATTCGACAGGGTCAATCACTTCTTTCTCCTCCAAAAGCTTGCTGCCTACGGTATCAACGGTTCCCTGCTCACCTGGTTTGAAGACTACTTACACGACAGAGCAATCAAGGTAAGAGTAGCCGACACCTATTCTGAAAGCCTTTACGTCTCCAGTGGTGTACCACAAGGACCCGTCCTCGGTCCGCTACTGTTTTTAGGCTACATTAATGACATTCCAGCAGACATTCTATCTCCAATGCAAATGTTTGCAGACGATGCTAAAATATGGAGAGCAATTCGCTCAGCATCCGACCGTGTCTACCTCCAGGAAGATCTGACCCGGATTAACGAATGGGCAGAAAAGAACCAGCTCCCACTGAATCCTGCAAAGTGCCACCTGCTGACGGTGCACAACAGCTTCGTCAACACACTTTTTGGGGCAACACGTCATGCAACACTTGATTAGTAAACGCGACTTAGGTACAATCGTGCAAGAGAGTCTTGGAAATTCGCTCCAATGTTCGAAAGCAGCAAGTGTGGCAAGCTTGAACTTGAGACTTTTGAGGCGAGCTCTCGGCACTTTTGAGCGGCGGCTAGTACCATTGTTGATTAACTCCTACATTCGTCCTCATGTTGAATATGCAATTCAGGCCTGGTGTCCATGGTTAAAACGAGACATCCGCCTCTTGGAACAGCCCCAAAGAAGAGCCACAAAGGCAACCCGTGGACTATCCGGTATAAGTTACCAAATGCATCTTCGTGTACTCGGTGTGTTCTCATTAGAATACTGACGGCTTCGCGGAGATCTTACACTCACATACCGGATACTAACCGAAAGCGAGCATCCATGTACATCACTGTTGACTCTAGCCCCATACAAACGAAACCGAGGCAACCACCTGAAACTAATGACGCAACACTCTCGTTTGAGTTGTAGAAAGTATTTTTTTCTCACTTAGAATCTGTTCTCACTGGAATGCATTACAAACTATGTGGTTAACCTACCAGACATGACGACATTCGAAAGACTCTTAGATTTTCATCTTAGTGATAAACGATACACAACACTTTGCTAAAGTGCAATGATTTAACCGCTGATACTTTACCTTCCACGTTGGAACATTTTGATTTTAATTTTCTTTTGCATATCCATCCTGTGGGTCTTGTAAAGTTATGCTTTTTATCCCATCATACACCATTGAACCATTGAAGAGATGACGAACAAGTGTTAGACTGTTCCGCTTTCCATAAGTGATTATAAATAATTAGATGAGCATATTCCTGACAGTTCTGATGCGTAATATGATGTTACTAGTTTCTTCGTTTATTTCTTGTATTCCGTCACGCTTCGTATCTCACTTTTTCGTTTATCTTATCTTGTCGTATTTCGCCGCAATAGCTGAAGTGTGCTTCTCACCTCCAGCTAACGTGTAATAATGATGATGATGACATTTCTGACAGGTGCCCTCTCAAACATATTCTCGCAATTTGGTCCATCTGTCTATCTACAGATGCTTAACATACACTTGCGGCCGCATAAGGATTACGCTATCCATATTTACAGCTCTGGAAAAACATGATCTCGCACCGCTCGAGACTATACAACGAAGAATCACCAAGCGCGTAGAAAAATTGTCCCACCTTCCACATGATATTATACTGAGAAGCAAAATAGCATACAGCAGTAATTAACGGCGCCTACGCAGTGCTCTTATGATGGCCTACTGGATTTTGTGAAACCCCAGCCACATGTGTCGCTACCTACTGCATCTTGTTGTCAACACGAACCTAAAGAGCCACCAGTTTAGGTTCGCCACACTTTCCAGCCGACAATATTGTCGCCGAAAGGTTTACAATTATGTTGCATCCACCTATACATTATGTTTAAGAAAGGACTTGACGCTGCTTTAACCCACCTACATTAGGAAATATAGCCCACATCTATTGGGAGACAATATAACGGGACAAACGTTGCATAAATCAGCATTACCCTACACAATTGACGTTGAATCTTTTCTGTAAGTATCCATGTGAACACTGTGGTGAACACTGTAGGTTTCACATTCCATCAACAATCGCATTCTGGCCATCCCATAGGACTTGTCAAGTCTTTGCGTTGTTACCCGTAACACACCATTGTTCCTCGGTTTTTAACTTGGATTCTCAGCGATTATAACTTATTCGGGTGCGAAATTCCAATTTATCACCACCATTCATCAAACTGCACACATCATTACCAAGGAAACAAGGTAGCTGTGGGTTTCGCACGCAGCTGATACACATTGGCACTGCCACCTATCAGTTCTGAAACAGGCTGTTTCCGATGAGGGCGATGACAAAAATTGTGAGCTTTCGCTTCCACAGACCACCCTGAGTTTGACGAGTTTCATCCCGGATCTCTTAATTTTCATATGCTGCGTTGATAGGCTGCACCGCCAGCTGATCAATTATACAGCGGAAATATAACTGTCATGGACAGAGTAAGGGTGCTGAAAACTCAATGCCAGATCCGATGAATGTAGTAAGCTGAGGTTGCACATGGTCGCAGAAAGAAGTTGAGTTATCCGATCACTTCAACGAGGCGATCGTTGGGTGTTCGTGAAGTCGTTCTACATAGATGCAACTTGCCTACCTACTACCCAAGTGCGATGCTTATTATCGCTGCCACAGGAATAGTGGAACATTGGATTTATCACGGATAAAAAAGCAATAAGCTTCACAGTTTCCGTGGGTAAAGAGGGAGATCAAAATGAGTTTTATAAAGATAAACACATTGCGGCGCACTTACCGCAAATGTTACCTGAACACCCGCTTTTGTTACTTCGTATCGTGTCCAGGTTAATTAGGTTAGATCATGTCATGCAAGTGGTGAATGTATTGTCAACTTGGGTTTTAAACTTCACTAATTTAGGAGTGTAGATGACCGAATGCGGAATCGAGCTCCACGGCTAGGATACAAGCGTGGAAAAAACGTTCCAATGTCATTCCAACCGGCTGTATTGTGAAGATAGCTTCAAATGGTGGTGACTCAGTAAGGTGCATGCGAGATTCAATAGCGGTCGACATAGGAGGTTAGGATACTTGAGGAAACTGATATGCCAATGTGAGATTACCCCGCAGAAGACGATCTTGTTCACAGTACACTGCTATAGTCTTTAGTCTCAACTGGTAAGAGAAGTGGAGCAATGCCCTAACATTTTTTGTTGTCCCACGTTGTGGTTTAGCAAGTGCAGTGAGATGACGTTTTTGCCAAGGGCGCGACATCTGGAGGGCGTATTCCACATATGGCCTCAGGCAAGCTTTGAGCATTTGCGAAAAGTAGGTGGGATCACACTGGCCAAATGCCTTCTGCAGTAGGGCTGTGTTGGCTGACATTTTCACTGCTTTCTCAACCTGTCTTGAGCATCCGAGATCGTCCTACAGCAGAAACCCAAGAACACTTTCAATAGCATGGTTTTACAAGACATTTCTTCTAGTCGACATTATTAGAAATTCTGATGATGCATGACCATTATTTTACATTTGACAGGGTTAGACAAATCGCATTCTGTGCCGACCACTCGTAAGCCTTGATGAAATCGCCTTGCAGTGCTATGCGCTCGTCCACTCGTTTGATTGCCCACGAAATCCTGAGATCGTCCGCAAAGAGTAAATGTTAGACGTCTGCACTCCTGCAAGGTCGTTTTGCTTACATTAGAAATAGACGTGGTTCTAGTACAGAACCTTGCGTGACGATGCAGTGAACCTCTATGGGGTCGGAAAGAGCGCTACGAACTCGCCAATTCAAGAGTCGTTGGGGTAGGAATGAATGAATCCAGCCCAAAACAGGGTCACCTATCCCATAGCACCGAAGCTTGTAAAGATATATCTGGTGGTTTGGATGATAAAACGCCTTCGATAAACCAAGCTAGACGAAGTCCACTACTTCACCCGCATCGACGGATCCAGTCTAGCTCGCACGGGCTAACAACAGGTTCGTCGTGTATGAGCGGTTTTGGTGGATTCCATGCTGCTTCTTCACTATGATATAGCACCTTCCTAAATGTCAAATGAGTTCTGTGACGACAGGTTCCATGACTTTAACAAACCCAGGAAAAGGAGTAATGGGGCGGTCGTTTGCGGGCGGTGCACGATTGCCTCCCTTGTAAATGGGGATGATTATTCCACGCTTCCACTTAGTTTGAACCTACATCTATTCGAGACATCGCTGAAAAAGCTGAGATAACGGTTCGGCTATGCTCGGGGCTCCTACCTTCACTGACTCGGGTCATACGTCAACATGACCAATTGAACTGTGCTCACGTGGTGATATCAGACGCTTCAATACATGCGCAGGAAGGAAATGTGTGTACATCCTGGTGGTGACGTGATCTGTGCTAGGGTAGTGCAACATAGCTGTGCGTTCCAAATGATACCAGCGAATAATGTCTAAGGGCATTATCTGCCCCTTGGGCAGTTCGTTCTTGCCCACAGACGGTGTCTAGAAGGCGCAATGCCACGCTGTACCTTGCGAAGTCTGTTCACATGTCAGTGAAGAGGCGTAGGCTTGCGACAGAACTTCTTCATCAAATCCTGTTGGTGTTTCAATTTGTCTTCGCGGACAAGTTTGGCACAATGCTTTCGCTTCGTTATGTGGACATTTCAGTTTCCGGCTTCTGGATCAGATTTGTATACTTTTATTCGTTTCCGCTTCCTGCTCTTCAGGAATGACTTCACTAAATGTGTATTAAGTCTCTGATGCGTTGGTTACCAAAGTGTTGAACAGATTGACGAAGTTACCCAGGCGACATTGGGGGAGTTGTTTTGCTGGAAACGACTAGTGATATTGATGAGGTTGAATAAAATGTTGTAGTGTGTAACTATACAGACATCTCCGATGTCCCCGTTAAACTGTACTGTGTAATAGACATAGCGCAAAAGCAGTCTTGCGCGAGCACTGTTCAGGTTTCTCATAACTTGTTGGTAAAGACGATGTCAAAAATGGCCAACTTGTTCCTCTTTTTGAATTTCATCGGGGAAGTAACGAGATTGCAGTTGTAGACCAGCGACTAATTCTTGTAGTTTGGACCTATACTGTTCACCAAGGGAGATCGGAACATCTGGTGCGTGTAAGTTGTAGTCTCCTACAAGGTGAACGTGAAACTTAAACTGAGTCGGAACGACTTTAAGTTTAGAAGCTGGACTGTCATCCATTTCCTGAGTGGAAATGCAATTACGGTATACCAGAGTAACTAAACATATACTACTACGTTTTAGTTGCAGCCGGCACCAAAGTGAGTCCACAATTTGAATCTCTGGGTCCTCAATAGCTTGGAGATGTAGGTCAGTGCGATAGCACAAAATTGCGCCACCCCTACTAGGTTGATTTTTACGCAGCTCAGACACACCTGCTAAAGTGATCACTGTATCAGTGATTCAAATGTTTAATCAAGTCTCAGTTATTATTAACAAGTCCATAGACTTCAAGGCTTGAGGAGAATGAAGCTCAGATAATTTTTTGTGGAGACTCTGAGCATTGGTATGCATACAGAAGAGTGTTTCGTATGTCCGAATTTTATTTAAGGATGGGAGCTTTTACTGACTCTTGTGATGTCAGTAATTAAATGTCTATTGGTGAAACCCTCTCACTGAACTTTGTGCCACCTCATATTTTCTATTAGAATAAGCACAGGTTTCAATAAGTATTGGGAAAGTCGCTGCCCCTTCAACAGACAGTTGTGCTTCACAGTGGTCCTTTTCGGAAGTAAGACTTACTGGAGTCACTGTTAGACCCGGGTGACTCTGCTCTCTCCCGGTCGTTTGTGGTTTGGTGTTGAACCCTTTTATTTCTAGCTCTGAGAAAAGCTTGGTACACAAGTTACGCTAGGTTTCAAGAGCACTTTCCACCATAAGTTTGGATTGAAACAAAACTCATCACCTCAGAGCCCACATTTGTAGTTTGATGATAAATGCAATCATATGCTCGTTTTGACGATCACATTGTCGTGTGAGAGCGCCTGATGAATTTACCGCCAATCCTTCCAATCATGAACTAGAGCTTTACAAAAATCAGAGAATTGAAACTCCGGTACACCATGAATAAAGACAGAATTTTCGTTGTTCAACATGTTATAGTTATCGGCGTTCTGTTTTCTCTGCTGACTCTCGCTCCAAGGTGCGTCTAGAAAATCCGAATGTCGCATAAGTTAGTCCGAAGGCGAAAGGCTGACAAATGAACCACCACAATATCGTTCGCTAATCGTAGCTTTACCTGTAGTGACCAATGTTCCCCGTAGTGGATAGTGGCGCCCCAAAAAATAATTATTGGCCAGCGTAAAATTTCACTGTTGACCAATTGTACACGATTCTTTAGTGTTTTAATCTCCCTTACATTACGTCCATGTTAACCAACATCCGGCTCGACACTCGACCGTCTTGTAAGTTCCCAAGCTAACGTGTTTGCATTTGTCTCGCTTCATCCGTACGCGGCTTGTAGCCCATCGAATAAAGTCCGCTGTGTCCGACTGCAATGGCCTTCTCATATACGTGCTTCATTTCGCGCACCGTCTCGGACTAGTATTTACTAGTCCTACAAATTAGTGACCTCGATTTGCACGCACAAATTTAGATCATTTTTCGTCGTTTGTAATTTTTCGGTGTGTTCGTGCCCTTTTCTCGATTATATACTTGTATTCATTTGTTTCTTGAGTACTTTTAGTAGTTTCATCGTGTTTCTGTTCTTCCTTGAGCATTTCGGTTCACATATCGAAAGTGGCACCTAAGTCGTTTCACAGCGTAAACATGTTTACTTTGGCTGTTACATGTTTCATGGAACACAGCCCAGAGGTTTGTTTTGCGATATTCGAGATCGAACTGGAAAATAAAGGTATTCAGACGGACTGTCCGAGGTACAATCAACTCGTCCCACGCCTTCCTTCGTCGGTTGTGACGCTGGTTGAGGATATCCTAATCTGCCCATCGAATGAGGTCAAGTATGAAACGATGAACCAAGCGATTCTACAGAGTTACAGCCCAGCGCACGAGCTCAATTTGAACAGCTCAATGGTCTCAAGCTGAAAGATCGCAAGCCGTTGACGTACCTCAGCGAACTTCAGCGCATCCCTGGTCCCTTATTATTGTGCGGAGAATGAATAAAGGAACCGTGGTTTGCAGGTCTCCCAGAGCCGTCGCCGGTAATGCTGTCCATGTTGCTGGATACGTTCCTGAAATAACCGGCTACTAAAGAAGACGCTGCGTTCGAAAGTCTTCCGCACCAGACGACCAGTAACTCCGGTGACGTATTCACATCGATGAAAATCGAGTTTCATATTTGCTCCAAGTCATCAGGCCAATCTGACCCTACAGACGAGGAATTTGCACTACTTCGCAGCAGAATAACAGCAATGAAGGCTTCGAAGCAGCGTATGCCCCGGTCCGATGCAAACTATGATTTGACTACCGTTCATTGCGGCTCGTTTGTGCCTGCATCGAATCCGTCTCGTTCGACAAAATAGCTCAAAGTTTTTCTGCAGCTTCTCAATCCGATCATATCAAATCCGTCGAAGAAATATGTTGGTATCACCTCCAATATGGTGGAAGAACTAGACGTTGTCGGGATCCCTGCATTAAGCAGAACTCAGCCGCTTTATGTAAAGCGAAAAACCCGCACACTAGTAGGAGCAACGTACCTGTCAATAACCAAACAAATCGCCTTTTTACCTTAAGGATAGAAGTTCTTCCGCATAGACACTGGAGCGGAACTCAGCGTCATCCCTGCGAACGCAAACGACAAGCACTCAAAGTTTACTTACAACCTGTGTGCGGCCAACGGTTCTCCGATAACTTCCTTCGGTCAGCGCATGATAAATCTAGACCTCAATCTTCGCCGAGATTTTCAGTGGGTCTTCATGCTTGTGCCTGTACCCTTCGCAATTATCGGTATAGACGGCATCTGGCATTTTAGGTTACTTCTTCCTGCTGGTCGGCACAGACTTTTAGACGACCGTACTAAACTAGCAGTTGGAGGCGTTCTTACCAACGATCCGTAATCAGTCTTGTTTACCGAATTGCTGAGGTACCCTCAGATTACGCGAACCTACTATCCGAATACCTGCGACTGGTACGACCAGCTTCAGCGCTTCCGCCAGTCACGAAAGCGGTCGCTCATTACATTGTTACGCGCGATCTGCCAACCTGTTCCCAACCAACACGACTCGCTTTCGACAAATTACGGGGCGCAAGAGCTGAATTTGATCATACGCTTCAGTTCGATATCATATGACCATCCAATGGCCTATGGGCATCACCTCTTCACAAGGTTCCGAAAAAGACTATGGGAGACTGGCGCCCTTGTGGCGATTATCGTTCTCTAAACAGAGTAACCACGTCTGATCGCTCTTCTAATCCACGTAAAGTGGACCTCAGCGCTAGTCTGGCAGGTAGAAACATTTTCAGTAAAATCGACTTGGTGTGCGCCTACAACCGAAATTCCGGTAGCCGAAGCGGATGTCGATAAAACTGCCGTAACTACTCCATTTAGTTTCTTCGAGTTTCTGCGCATGCGATTTAGTCTAAGGAATGTCAATCAAACTTTTCAGCGTCTCAACGACCAAGTTTCTCTCGGCCTGGACGTCCTTTCTGCCTACCTCGAGGACATCACAATCGAGAACTCCTTACGGGAGGAACACACGCTTTTGATCGTTTGTCTCAACACGGGGTGACGATCAACGCAGAAAAATATTCGTGTCGATTCGGTCAGTTTTCTCGGTCATCGTATCTCTCTTGCAGGCGTCTTGCCAGTATAAGATAAAATTAAGGTCATCATCGACTACCCCGACCCTCACACTTTCAAACAGCTAAAACGCTTTAAGGGCCTCGTCAACTTTTATCGCTATTTCATACCTAGTTGCGCTTTGCTTATGTAACCTCTCACGGAGTTTCTCCGGGGGAAAGTTTAATAAATTCGATTATCCAGGCTTGTAAAGAAGCAATCGCCAACATAGCTTCTATAGTGCATCACAACCCGGCAGCCCCATTGTCGCTCAGTACCGATGATACTGACGTGGCAGTTGGGGCGGTCTTACAACAAAAGCTAACTAACCAATGGCAGCCGTTTTCCTTTTTCTCCAAACATTTGCAACCTACCGAATCTTGTTACAGTACTTTCATTAGAGAACTATTAGCCATTTATTTATCCATACATCATTTCCGACATGTCTTAGAATGTCGGTCCTTTGCCGTCTTCACCGACCACAACCCCCTGACTTACGTGCTTATCTCGACTACCGATCGATACTCCCCCTAAGAAGTCGTTTTACCTAGACCATATCGCTCAGTTTACGACCGATATACGACATGTCTCGGGTATGCATAACACTATCGCCGACGCAATTTTCCCAATTCCCGTGATTCCTGCGGAAGCCCGCACCACTATCGACTTGACATCTATGACCGCAGCGCAACGCAATGATCCTGAGGTTGATATAATACGCAGGTCTCCCACAATGGACATAGGACCCGTTCCGCTGACATCATTAGACGGAACTATACTGTACGATTTATTTCTGGGCACGCCGCGCTCAATCGTCCTACGCGAGTTTCAGCAGACTGTGTTCAACACGTTGCACGACTTGTCTCATCCAGCCGTTCTTGCATCGGTTAAACTGGTAACCACACCTTCGTCTTGCGCAATGTCAATCGTGACTTTCGTATTGGTGCAGCTGCTTGCCTTCCGTGTCAACGCGTGAAAGTGAGTAGGCACACAGAAAGCCCAGTAGGAACATTTCCCACACCAGATGCACGTTTTCACCACGTGCAAGTCGACCACGTAGTTACTCTGCTGCCTTCGAAAGGTTCTTTATAATTACTGATCTATGTTGATCGATTCACTAGGTGGCTGGAAGCTATTCCAATGTCTAACGGCTCTTCGGAAAAGGTAGCAAAGGTTTTTCTGAAGCGCTGGGTAGATCGATACGGCTGTCCCGCCATCGTGACGGCCGATCAAGGGTCACATTCCTCGTCAACATTTGCCACGTTGCCTAGGGATCCAGGCTGTCCCCACGTTCAGACAAAGGCGTATCATCCGGCCGCTAACGTCATGATGGAGCGTTCTCGCCGACTGTTGAACTGGCGCTACGTGCACACGCAGATCCTTCATGGTCTGAAACACTTTCTGTCATCCTCCTAGGCTTAGGAAAACTTAAAAAACCAATTTCTACATAACACCAGTGCCGCTAGTCTACGGTTGCACACTGCGGTTGCGCGGACAGTTGGTAGCACCAGCCCGTCTATTTCCTCTTTCGACTACCAAAGTCACACCGATCGATTGGCTCACCAGATGCGTGAGCTACGTCCACCCGCTCCTCGATCGCGGAAGATACCAGTGTACGTGCCCGAGAAGCTATCTGTGTGTTCACACGTCCTTCTTTGCGCAGATGGTGTTCGACAACCTCTTCAGTCGCCATACATGGGATCTTTCAAATTGCTACACTATGCACATAAGGCGTACACTGTTGACCACGGTGGCCGACGCGAAGTCGTCATTATCGACGGTCTGAAGCCGGCGTTTATAGAAGAAACCACCTCGCCTACTTCGTCTAGTAATGTTTAGTGCGACGTCACAACTCACCGCAGCAACTTTCAGCATCCTAGTATAATCGCACCATTCCACGATCCCGGTCTACAGTCATCCGCCGTCCCGAAAACTCCCGAATCTAGCCCGCCACCTCCCATGATCAATCGCTGTGGTCGGGAGGGGCTAAGCCCCTTCATTTTTCCGACTATGTACAGTGTAAATACCTTTAAGTTTGTAAGTATTGCATATATTTGCCCGGTTTTTGGTTGATTAACGTTTAAAAATCAAAAATCAAAATCGAATAATCTTCTTCTGAAAAAATATTCATAAACTAAAAGGTGTACACATGCAGATCATTCGTTTGTTCGTGCTTGCGTTTTCTGAGTGTGTTTTTCTATTTTCTCGTCTCCACATGCCCCAACCCTCCCCTTCGGTTGACTGGCTTCCACGAGCAATGTTTTAGAGTATCGCGCAGTCAACGAACATCCTGATACGAACACTGGTCGTTTCTCCGCTGGATGACGGTCACTTCTTCGTGGGGAGGTGGTCCTTTCTTCGTGGGACGTGGGTCGTTCTGGCGCGAGGTGGGGTGCGGCGTGGAAGAGACAACTCCCAATCGCACCGTTTGGCAGCAGCGAAGGTTGAGGTCTTGTCGAACTTTCCTGGGCTAGCCAGCTTTTGGTAGTCCGACAAGCCCGCTCCAACAGCTCGTTGAAATGCATACGGCCCTGCAATAAATAAATAAATAAATAAATAAATAAAAATAAAAACAAAAAACAAACGGCACAACGGACTCCGAGCTCCGACGAACCCCTATTTGATTCGAACTCCCACCCTCTTACTCGACCCGAGTTGCCCAACCAACATTGGATCAGCCGTCATTTTCGACATCGAGGGCTTTTTCTGTTCAGGTTTCTGAGGGAGCTCTATAGCGCCCCAAAAGATAACTATTAGCTTGTGTATAATTTCACCGGTAACCAAGTGTGTACTATGCTTTCTTGTTTTATCGCTCTTATATTACGTCCACTTTAACCCACATCGGCTCGACACTCGACGGTCTTGTAAGTTCCCCCGCTAAAGTGTGCCTCCTGTCTTGCCTCATCCGTACTTGTCTTCTTGTAGCCCATCGAATACAGTCCGCTGTGTCCGACTGCAATGGCCTTCTGATATCCGCGCTTAATTTCGCGCACCGTCTCGGACTAATAGTTACTAGTCCTACAGGGTACGCTGGCCGTTGGTGGGAATCAGCTAGAAGTCGTTCAAAAATTCAACTACCTGGGAAGTTGTATCAGCGCCGTGGGATTGAGGATGAGATCACGAACCGTATAGCAAAAGCTCGGGGCGCTTTTGCTAACCTTCCCCACTTATGGCGGCGGCGCGACGTCACTCTTTCCCTAAAGAGTAGAGTGTACAATGCAGCGGTACGTTCCACCCTACTGTACGGTTGTGAAACCTGGTCGCTTAAAGCAGCGGACCTGAAGAGGCTAGTTACTTTCGACCACCGGTGCATTCGTAATTTGGCTCACATCTGGTGTGAACACCGAGTGAGCAACGAGCGTGTTCGACTCCTTGTTTATGGCACAGGAAAAGGAACTGAACCGCTCAGCAGTGTTATTTCACGCACCAGGCTCGGATGGCTCGGCCAAGTGTTACGCATGCCAGCCCACCGACTCCGGCGACGTGCGTTGTTTGCGCGCCGGGGGTGTGTACGTAAGAAGAGGAGGGGTGGCCAAGCGATGACTTGCTCGAGAGGAATGAAGGCGTTCACTTCGGAGCTGATCTCGGTTGGAGCGTCTCGGCTCCCTGGTTGGGGTCACAAAGACGATGGACACGTTTGGTTGGACACACTTGCTGACATGGCAAGGAGCCGACCTCAGTGGTGTTCGTGCTGTGAGTTTCTTTGTCCCACCCCATGCCTCTTAGCCTCACCCTCCAACCACTATCTCATTATTTAGCTTTATATAATTTCGCATAGTATTTTTTTGATGCACAGTAGTCGGCTGGTAGCTTACTGGAACGATGCCCATCCGTTACCGGTAGCTCAGCCGGTTTGCACCAGTTGCTTTTTTTCTCCTTTTTTTCTGTGTATTGTGGCACAGTAGCTGAGGTGTTCCCCACCTCTAGCTAACGTGTTAAACAACAACAGTCCTACAGGGTGAAGTTTGGGTGTCATATGATGCGCACCAGGCTATCCGGCTTGTTTAGCCTCCTGCTAACATATTTATGGAATCCCACCGTTTTCGGTCGTCCAGTCGCGCTCGATTCTGGCAAACTTGTATATACGGTCGTTAGCGAATTGTAGGCTCGTCGACGTCTAACCGGTTTGTGAAGAAATGGGATATATGCTCTTTTAGATGTGAAGGACGCATATGTGGCGATTCTGGCGCAGCGCGTGATCGATTCAGTTGTAGGCAATGAATTTGCTGTTGGTTCTTGGCCAGCGGCAACGTACGGGTATGCATCCACACTCTTACAGGGCCGGCACAGCCCTACCAAACTTAACGGAGTTCACCAACGCCAGTGGCCTACCGGACCCGAGCAACACGGTCGTTATGCGGAGACCCAAACTACTCGGTTCTGAGCTGTGCTCTCACTAGGAAAATACCTACCAATGGCCCACCCATCTGCACAGATCACAACTGAGTTGCCTTCTGTGAGAACACGGTCAACGTATCTCGCACAGTGTCCACTGAACTAGCCTTAATCTCACTATTATGTCTCCAGGATTCTCAGCAAGTAAACAGTCTGCCTCCTGAACAGTGTTCATGCCAATGCCTTAGCCACTGAGCACACTCAGTAACGGTGATGTGCCCAACATGTCAACAGCATCGAAGCCAACCAGTCTCTGCTAGCAAAATAGGACAATCCATGTGCCAACAAACATACATCTTCTCCTATAGTTTATATAATTACTATTGTTTTATTGAACTCTAATGAGGTAGGTGTGGAAAGCACGGTTGGCTTGCTTGAGCCAGTAAAACCACTCTTACTATTGGCCAGTCGTCTTTCTGTGGGTCTCAGTATCTTTGCGCAGCATTTACGCGTTCGTCTGCCATCTCAGTTACGAGTTCACGCGTGGCGTTCTATTTCGAATCGTCTAGACTACCCTGCGTGTGAGAACCAAAGAGTGATGTAGTTCGTCTGTTCCAACTAGGATTGTCGAAACCCAATCTGAAGGTGTATAACACATCCCTTTACTAGCTGGAATATTGTGTTACAATACGCATTGCTCGGAACGCTACTGGCACGATAATTTCTTTTCTGGGAGAACTAAACTCTGCGTTCGCATTTCGAAACACTGAACGCAGAGGAACATGTTCTACTGCAGCTGCATATGAATTAAATTTATTAGGCATTGATTGGATAGGGTGCTCCAAGCAGTTCAATTTGTGAATCAGTAAATGCAGATTTGCTGTGTCTTTAATTAATGTCGTACTTGTTTATACAATAATGAATGATGACATCTTAACAAGCTTAAGTGAAAAAATGCTAGTGTCTTCAAGCCAGTACTTGGATTTTGCACCAAAGTTCGAGCTATCTTGTATTTCGCACCCTATGCGAAATCAGTATTCCGTCCTAAAAGACCAGCCTTAGTCGTTTCTTCGGTTGATGCAGAACCGAATCGCTTGGCGAAGTTGGGTGTGCTAACCAAGTTTAATTATTCAACTTGGGCTACTCCCATTGTGGTAGTTAAAAAGGCCAGTGGCAGCATGCGTATTTGTGGTGATTTGTCATCTGGACTGAATGATGCATTTTAGACTTACCAACAACTACTGCTGATGCCGGATGACTGATTATCATCCTCAATACATGTTAGCTGAGAGTGAGAAACACACCTCAGCTAATGTGGCGCAATACAAAATGATAAAATTCCAAAACTTTCCGCTACAAAGAATTCAAAAGCAGGTACTACAATGTTAACTATTCTTTTATGCATTTCGCATGAGTTTGTGTGGTGCTACTCAGATGCTAATCACAAGAGTTGATACCTAAGGGGTGTTCAGTGTACGGAAGTTAGGCGAACAGTTCGATCCTCTGTACCCTGCATGTATTGACAAAAGCTACAAAGGATGGAGGGCAGGTAAGAAGAAGCCGACAGCAGTATGCAGCGTGTCTAACCAAGGAGCAAGTGAGCAGTAAGTACAGTGAATTAAACAAATGGACGGTGGGGAGATGTAAACAATAATAAAATCCAATGTCTCAAAATACTGAATGTGTGAATAATTCATGTTCCCTTCAGGGGTCGCCCCCTTGAAGACTGAATGAAGGAAGCCTTCGACAGAGATGTCAGGGAGGGAGACAAATTGTGAAGGGAGGGTTGAGTAGCAATTGTAGTGGGCTAAAACTGACAGAGAGCGCGCGGGTGGAGTTCGCTGGGTCCAGGCTTCTTTGTTATTTGTTATCTATTAGTTGGGTTTGGAGCGGAGTGCGTCATCTGTGGCAGTCGGGGCGAGCTGGTCCGACTGAAAAATACTGGCTAGTGTAGAATAATTGCCGACGGGACATTTCCTCCTCTGCAGACCCGACGGTGCGCTTGGGAAGTGTCACTCCCCCCACCGCATACCAGTGCAGGGCAATAACGATCCTCGTCCTACGAAGAATCCCGGACGTTGTCTTTGGGGAACCATTCCTGGGACCTCGCGCGTCAGGTAAGCCGATGTCACATCGGTAGTGGGGAGTGGTGGTAGCCTGGAGCCAGGAATATGGGGTCGGAGGCTATCGGCATTTAAGACATGATATTCCGGGGCTTCTCAGGAGACTTGAGTTATGCAATCTAAACTCGGGAAGGGCGGGACGTGTTCGTAACAGGCTGCGTGTTGTTGTGTGGAATACGAAGCATGTACACGAAACAAAATGAAGTACACTTGTTTGCTTTTTAAAATGATGTTAGGATTTTGTCTTTTCAAAATTGCAAAGCACAATTAGAAGACGAAGTTTGGCAGATGCATTCATTTCCGATCGTCTCATCAGTACCGAAAACGAGAACCGGTAGTTTTATACAACAGTTTTGGGTACAGACACACATACAAACAAAAGAGAGAAAAAGCGGGTGTTGTTCTCCTACTACCAGGGCAGCCTGAGGCCTATTGGGGCCAAATCGCGTTGCGTATGTCAATTCGTATTAACTGCAGAGCTAGTTACATAGACAGAACCAATAGAACACTGAGTTCTTGAATAAAGCAGTATGTACCAAAATGGGTTCAATGCGGGAATATTCCGTAGGCAAGCCCAAGTCAGACTACGTATGTGTGATGGCCGGCGGTCTCTTAGATCGGCATACACTTAATAATAATAAAAAATCAATGTGTCAGCTGTACTCCGTAACGACGCTTCGCTGCCGTGCGACCACCACCAGTCGCACGCGGGCTGAGTATACCGCGAGGAGGCCCACTCCTACACGGGTTCGAACCTGCGCTGCAAGATTAAGAGACAACCTCGTTCCCTCTAAGCTACGGGCCGACTTGGCAGACACTTATTGACATCAGGTCATCGAATTGAGGTCAACAAGGTGTTTGGGATCCTGCTTCGCCATACCAGTTACCGGCTCCTCCGGTTTAATGAGTCTATTGTCATTAATCGGATTAAGCCTGTGCTTTGTGTGCAAAACAATTATCAGTCAGCGTCAGGCTGCCCCGGTTGCAGGAGAACGACACCCGCTTTTTCTCTCCTTTGTTTATATGTGTGTCTGTACCCACGAACTGTTGTATAAAAGTACTAATTATAAGTATCAGCACTGATGAGATGATACGAAATGCTTGCATCTGCCGAACTTCATCTTCTAATTATGCTTTACAAGTAACTAACGGAAACTAACTGTCAACTTTTTGCAAAATGTTTGCGCATAAAAAGCAGGATTATACTAAAAGGGCGGCAAGTACGCACGTCAAGGAACACAGCAGACGTTAAGAAAATAGTAATAACTGACAGAGCGTTTGAACTGTCAATCGTTTCGGTTAGTTGCCTGGGGTTGGAGATGTGTTGGCGGAGTTTCATGGATAACAGAGGTGTCTAAGGTGTCTCGTGCGAACCTGCGGCAGCGGGTGGGCGTACTTGTGCGGCTGCGTAAGATGAGGTTGAATTCGAGTCTTCCATGAATGCAACCTTGAGACGATTGATGGACACCGTTGTTCGGTGAATATTCTGGTCAAAGACAAAGTTCTTAGGAGTAAGTTGGAGGACTCCAAAAGGACCGGTGTAGGGAGGCTGAAAAAGTCTACGCTCTGCGTCTGTGCGGACAAAAACGGGAGTGCAGGTAGAGTGTCCACTGTGCATGTGCACAGCTCTGGTCTGCTTACGAGAGGGTGCGGCGCAGCGAAGGTATGTGTTGAGAACTGGAGGGTGCAGTTTGCCGGTGGTATACTCGATGACGAGGGGAAGCGAAATGAAGTCTTTTGGTAGCTTAAACGTTGTGCCGTAGACCAGCTCTGCTGGTACGCACTGCAGGTCAGTTTCGATGCTGCTGTGGATACCTAGAAGTACTAGCGGAATGTTTTCGCCCCAGTCAGGGTCAGAGGTGGCCTTAAGCTGTCAATGAAAGCGTTTGCCTAGGCCATTAGTCGCTGGGTGAAATCCCGTTGTGTGCATGCGGCGGCAGTCAAAGCACCTGTAGAACGTTAGCGAATTGCGAAGATTAGGGCTTTCCGCTGTCAGTTGTGATGATGGTTGGGCATCGGTAGTGGAACACCCACCGGTCCACCGGTGACACGGACAACAGACTCGGCTGTGCATTCTGGTACAGGGATGGCTCTTGGTCATCTGTTGAAACGGTCCAGACATGTCAGGACGTATACGAACCCGCCAGTGGGAGGTAAGGGTCCTACAAAATCTAATTGTACGTGCGTGAACCGTGAATCCGGAGCAGGGAATGAGCCCAGAGGACTGTGGGTGTGTCGATGTAATTTGGAGCGCTGGCAGTGGACAAAGCTTTAGCCCAGTTGCGAACATCTCTTCATGCTTGGCTAAACGAAAGCCTCGGCGACCAGTTTTAACACTGACCGAATAAAAAGAAGAGATAGTGAATGAAGGTGTCAAAGTCTGTGCGTCTGAAAGAGACTGGCAAGTAGGTCCTAGGACAACTAGTGGAAAGAGCATAGAGGATAGTTCCGTTCGTAGTTTGGTGAGGAACAGCTTGCGTGTGCAGTGAAATGGACTGCAGGTTCTTCGTCTTGTGTCTGAGCCGATGCCATGGCGGCATCGTCGATAGTAGGCAAAGAGTGAAGTGTGAATTTAACACGAGAGGGCGCATCAACGACGGGGTTGGCGAAACCTGAGACATGACGAATGTCAGCAGTGAACTGCATGACAAAGTCTAGATGTCTGGTTTCTCATGGAGAATATTTGTCAGATGTTGAGTTAAAGCATAAATGATAGGCTCGTGATCGGTGAAGACTGTGAAACTCCCGGTTTCTAATGTGTATCGAAAGTACCAAATAGTTAGCCATGTAGGTGACAACCACTTCTCTAGCAACTGTTGTATAGTGTGATTCCGCTGGTTGCAGTCATTTGGAGAATATGCCGACAGATTGCCACTGCTCACCAACGTGTTGTTGGAGAACAGCTCCTACCGCGACATCTGAACAGTCCATTGTCACAGAAAGGGGAGCAGATGGTTCAAGCTGAGCGAGGAGAGCTGTGTTGAAGATGGCATATTTGAGCTCAGTGAAAACTGTGTGTTGTATCGGGGAAATCAAGCACCTTCGTTTCCTCTGAGGAGGTCAGTCAGACGCTGCATAAGCTGAGCGCAGTGGGGATGAAGTGTCGGTGGTTGTTGATTAGACCAAAATATTGACGTAGGTGATTACACGAAGTCGAGGCTGGGAAGTCTTTGATTGATTGGACCTGGTTCGCCAGAACCTAGATACCAGATGATGAAACGAGGTGGTTTAGGAATTCTAATGTTGATTTGCCAAGTTCGTACTTAGTCGGGGTAGCGGGGACTTCAATTTGGGTCAGGCGTTGAAAGAGTAATCGGAGTTGAAGGAGGTGCTCTACATCGGATGAACTGGTTGCAAGGATGTCGTCCACGTAGGGGTAAGCATAGACTAGGCACCGAGTGGCATCGTGGATAAAGCGCTGGAATGCTCGTGCGGCGTTACAAAGTCCAAATGGCATTCGTAAAAATTCGAACAAGCCGAAGAGAGTGATGACGGTTGTTTATGTATGTCAGTTGCCTCGATGTGTATTTGGTGATAGGCACGAAGATGATCGATCTCGCTGAAGACCGTCTTACCTGTGACGCATGTAGTGAGGTCCTGCATGGGTGATAGTGTACCTGTAGGGGAGTGTAAGTTTACGTATTGTCCGGTAATCACCAGGAAGACTCCAGTCTGCAGATTTTTTTGGACCATCTAGAGTGGAGACAACCAAGGACTACCTGAAGGACGAATTATTTCAAGTTGGAGCATGTGCTCAAACTCTTCCCTAAGTAGCTTCAGTTACTCTGGCAAACGTCGGTGCGCGCGTGATGAGACTGGTGGGTCGTTAGTACGGATATGATGTGTTACCTGAGATGTCACGTGGAGAGCTTCCTTCATTGGCTAAACGAGCTTAAGTTACTGAGAGAATAGTCGGACATAGTAGGAGAAAATCTGCGGGAAATGCTGATGGGGTTAATAGCTGAGATGTTGGCGTTGCTGTCCGTGAAGCTGCGTGTCATGACGGGATCCTATCCTCTGTTGTTTCCCATCAACCAAATGGCTGAAATGCCTAAAGAAGTCTATGCCGATGATGGCAAAGGAAATGGCGGCGATAATGTTCTACAGAGACCTAAGTTAGTAGTTCACGAGCGTTGGCCGTAAGTAGGGATGAGTGTGCCGTTGGCGGCATGATAACTGAGAGTGGCCGGCTGAGTCGTCCCCCAAGATGCGGAAGGAACCACAATAACTTCAGCTCCGGTATTAAGCAGGAACGCGATTGCAGATTTACAGTCCATACTATAAACTAGGAAATTGCCGATGTGGCCGGTAATCTTATTGGTACGTGATTCGGTGCTTTGATGATGCCCCAACTGAGTCGATTGGAAGGTGCAAGGCGTAGTACATCGCCTCGTCTGAGGGACCAAACGACGGTGATACCAGTATAGTTTGTCACCTGGTAGGTTGCTGGACCTCGCCGACGTGCTCTTAGGTACTAGTGAGTTATCGAGTGCTGAATGAGAATGGAGAGCGCTACGTAGTGCCTTTAGTTCATCAAGTACTATGGCAAGCTCAGAGCAGGGAGCTGCATGATACCTGCAGAAAATAAGTGGTTGCCGAGACGCGTTAGCGCTATTCAGCAGATATGTAGCGGATGGCGGTGCGCGAACTACTTCCTCAGAAAGATGATCTATGATCGCGTCAGTCATTTGGGCGGTTAGAGTGGGGGAAGAGACCTTGGCGGATATGATGATAGCTTGAGTTATCTCGGGTAGGTGCTGAAGCCATAGCTCCAGAAGGATAGAGTCATCCATTTAGTACAATCCGAAGTGTCTCTTCATCTTACCCAGTAGGGCTGTTGGCTTTGCATCCTCTAGACGCCAGCCATGGAATAGCTGTTTTATTCGCGTTCTTGCTGGTTGTTCCAGTAGGGTAACGATCTGCTTAAGAGACTCATAAAAAAGATTCGTATTCGGGCTCGAAATCGTATCTTTGAGCTGTAAAGCGAAGCTCCAAGGAAGGCTACCTAGCAGGTGACTACATGTATACTGGTCGGAAATGGTATTATGACGCAACAATTCATACTCCAACAAGACAAAATAAATAGGAGGGGCATCAACTAAGATAGGGGGCCAGACAGCGATGCGAGACTAATAGATGAGTGTTACAATCATATTTAAGGGTAACATAGTGAACTGAAATCAACTCATTGGGTCGTTACGTAGTCGATTTCAGTTCATTAGTTAACCCTTAAATATGATTGTAATGGTCTGAAGAGAACCATCGAAAACACTTGTTCACCTATGGTCTCGTGTTCTTTTGACTCTAAATGGGACTTTTCAAGTTGACTAATAGATGAGCCGAAAACGTTTGTATCTGAGCGAGTCATAGAAATCACAGAAGAAAAGTTGAAAAACGTAATTCAAAAGCAAGGAAGGAGTGCACCAAAATGGCTTTCGGCGATGATGAAGCCGTGCTCGCAGTCGAGGTCACCAAATATGCGGTGCTACTCAGATGGCAATCTCAAGCAGTGGTAAGTAATGGGTATGCCGAGTATGGAATTGGGAGAACAAGTAGATCGTCTGTACCCTGCTTAAATTGACGGAGGCTTCAAAGGATAGAGAGCAAGTAAGCAGAAGTAGACAGCAGTATGCAGCGTGGCTAATCAAGGAGCAAGTGATCCGTAAGTACGGTGCGTTAAACAAATGGACGGCGGGAAGAAATAAAAAATAATGATATATGGTTGGCGGCATCCGGTTTCGGATTTGCCCGTCACTGTGGCAAGCCACAGGACGCCTGCGCCCCCAGAGGGACCATGGGTGGCTTGCGCTACACCACCTACAGCTCCAACCACACACCCCATATCCAGTGTAAACCCGAAGGAATGAGACCGGGAGGCATGTGGATGGGAACCACGTTTCATCAACGGAGCCGGCCCACACTCCTTCACAGGCAAACACAAGCACCCAGTAGTTAGGGAATCAACCGGACACAAGACGGTGGCTGGACCGTAGTCCGCTCCACACTGAGTGCATGGAACCACTCTTCGAGCTTAACACGGCCACAAGGACCATGCACCCCCTTCCCCTCCAGCAACGACCAACTGTCTCCTGGAGCCAGTATGGACGAGGTAGTGGGTAATAGACAGGTAGGCACCTTGTCAACATGCACATCAAGCGCAGCCACACCGGGGATATCAAGCAACAGCCAATCACCTGGAAGGACAAGATGAAATAAAACAAATCCAATAATGCATACGGATACGGTGGCATAACTCTTCGCTAAATTAGCATATGAAGTAAGTTGGTTAGTGTTGCGGGCCCGTCAGTAATCCCTGCAAAAACACGCCAGAAACTTCGACAGAATGGCTGTGGGAAGCGGGGTCCAGTTCCTCCCCACAACGCAGCAGAGCTCAGCCACTCCGAGACGCGGCCCAACTGCGCCCCTTTTGACAATGGCCTTTTACAAACTACCACCTCGTCATGGTATAAATTTTCCCTTACTTAATAACCCATGGCATCGGCTGTGATCGCCCTTTGTTGGTCGTAAAAGAGCCTACAGAGGACCACTTGCCTTTTCTTTCTCTTCGCCTCAGTTGGGAGTCGGTCGGGTCGCGTGATTGCGTGTGAGTCGTTAGCTGGCCAGCCCTCGCGTCTAAGTCATTAGCGCGCGTCTATCATAACCCCCTCTCGTTTGCGTCCGTTCCGAGGCTCAGCGTCAATCCGAACACGTGCGGCTAGGATTGTTCACAAGCTCGCTTAATTATTCGCCTCACCGGCCAAGCTAGCGTCATCAGGACAGCGCAATTCCGTTCGAGTGGTCAGCGTATCAAGCCGTCATCGTAGGCGTGCTCCAACCGTGCCAGCGACACAGGCAATTACGCAGTTACCTCAAGAGGCGGCGTTCCCTCAATTATAACCGTGGCGACAGAGTTGACGAATACGCCGATTTAAAATTGACGCTGCAGCAACAGCTTAAATTGATGTCCGTGCTAACCGAAAATCTCTCCAGTTCTTCCCTTCGTGCAGGTCTGAACCCCAATTCTCAGTCATTGGACCATGTGGTTAACGGCATCAGCGAATTCCTCTACGACGCCAAGGCCGGGGTAACGTTCGAATCTTGGTACAAGCGGTACGAGGACCTGTTCACCGTTGACTTGGCTTGCCAGGACGACGCGTGGAAGGTCCGGCTGCTTCTGCGCAAACTTGGTATGCTCGAACACCAGCGCTACACCAATTTCATCTTGCCGAGGAACCCACGCGACGTTACCTTCGACGAGACGGTCCGAACGTTGTCACAGATTTTTGGCGAGCAGTCCTCTCTGTTCAATGCTCGTTATCAATGTCTGCAGCTGGCCAAACGTGATGCCGACGACTTCATCACGTACGCGGCCGTGGTCAAACGGGAATGCCAACGTTTTCAACTTGGCTCGCTCACCGAGGACCAATTCAAATGCCTGACCTTCGTCTCTGGCCTCCAGTCTCCACACGATGCCGATATCCGGACGCGCCTCCAGTCCAAGTTACAACAGGATAGCTCAGTTACACTCCAGAACCTAGCCGAGGAGTGTCAAAGGCTGCTCAACCTGAAGCACGATTCTGCAATGATCCAGAACGCCGCCGCAACTGGTATGGTCCAGGCGGTCACAGCACCGAGGGCGCAATCGTCCGCGCGCCCCACCCAATCCGACCGAGCGAAGTCCCCACCCTACGTATGCCGATTCTGTGGTGCCTGGCATTTCCACCGCGACTGCAAGTTCCGCCAGCATAGTTGTCAACCTTGTGGCAGGGTGGGGCACCGGGATGGTTACTGCCATCCTCCATCTCCCAAAGGGGCCAAAACTGGGCTGGCCCCCACCCGCGATCCAAAGAAGAGGTCCCGACCCAGACCCACACCCAAACCTGGTCCGGTTGGCAGCTCCCTGAGCCTGCTGGCCACGTTGCAAATCGACGCTGCGGATCGGAGAAAACTCGTCGACGTCCTGATCAACGGTCAGTCGGTCCGATTGCAGTTGGACACTGCGTCGGACATCACGATCATCTCCGAGGATCTCTGGCGATCCCTTGGCAAGCCACCGTACGAACCAATCTTCCAATCTGTCACCGGCGCCTGTGGTGGTCGCGTTCAGCTAACTGGGCAGCTGCACTGCTCCGTCTCCTTCCGGGGCGCCACGTTCAACGCGATCTGCTACATTACAAAGGCGAAGCTCAACGTGCTTGGTCTCTACTGGCTCGAAACCCTTGGCTTGGCCGATCTTCCGCTTCGGGCCATCTGCAGTGCGGTACATTCTCCGACAGTACCAAACGATCGAACCGCCGACATCATCAGACAGTTCGCCCCGGTATTCCAGGATGGTCTTGGCCGCTGTACACCCACCCGTGCCGCGTTACAGCTTATACCTGCTGCTCAACCTGTATTCCGTCCCAAAAGGCCTGTCCCATACGCAGTCTTACGCTTGGTCGATGCCGAACTCCAACGTTTGGAAGACATGGGTGTCCTGGTGCCTGTATCCTATTCCGCCTGGGCAGCGCCGATCGTCGTGGTCAAGAAGCCGAATGGATCCCTCCGCATCTGTGCCGATTTCTCCACTGGTCTCAACGCAGCACTAGGGCCAAATTGCTACCCGCTACCGATCCCAGCCGATCTCTTCACGATACTCAATGGTGGCACCTGTTTCGCTAAAATCGACCTGGCAGACGCCTACCTGCAGATCGAAATCGCCCCTGAGTCACAAGCCCTCCTGACGATAAATACGCATCGTGGTCTTCTCCAGTACACCAGGCTCCCATTTGGTGTCAAGACGGCTCCAGCTATTTTCCAACAGACAATGGACGCTATGATCTCTGGTATTCGGGGTACGGCCGCGTACCTGGACGATCTACTCATTGTTGGTCGCACCCCAGCAGAGCTGCGAGAGCGCCTGGCTGCTGTCCTTCAACGGGTCCAGGAGTACGTTTTCCGCCTGAAACCTGAGAAATGCCAATTCTTCCTTCCGTCAATCAAATACCTTGGTTTCCTTTTCGATGCCCATGGCCGTCATCCTGATCCTGAGAACATCAGAGCCATCTAGCAGATGCCAGCTCCAGCGGATGTGTCACAACTGCGGTCCTTCTTGGGTCTTATCAGCTACTACCGCGCCTTCCTGCCATCGCTACACGATGTTCGAGCCCCGCTCAATCGGTTGTTGCCGAAGGACGTTCCTTGGCACTGGTCCCCCGCATGCGAAAACGTTTTCGTTCGCCTGAAAGCCATGCTGAGTTCTGATCTACTGTTGACCCACTACGACCCAGCCTTACCGATTTTGGTCGCTGCTGATGCTTCTGCCTACGGGATCGGAGCAGTTCTCTCCCATCGATTCCCAGATGGTTCCGAGAAAGCTGTTATGCACGTCTCTCGCACCCTGACGCCTGCGGAGAAAAACTATGGTCAAATCGAGAAGGAAGCCCTTGCCATTGTCTTTGCCGTCACCAAGTTCCACAAGATGCTGTATGGCCGACGGTTCACGCTACTGACCAATCACAAGCCCCTACTTTCAATCTTCGGTTCAAAGAAGGGCATTCCGGCATACTCGGCTAGCCGACTTCAGCGTTGGGCGGTCATCCTTCTTGGTTACGACTTCGAAATCCGCTACTGCCGTACTCAGGATTTTGGTCAAGCCGACGGTCTCTCCCGCCTCATTTCCAAACATGCCGCAGTAGAAGACACAGTGATTGCCGCTGTAACCGCCGAGGACGACGTTCGTTATCAACTCTCGAATGCTATTCGAAGTCTCCCTATCACTGCCGCCGACATACGTCGTGCAACTGCTCAAGACCCTGTCTTGCAGAAAGCCGTCACTTAAGTTCAGACGTTCTGGCCAAACACTAACTTGTCTGGTGAACTCAAACAACTGCATCAACGCCGCGACTCCCTTTCCGTCGTCGATTTCTGTCTCATGACTGCAGATCGAGTTCTCGTTCCTTTATGTCTCCGGCAAGCTGTACTCCGCCAGCTCCATTCTGCTCACCCCGGTATGAACAGAATGAAGGCAGTTGCCCGCAGTTATGTGTACGGGCCTGGCATTGACAACGACACTCAAGATTTGGTCCGCCGCTGCTCACGATGTCAACAAGCATCCAAGATGCCACCATACCAATCACCGATTCCTTGGCATCCGCCAGTAAAACCTGACAAGGAAGGAAATACATACATGGTTGGCGGCATCCGGTTTCGGATTTGCCTGTCACTGTGGCAAGCCACAGGAAGCCTGCGCCCACAGAGGGACCATGGGTGGCTTGCGCTACACCACCTACAGCTCCAACCACACACCCCATATCCAGTGTAAACCCGAAGGAATGAGACCGGGAGGCATGTGGATGGGAACCACGTTTCATCAACGGAGCCGGCCCACACTCCTTCACAGGCAAACACAAGCGCGCTGTATTTGGGAAATCAAGCGCACACAAGGCGGTGGCTGAACCGTAGTCCGCTCCACACTGAGTGCATGGAACCACTCTTTGAGCCTAACACGGCCACAAGGACCATGCACCCCCTCCCCTCCAGCAACGACCAACTGTCTCCTGGAGCCAGTATGGACGAGGTAGTGGGTAATAGACAGGTAGGCACCTTGTCAACATGCACATCAAGCGCAGCCACACCGGGGATATCAAGCAACAGCCAATCACCTGGAAGGACAAGATGAAATAAAACAAATCCAATAATGCATACGGATACGGTGGCATAACTCTTCGCTAAATTAGCACATGAAGTAAGTTGGTTAGCAAGGAATCCGCGCTAAGGAAAAATGTCCACAAGTTGGTTAAAAATGCTACAAAACGCAACAAAGTTACCGAAGATAAGCGCAATTAATGTAAGCAACGTGGCCAGTTAATAGAAGAGTATTCAGGTAGGCAGAACAAACAAAATAAAGTGGAATGAAATTCAGCCAGCTTAAAAAGACCTAGCTTAAGTGTAAGTTGGTTTAGCCCAACTGTGGTGAAGAAGCATCAAGAATGCAACATCAGCCTCAGCATGGGGCACACATACATACATGGTTGGCGGCAGCCGGTTTCGGATTTGCATACATACATATAATAAAATAGACAATGGAAAAATAGATACAACAGTTGCATGCCAGCTGAGCTAACAGTAACAGATAGGCCTCGTTCCGGTAAGCTACCAGCAAGCTACTAGGCAAAAAGAAAAAGATTATTATGTTTTACCCTAGGAAATGAGATCGTAGATGGAGGGTGAGAATAAAAGGGATGGGGAGGAACAAAGAAACTCACAGCACAAACACCACTGAGGTCGGCTCCTTGCCATATCAACAAGTGTATCCAGCCAAACGTGTTCACCGTCTTCTGGACCCCAAACAGGGAGCCGGGACGCTCCAACCGAGGCCAGCTCCGAAGTGAGGGACTTCATTCCCCTGGACCAAGTCATCGCTTGGCCACCCCTTCTCTTCTTCCATCCACATCCCCGGTGAGCAAACAACGCACGTCGAGGGAGTCGGTGGGCAGGCATGCGTAACACGTGGCCCAGCCATCGGAGCCTGGTGCGTGAAATAACGGTGCTGAGTGGTTCAATTCCTTTTCCTGTGCCGTGAACAATGCGTCGAACACACTCGTTGCTCACGCGGTGTTCCCACCAGATGTGAGCCAAACTGCGAAGGCACCGGTGGTCGAACGTAACTAGCCTCTTCATGTCCGCCGATCTTAGGGGCTAGGTTTCGCAACTGTACAGTACAGAAGGGTCGAATGTACTGCTGCATTGTGCCCTCTAACCTTCAGGTCGAGAGTAATGTCGCGCCGCCGCCATAGGTGACGATGGTTAGCGAAACGCTTTGAGCTTCTGCTATACGGTTCGTGATCTCGTCTTCAATCCCAAGGGCGCTGATACAACTTTCCGAACGACTTCTAGCTGATCCCCACCAAGGGTCAGCGCAGGAGGCAATCCATGCCAATCTTGGAGGAACGCTTTGCACTTCGATGGTGTAAAGCAAAGCCCGAAGCGGCTGACAGCCAGTGCTAATCTGTCCAGCGCGGCTTGGCACGTCTGGGAGCTGTCACAGATGAGGGCAATGTCGTCTGCATACTCCAAGTCAAGAGGTCGTTCTCTTGGGTGTAGCTCCACACCTTCCAAGTCATATCCTGTAAATGCGATTTACATGACTTCGTCAATAGCGAAGTTGAAGAGGAAAGGTGACAGCGGGCATCCTTGTCTCACACCGCTGGAGATATTGAAGGGTGGCGACAGCTTGCTGTAAGCTCTCACTCTGCCCGAGCTACGCGCGTATAATGTTCAAATAATATTTACGTATTTCTCGGGCACACCTTTCCTGAGTAGACAATTCCAAAGGGCACATCGATCAACCGAATCGAAGGCACCTTGTATGTCTAGGGACACGACTACGGTGGGCCGCCAATATGTGTGCCGGTGATCCAACAACTGACGCAAGGTGAAGATGTGGTCGATGCAGCCACGACCCTGACGAAACCCGGCTTTCTCCTCACGAATGTGGCTTTCACGAGCGCCGGTCAGTCTGTGAAGAATTATGGAGGCGAGTAATTTGGAGGCGATGGAGCTCAGACTGATTCCTCTATGGTTGCTGCATTCCGATCGTGAGCCGCCTTTGAAGATGGGCGTAATAACGGAGCGGCTCCAGTCGGTTGGGACAATCTCCTGCTCCCACAATTTCACTAGTAATTCATGTAAGGCATCAACAACAGCAGAGCATCCGAAGTTGAAGAGAGCTGGAGAAAGACCATCTTGTCCCGCTGCTTTGTCCAACTTCAACAGTCCGATCTCACGTTCGATTTCTGAACGAGAGTGTGAATCCAAAGGGACAGCCCACGGAGCAGGACGATCACTGGCCGGCGAAGAATTGAACAATTCTGGCCGATTAAATTGCTTTTAAAAATGCTCAGCCCAACGCTCCAAGCGTTTTGACAAATTGTGGATAGGCTGTCCGCTCTCGTCACGTATAGTTTCACTAACACCAGGTCTACTGCTGCCCGTTTCTCGTGTCAGACGGAAGAACTTTCGATGGTTACCATGGGCAGCGGCCACTTCCATCTCTGACGCACCATGAGACCACCAAGATTCGCGGTCTCTCTTCAGGCTCGCACGCAGTCTTGCCCGGAGCTCTTTGCGAGTTGCATTGTCTTCGCTTCCAGCTGGGATATACCGGCGAGCGTCGATAAGTTCCAGATACTGCGAAGAGACCTAATGTCCATGTTGGCCATTAGACATCCAACATGAGGATTTGCCTGCTGCTACTAGGGTCTGGTGAACACGTGACCAGTGACCATCAATTGTCCCCAGTGAGTGCTTACTCAACTCGCATGTCAGCGTACTTCGCTACGCATCCAGAACAGCTGGCTTTGTCAGTTGGCTGGCGTCAATGCGCTCACGACGTCGTCGTGGGCGTCCGCCCAAACTCATCCGCATGTCAGCACATACAAGTGCATGATCGGTGTCCACACATGTGCTCCAAATCGAGCGACAGTTCTGGATACAGCCTCTCCAGCGGTAACTGATGGCAATGTGATCGATTTGCGTCCAAGGCTGGTTCGAGGCTAGTGCGCGCCATGTCACACTCCGGCGGGTGCTGTATCGGAAGTTAGTGCTCGCAAGAAATAAGCGGGCATCTTCACACAAATGAAGTAACCGCTCACAGTTATCATTACGGGAACCTACACCGTGCTGACCTCCCAGATGCATTTTCTCAGTGGACAACTTTCCAACTTGTGCGTTCAGATCGCCAGCCAATACAACAATGTCCGTGCTTCTTCCGTGGTGAAGGAGCTGGGTCAGTTGGCGGTAAAAGTCGTTCTTTACCGAGTCCTCGCTACAGCTTGTGGGTGCATAGGCAGCGATGATGAATAGACATCTCTTAGTCCTGCGCCACTTTAAAGCTTTGAACGAGCCAGCCAATCGGACCGCACACATCCGGCTACTGATTGGAATCCAATCAACCAAAGCAGCTTCAGCCCGGGGACTCAGGGTAATGCCAACACCAGCTTGGCCGGTGTTCGAAACTGCGTAGTCACCGGATAGGCGCAAAGAGAAACTACTGCTTGCGTCACCTGAAGGGGATCGCAGAATGAGCACAGAGCTCGAGTCTTGCAGGCGGATCTCCGATAAGCAGCAGAGATCGATCGAGATGGTCTCCTATTTTCGAGCAAGTGCTGCCTGCTATTTCATGGTCGGCTGAGTAGTTGGAAGAGGCATGTGGAGAAACCAAAGTTACGTTACCATGACATGATCAAAACTATCCTCTCACGTTATAACCTTGACCGCGGAGCATGGAAATTTAAGGCGGTTGATCGGCGTGCAGGGCGCGAGCTGATCACGAAAGCAATTGCCGAATTGCGGGAGAAAGGCCTCATGCATGCAGAGAAGAAGCGGCAATTGCGGAAGCGACAGGCGCCGATGGGTTGTACTCCATCGACATCGGTAGGCCTAGTGAGCCGTAAGCGAGGCCACTGGAGACCACCACCGAAGCGACGACGGGTCTTGCGGAAAAGGTAGACAGATCCGGCGCAGCTTTTGTAAGCACACTGCATTCGATTTACTAACCGCGTGATTGCATGCTAAGTCCCTTTATTTCAGGTAATGGGTGTGGTAACCATGTGAGCAAGCTCGATTGGCTCAATCTCATTGGTTGGCTTACTGACTCATTCCTACCTTACAATCGGTCGCGTGTCTTTCGTTGGACTCTCCGTTTAACAAGGGATTGAGACGCAGTTGTACTTGGTTATTTTACGAGATACATTTTTACCTGTTCTGCGGCCTTCTTGATACAGCAGTGTGTTTTCAATTTTGTCCTAATGCTTTTCTTTCTCATATTAATCATTACATGTACAATCCTCTATAAACTTGCACAAGTTGCTGAAGCTAATTTAGTTAATTTCGATTACATTTTCGTGTTTGTGTCATTTCCGTAGAAAATGTTTTCCGACTTGTTAAACTTATCGCGGATTCGTTCGTAACCAACCTTTTATGCGCCCATTTAGTGAAGAGTTATGCCGCCGTACGTGTATGCCTTATCCGACTTATTTTCTTTCATCTTGTTGTTTCAAGTTATTGGCCGTTGCTTGATATTCCCTTTGTGACTGAGCTTGATGTGCATGTAGACAAGGTGCCTACCTGTCTGTTACCCACTACCTCGTCCATATTAGTTCTAGGAGACCGTAGGTCGTTGCTGGAAGGCACGGAATGCACGGTCCTTGTGACTGTGCTAAGCTCGAAGAGCGGTTCCATGTACTCAGTGTGGAGCGCACCACAATCAAGCCACCGCATTGTGTGCGCTTGATTTCCCAAATACAGCGCGCTTGTGTTTGCCTGTGAAGGAGTGTGGGCCGGCTCCGTTGATGAAACGTGGTTCCCATCCACATGCCTCCCGGTCTCATTCCTTCGGGTTTACACTGGATATGGGGTGTGTGGTTGGAGCTGTAGGTGGTGTAGCGCAAGCCACCCATGGTCCCTCTGTGGGCGCAGGCGTCCTGTGACTAATCAGTGACAGACAAATCCGAAACTGGTTGCCTCCAACCATATATGATTTAGCGGCGTCCCTATCCCGATTTGCCTGTCACTGTGACCTCCATGGGGACAGTCACAGTAGGCCTGCGCCTACAGTGGGTTCATGGGTGGCTTGCACTGCACCATTCACTTTTCCGCCCACACACCCCATATCCGGAGGAAACCCGAAGGAATAATACCAAGTGGTATATTGGTAGGAGACACGTTTCATCAACGGGGCGGGCCCACACTCATTTACATGCCGAGCAGTAGCATTAATGCTTAAATTGGAAATCACGCGTACCATACGTATAAAAGCGGTGGCTTGACCATAGCTCGTTCCACTATGGAGGCTTGAAACCAATCCTTAAACTTATCGGAGCCACGGGGACGGTGCATCCCATGCACCCTAACAGCGAATCAAAGTTTTCTGGAGCCAATAATCTAGGTGGAGGTTGTTAGACAGGCAAGCATATGCCGGCATTCACATCCAGCGCATCCTCACGGGGAATTTCAAACAACCAACACAGAATTTGCAGGATAATAAACACGCAATATTGACACGAAATTTGCAGCAGAATAACAGAACGCAGCAAATGCAATACCGTGCAATAATTTTATTCAGCTTAAAAATGTCTAATTTAAGTGTACTTCGGTGTAGCCCAATTGCGTTGACGAAGCTTGATGTATGCAACATCAATCTCAACATCAGGCTCTGATACGTGTATACATGTTAACGTCTGGCTGATAAACAAGGGACTGATAGGTCAATTAAAGCAATCGCTACAAACGTATATGACTGGGCAATGGGATTTAACACAAGGTCTTAGAGGTTGGCTAGGCATGGTAACAGGACGATTGTTCAAACGCCATTTAATTATTGAAATCGTAAAAGTGAGCATCCAAAAGTGTTTACAAGTGATGAAATATTTTCGCAAACTGACTGTAACTTAAAATCCTAATTCCACCAGACTCATTTGGAAGTGAAACATATCCGAACAAGCAACAATTTTGAGAGGATCTCTCAAGAAGTTCAATACTGGAAATTCGGATGCTTCCGATACTACTCTTTATGTCTCGGGTGTAAGGCAAATTCTAACTATCGCTAACTGGCAGGTTGTACTGGTTGCGGTTAGTTGCACCTAACAAGCACCGTTCTCTTGTTGTACCTGTCTTTAAATGACATTTAAAACGAGTAATTACGCGTTGTAGTAAACGTTGCCAACCGAAACGCACTGACTTAGGATTGAGGGTTCTGACTGACATGCAATTTTCTCCTCCCGAGTCGCATCTTCACGATCTTTGTCTATGGGTGTAACCGAAGTCAAAATACATCATGGAGTGCATTGTCGCGATCGGACAACACCCAACATTTAGCTTATGAACTGTTTTCCAATTAGAACCGGATGAGTTTCGGGAAGTGCCTATGAGGAAACGCTTTAAGTAACAAATGACAAAGCGCTTAAATAGCTTGTGCTGGTAGCAAGAAATCTAGGTCTCTTAAATGGCCATACTGCGGGTGCTTTCAAATCATATTTCCACTTGTAGCTTACTGCCGTTGTGCTAGTTATTTAGCTAGCCCAGTCGGCCTTCTCATCTGGTATCATCTCACACCGGTGCATAGCTGTACTGCAAAATATGACAAAACAATTGCATCACCAGCTGTCATCTTGTCATGTACCACACAGCAGTACCAGAATACGAACATTTTCATCAGCTCCCCAACCATTTTGCAATTTAACATCATGTCATTCTATCTGGTATTGATAACTTTACGTAAATGCCAAGTCAATCATCCAAGTGACTAGACTGTACCGTGGTTCAGGTAGGACAGGTTTCACAAACACCCTGCATTGCACCAACACTCCATAGACGTCGGAAAATCAAATGACACGGCTGACTCTCTCACAAGGTAGGCCCAGACGCGTGCACCTCCTTGTGTCTGGAGTGATTATTGCTCGTTTCTGGACAATCAGATAAGTTAGTCCGTGATGACTGACCAACGAGCCTTATGCCGGTTTTCAAGTATTTCCGTCCTTGCATCTGGTACACAAACATCGACAACTTTCCATTGCATGTGCTCGCAGTAGGAAATTGCACATCACTGGCGAAATATATCAAGTGGATGTTAGATGGTGGAAATGATATTGAATTTACACCAATTAGGAAACCAGGGGCGCGGGGGGGGGGAACTGACACCGACCAGAAACTACTGGGTCTTCTGTTTGCAACTTGGCTATATACAATCATGATGATTTCCCTGCAACCTCAATGGTTTATCCTCGGCGCTGTATTCCAATGGACCGAATGCGCCATGTTAACCAACCCCGAGATGATGGTACGGAAATTTAATACCTTTTGGTGTGCCCGAGATATTTCTCTTTTGCTCCACAATGAACAATGAATTTATGCGCGTTAAGAAGCTTGCATTACAAGTCCCGTTGGATAGTTTGTGAGGATAACGAAATAACAATAATAATATTAATAATAATAGTAAAACAGTTAGTACTTTAAATAGGAAATGAGGACTTTTACGTTTGCTCCGCTGTAGTTCTGCAATCTGCTTAGATTCACAGCACCCACAATTAACATCAAATAAATGCACGGTTAACTCCAGGTGCAGGATAGAGACGTTGCGCTAAGTGACAAAGTTTAAGTGGGTGAGTGCGTTATCCAACCGTCTTTTAAATACTGTTAGTGTCGGTGCAGAGACGACCGATTCTGGGAGAGCATTCCACGGGTGACAGGCACGAATGCAAAGAATATTCGACGAACTCCAGACAGCTATACTGTTCTGCGAGTTTCAATGAGTGGCTCCGCAGGGTTGTATTGGTACTGAGTCGCAGAAAAGGGCGGCACATATGATGTGGGTTTTGCAGAATCAAGTATGCCGTAGCCAGCTCGCCTCAATAGCTTCCGCTGAATACCACCAACCGTTTCAGCCTCTTATCGCATGAAAGACTGCGCATTCCACTTACGTTCTTAGATGCCTGAGGCTGAGGCTGCTCTAATGCATTAAGGTCGTGTTTTAACCATAGAGGCCAGGTTTGAATTAGGTTTCCGACAAGAGGGAGAAGATACACACTGAGCAGCTGTCAAAAGTGGAGCTGTTTGTTTGTCCGAACGCCCGTCGCAACAGCCAGTAGTGTTGGTTTCCAGTCTTCGAAGCCTTTTCGGATTGCCTGGAGCAACCCAAGTCATCTTGAACCAGGACACCCAAACCACGTTCGACAGTTGATTGTTGCAGTATATTCGTTCCGAGCCGGTATGAGTAGCTGCTCTGACGTCGGATGGAAAGTACCTTGCATTTACTGACGTTGAAATGCAGTAAATTTTAGGTTGACCATTGAGAAACTGTATCAAGTTCACTTTGAAGCAGATGCTCGTCGGCGTTCACCTGGATTATGCGTCAAATCATGATATCGTCGGCAAACATTAGGAAGTTTGAAGCGATTCCTTGTGCATGGTCATTAATAAACACCATAAACAAACCTGGACCTAGAACTGAGCCCTGCGGCAAACCACATGACTTATATGTGGTCAGCTAAAGAGCTCCGAACTCTGACCACTAATTGCCGTTGAAGTAGAAAGTTGGCAATACATCTTAAAGGAGGGTCGCGGATTCCGTAATGCTGGAGCTTGGAGAGTAATATCCGATGGTCTAGACGATAGAAAGCCTTGGAAAATTCCAGGTAGATCACATTAACGCCTTCTCCAGCGTCAGCTGACTCTGTCCAACTATTGCTTGCGATTAGTAAATACATTGTACATGACCGCTGTCGACGGCAACCGTGCTGATCAGGTGTGATAACGTCGCAGATTTCCAGATAACACACCAGTGCATCTGCAAATATGGTTTCCATGACCATGGAGAGCATAGGAAGTAGGGATACTGGGCGGTAGTTGGAGGGCTCAGTTCTGCTTCCACCTTTGTGAATCGGGGTTATTATTCCGAGCTTCCACATAGTGAGAACTTGATTCTGGTGTTAACAGCACTGGAAAAACTGAGCCATATGGTGAATTACAACTGAACAAATAGACCTAGTGAAGGGACTATCAGGTAATGTGAATTTGCCAAAACTAATCTGGATCAACCTACCAACACTCCGCCCTAAAGTCAATACCCCACCCAAACTGCCTATAGTACAAGAAGTTAAGTGGCAGCTTAAGTTTAGAAAGCTGATGCTGTAGGATAGGCTATCTTGTCCTCTGCACGACAGTAGCGTGCAAGTCAACGGGTTTCGAGATACGCTCTAACAAAAGTAATAAATTATTTATGTCGGCCTTTGTTGTTCCAAGTGCCCAACAGTTTTGCTCACTGACATACAGGAACAACGGCGCGAGTTATTGCACCAACTTGGGTAGGTCGGATTCGCGCGGTTCACGAGCACTACATGACCGAAACGGCTGACAAGTGCTTCTCTATATAAATGTGTTGTGGCCATCGGACTGAGTCCAGTTGTAATGCATTCATCTTTCACACTGTGGGCTTTTAGCAATAATGCTTTACACCTCGCGGTTTGAAATCCATTGAACATATGTGTGGGTTACCAGGGAACTCTGTTCCAGTCAAGGACTGATTAACTATGCACCATATAGAAAGACATTCGCTTTGGATTACAGTTTCTACAGAAATAGTTAAGAAATCATTATGAGCTCCATCTTGCTACCACTTGATTAGTAGACATTTAGGCGATTTTAGACGATGTTCCCGTTTGCAACCTGTACGTATTGGTGGGACTAGATCTGTACCTAGGGGAGGGAGGAAAACATAGACGGTGTCCTGTGGATGACTGCAGCGCGCTGAACTGCTAAACACTCAAGACCTGTAAAATCTCAGTTTGATTGTATAGTGCACACTAGTTAGAAGGAGGTAAAATAATTCTAAATATCGTCACCCTCCTACCAAGTGCGCCGTCAACAAGACGCCATCTTTTGCGCTATTCTACTGTGTTCGCTGTCAAGCTGATAATCGCGAAGAAGTAGATCTGTTGCATGGTAGTTAACACATAAAGCGAATCTAAAATTCGACGCCTTAATCTGTTTGGTGTATGCCGCATGAATAAAACTTAAAAACTGCACATTGAAGCATAGTGGGAGAGACCAAACGAAAAAGTGACTCACACTGTCTGGGAATAGGCATATTGATTCAAATAGCCGTCAGTAAAGAAACCTTCATTTAGTCCGTTGTGGGCTGCAGAACGCGTGCTCGTTTGTCGGGGGGAGGCAGAGATATCGGTGACGCGTACGCAACACTTCCCAGACTATTAAGAGAGATTTAAATAAAACAATTCCTTACGATTAAGGGTGAGTGAAGTCAAAAATTTTCCCAAGCGTTCGTGACTGCTACTGCTCCGGACATGGTGGATCGATTGAGCAGTGTCCGTGGCTGTGGTTGAGGATCAGAGGCCAACTAATCAGGAAGGACGCAAAGACAGCAATCGGTTTTAGGTCGCGAATTAGACACACGTCATTATGACCAAAACCAAAATGCAGTAATTCGGTGCTCACTACCGCTGCGTCTCTACCATATGATCACAGAGCCTGTAAGTGTTGTGGAACAGTTTGTGTGTACAAAAGCAGTAAAAAGACGGGGAGCTGTAGTATCTGTTTTACAGAACACAGTGCAGACAGACTAGGGAAGAGAAACGGACGCTGAATATTGCTAGTGGGTAAAGGGGATCAAGCAGCTGAGTCCCTGATATTGTTGATAACGTGCAAGCCATGGGTAGCGAAGCAGCTGCTAACTGGCCAGTTAAGTTGGTGCCATTACACCACATAGCACTGATACAAGTGCTGATCAATCAAACCGACCTACTGTGAAAGCCAGGCGTAGTAAGCGAATGGTTGGAAAAACAGAAGCCACACTAGGGGGTGCGAAATTGGACGCAGTTACACGCAAACGTGAAAAGCTTTAGAAGTGAGATTCCGAAATGGGTGAACAATTAGGACTGGATAATGTGTGCTAGAACGTGTAGAAGACGGGCGTCTGGTAATTTTCGGAGACATAGAAGACCGTTGTCACCACACAACAATAACAGAAGTCTCAATGGGTTTGCAGACACAAGAAACCGGGTAGCTTCAAGCCAATGGAACCAGAAACCCCAGTGCTGTTAAAGTGACAGCAAAATAACTTTGAAGGGAGTGAAGCTAGCTGTCAACAAGATTACGTGTCGTAAGCAAAAGGACAAGTAGTGACAACCGGTGCCGGTACCAGAAAAAGTATCTGGCTGCGCTATTCTGAGGGGCTGACAATTTGCGGTTCTTCTTGTGATGTTCCGTCGCACAGACATTATCTCCGTTCACAATAATACACGGGGATGTTAAAAAATACTCGGGGGGCTCACCGATCTGGCAACAGGTTAAATCAACAAGCATAAATGCCAAAATCCTGAATGTAAAGAGTGGCCAGGTTATCTTAGTAGAGAGCAGGAACCAACGAAATTCATTAGGTAAACTGATAGGCCTATTCGAGTCAGCTCAACAAACGCAAGGATACATAAACAGAAAAAACATTAGCAGCAAAAATCACCAATAGTTAAGTCCAAACAAATTTCTAAGCATATTGTCAAGTGCTTAATAAAGAACACGTGCACATATATGTGTTCATGAAGAGTTAATAAAGCTGCGAATGGAAATTCGCAAACACGCACCCACGCTAAAGTTATTGTCAAAATATCATCAACGGACTGTCCAAAAATCTGGTCCACCCAATTCTGTTAATGCGAAACAAAGGAACATTAACTCGGGGATGAGGGGAAACGCAATTAAGTGCCAACTGTTCAATAGTATCTGTTGGTCTATCTCAAAATGCTTCACCAGGACACACAGGTGTAGAATGTCCATGTGCATGCATGTGGGTACATGTGTACTTGCCAGTATCATTCATCGTGAAAGCGCTCGATCAGGCACAGATGGTTGATTTGGAGCCAAGTACGGCCCGGCACAGGGCATGTTCACCGATCGATAAATACCGGGTTTCCGGTTGGCCAGAACGGAGACAGACGTGCAAAATCCAAACAGCAGTGCTTAAGTGCCGGGCTACTGCGGTAGAACTGTCGTGGCGCTTGGACAGGCGTAACTGATCTGAGCAAGGAGTGTTCAATTGGTGTAAAGTGTTATCCCATCTAATGATAAAATTGTTATTGATAATGCTCTTGTAGACTGAAAGTCAGCTTCCAACAATTTCACTTACGAAAATAGGCATTCCTTACAATTAGGCCTTGCAACTATAAAATGTGACGTTTTGGGAAAGGAGTCTTGAAAAGATATGCAGCCCAAAGACTACTCGTTGCCGCATAGCGTATTCTCTCCGGTCGTAGTATTGATCGCCGTTGCAGGAAACAAGTTGGGTACGTTGCCCAATTATTTCAGGCGGGAATCATGGGCGTTCATTCCAACATATTCACTGATTAAGCAATATTCCATTTGCACGGAGCTGAGAAGCTGCATTTCTACGCAATATCTAATCCTCACAGATACCGAGAATCATGTATTGCACAAAACGCGAAGCTCATTGGCTCGAAAAACGGAAGGACAAATTGTGGGATCACAGCACACGCATGTGGGTTCTCACGCACACTGTGCACCACAAGCCAGTTATCCATGCGATACCTTTTCTGACATATTATCCTGCAAACTCCGAATATCAGCTTCAAAAGGGTCGATAAGCCAAGCTTTCACGGTGTGTATTCTTATTGAAAAACCGTTGGACCACCTCTCTTTCCCCTTTGTGTGACTGGTATGTTATTGTTTACAAGCACTCAACCCACGCCGGAGTATGTGCGCTGATGAACAGGATACAAAATACGAAACCGCGTAGCCTATTCTCACATCACCTTCTCGTTTACATCCTCTCCGTAATCCCTAGGCATAAACACGAAAAACAAGTACTACCATTGGGAACCATGTTGCATAGGAGTGGGCAGTCTAAGCGCTGTCGAACCACTTTTGCTCGTTGGATGCATTCTGGGCCGACGCACTTTCGGCACCATTTGCCCGTGCACCAATGTAGTCCAGAAATCAGTGATAACGGTGAATACGTATAGTAACATTAAAAAGCATAAAACGGTGATATGGCCGTCAAAGATGAAGATGCTCAACGTGCCTGCCGACCTTCTGCTCGTACTGCAGAATTCGTCTGAGGCAATACGCTATAACGTGTTACAAACTTTCGGTGTGGATGGCGCGATATTCGTGGACAATACTGTCTTTCAGTGGTTCCAGTGAAAAAGACGTTTCCTAGCGAACTCCTCTTTTCAAATAACTGCATAGGAAGAAATGTAAGGGGTTCAAATCTGGTGACCAGGCAGGTCAATCCTTTGAACCTCCACGACCGATGCCCCGGTGACCGAACACCTCGTTTAGATAATCCCACACCGTTTGGGCATAATGGGCACATGCGTCATATTGAAGCGAATTGCCGAAGTCGCTAACGAGAATCAGTGGTGAAAACATCTTTAAATGTAGCTCCTACGTCAGCTGCCAGCAACAGGTTCTTTGCCATGTGAGAACCATGATTGACAGAGGAATGGCAGAAATAATAATTGAGTTACTTGGCAAACACGAGGATAACAATGAAACAATGGTACAATACGGATAAAAAAGCCAATGCTTGATAAGGACCGTGGGATGTTTGGTGGGAATAAGGTTAGTTCAATGAAGTTACACAAAATTGAAAACGCATCTGTGGACTCTCACCATATTATCCACGTTAACACATAGGTATATCCGTCTACCCCGATTTTGTGAGGTCGGTGAGCACAAAGTGTGTCTGCCTCCTGTCGTCACTCAATTAATAAAAGTCAGATCCAGTACCATACATGGTGTAGAGCAACGTCGAGTCATATTTTGGAAATGGTTAGCGTGAGCGCGGAAATGACAAAAGTCGAAAGAGCGTTCCACGGTTGACAAACTCGAAGGGGAACATAATTCCGGCGACAATCAAGCCCACTTGGTTGCGTGGTAAGTTTCCATTTATCAACCGTAAAATCTGTGTTGCGGCTAAGCTTCAGTTGGTGGCGGCAATCGTGACCGGGGTTTACCAACATCTAGAAGGCCACGACGAGGTCACACCGTAGACGGCGGTCTCTTCCGCTGTACACTCCCACACATTTCAGTTGCCAATTCTATAGCAGGCAGGAAAAGCTTTCACATTTTCCGTCGGTCGTCGCTGTGCGGTCGCCAGTGCAAACAGGTCGCGTTTTAACCACGGTTGACAAAGCGTGCATCGCGTGCTCTACATGGGGTCTCACATCCGAATTGAGCATTTTGAGGAAGATGGAGGGATCGAATTTACCGAACGTCGCCCATAACAAACCAATGTTTTGTGTTTGGTTCACCCAGCCGCGTCGACAGAATGTACTCGCACCGACTCTACACTCAAATGTTCTGTTCACAAATCTGAGGCATAGGACAACAAAATGTGTATTAAAACGCACTCGCCCACCCGATCAACCTCCATATCCACCGCAATGAGGCAGGCGAATCGGTTCGCCCCAGCTTCCAGCCACCATCACATCCTTTCCTTTTCCTTTTTTTCGGAGTTCTTGTGTTGCAGTTTCCATATTCTCGTTCACTGCAGACGAGCTTGCGGTCTATCCTGTGACAAAATTGTAACTACACTAGCCCGCTGCCGAATGCGATAGGACGCGCATTTCTTCCCAGTTGCTTTAGAAAAGGATCCTCATGCGTCGCTTTGAATGCGATGTTTCTTTTTTGCTTTCTTGTGGGCGTCCACCACAGCAATCCCTTGTTGTACACCATGACGTCGTTCCGCCTTTTGTGACAACGTACTCACGGTGGCTCTTGAATCAAGTCTTGTCGGTACTGCTAATACTTTAATCTGGAGTATTGCAGAAATGCAGTGCTGATCTTCTTGATTTGCCAAGTTGTTCGATAATCGCTCTTGCGACTGTTGATCGCTTTCAGGCTCCACTGAACAATTCTCGTCCGCTCGGCGGAAGTAGGTAAAAAAATACGATTGACTTTCACAGTATCCGTCAAAAAGCTCGATTATTTTTAAAAGATCCGCTCATTCTACCAAAGATCTCAGGCCACAATTACCCGACTTGCTTAAGAGGCGATGGATTATCTGAACACTGCCAAACTGGTATGGTCATGCATATTCATCCAACGGGATCAACACCGCGAATCCCATCCAATCCGCTTTCCAAGCTTTCCAGTTGTCCTACAGTGCCTTTTCTGTCATCTCTAACGGGGTTGGCAATGAGCTCATTAATTGCTCATCAATGGCGAGCAAGCTTTGGCACCGTTGCACACTTGACACTTAATTTTGTGCTTTGTTAACCCAGACGCGTCGACAGAAAGAACTGGCACAGAATCTGCACACAGATCATAAAAATCTGAGGTAAAATAAAATTAGATGTGTATTTAAAATTCACTCGCCCACTCGATCAATGGTCTTACCGACCGCACGGAGGCAGGCTATTCACTTCGCCTCAGATTTCATCCACCAACGAGCGCAACATGTTGGTTTGCGGTTTTAAACGCCTACAAAGACTGCGCCAAACAGCCGAGGTCGTCTTGGATTACCACCCTAAGGTCTCGCTCTTGGGAGCAGCTTTTCCGTTTGTCGTCTCCAAGCTTCAATACGTACGTGGGCTTGTGGTGAACATGCACGGTTTTGCACTTATCCGTGTGAAATGAAAATAGGTTTACAGTTGATCATACAAAGCACAATCTGTCTTATGGCAACATTTCGTCCTTTTCCTGACAGTCGATTAACCACCAAATCTTGATATCGTTGGCGAAAGGGAGGAAATTTGACTTGACAACATTCGCAACGTCGTTAATGAAGCAAAAGAATGACCGCGGCCCAAACACCGATCCTTGTGGAACACCGCAGTCCACACCAACTGGATCAGAAAATAAACCTCGAAATCTAACCTGAAGGCACCGCTGAAGGTGGAAGTTTCCGATCCATCCAAGGACTGGGTTCCAAACTACCTATGCTTGCAGCTTTTGGAGGAGAATACGGTGATCTATTCGGTCGAAAGCGTTGGAAAAATCTAGGTACATGACATCAATGTCGCTCCTACCGTCGGTTATCTCGGTCCAAGTGCCACGGGCAAGCAGTGGGTTGGTAGTACATGACCGATGCTGACAGAATCCATGTTGCTCCGGTGCTATGATGTTAGATCTTTTGAACTAGCTCATTACGGCCTCAGTTATTCTCGATTCCATCATCTTTGAGAGCACCGGGAGGAGAATCACTGGACGATAATTGGCTGGCTCTGAACGGCTAGCACTCTTGAAAATCGGGATAAGGATGGCTTGATTCCTCATGCTTGGGACCTGATGTTCGTGCAGGTAGCTTTGGAAATATCTCATTAGTGGTTCAGCTATCCTCGTAACTGCCACCTGCAGCGCTTTCGAAGGAACGTTGTCAACTCTGGGGAACTATGGGCGCGCAACGACAACAGCTTCCTCGAAATGATCGCTGAACTAAATGTAATGTCTGTAAATACTGGCATCTGGGAGAATGGGACAGGTCCGTTACAAATTTTGAGAGCACGTCGGCAAATCGGAGCATACTGTAGCCGTAGGAGGTTGGCTGCATTCAAGGTGGTTTGAGCACATCTATTTGCTGAGGTAAGTGGAGGAACACCCCGGTTCACATTTCCGAGGCTGTTCACATGTCTGTACAGAAGCTTTTTGTTAGTACAAAACTTTTCCGTTAGACTCTGCTGGTGTACTACTTTGTCCTCGCGCACAAGTGTGGTACAGTGATTACGATGCACAACATAGTTACTCCAGTTGTCAGAGCTAGGGTTCGCTCTATACTCATGCCACGAGGCGTCACTTACTGTCAAGTGATCCCGGGTTCTACTCCGAATGAATGATAGTGCCCTTGCCGAAAGAAGGGGCTTGTTAACCGATGCAGATTTAATCAGATCACTGAAGTTGACAGTAAAATGCAACGAAGCACTGTCAATGGAACAGTCGTCCGGAAACTCCCAGCTGGCATCTCCAAAAAATGCCGCCAGTATGTCGCAGTGGGTGATTGTTCATAACAAGTTAGTATGTCCATGTGGATACTCCGCATAACACATGAAGTCTTAAGTGATGAGTACGTGGTCATTTCGCCCCAGAGAACTCTCCAGTCTTGGTTTCTCAACTATGACCTTTTCCTTCGTGAGCACTAAGTCAAACATAGATGGTTTATTTCCAGTTCTTAATCGGGTGGGTGAGCTGACATGGCTGAAGAGCGGAATGCTTGCAATATACTCTTGTAGGTCGGCCCTGAACTGCTCGTCGGTGGGATGCCGGAACATCCAAATCATGAATATTGAAGTTGCCTGAGATGAGAACATGACTGTATCGTACTCGTAGGACCCTTCCCATTGATAAGACCAGTCCGGAGTTCATCTCCGGGGTGGACATTGGGGGACGATAAACAACAACCAAAAGGTAAGTGTCATTGCGTCTCAGTCGCAGACTGCACCTGAGTCAGTTTATGATCAGCGTTTACGGATCGGCCACCGGTTCCCACTGCAGGTCAAGGCGGTAGTAAAACATTAACTCTGTCTATGCTAGGTCAATCGTTTCGGAGAAGGGACCTAATAGTTTTCGTGAAATTGGTATCGGTAATTGCTGTGCAACCAGGTTTCCTTAACGAGTATGACGCTTGTCTTGGTCGCAGTTTGACAAGCTTGTTCAGCAGACCTTGTGCATTGGCGTATGTACAGGAAAGTTTTTCTCTTTTTAGTAATGAATCGTTGGATGGATGTTTTGGATAACGTGTTGTGCCGACCGGTAAAACGTCTGCAACTAATTGTCTTTTGGGTGGGGTGACGAACTCAACTGTATCCGATTCATGAATCCTACCATTACCTATTTGCTTCACTTTTTATACAATGTATGGGGTGTGTTTGCGAGTTTTTTCGGCTTGCTGATTGAAGTTATCCGAACACTTGTCGACAAACAGTCTGACTAATTGGCTGCTCTCGTGTGTTTGCTTTGCAAATGCTGCTTTGATCCGGAGCTTGGAAGGAAGGCTGCTGCGGCCCGCATACCATTACCTTCACTACCATTGCTGATATTTGTCTAGATTGAAGGAACTCTCTCACAATCCTCGGGTTACATCCCATATAGTTTGGCGATCGGCGCAGCCTCGAGGTTGATTGCGCTATGACGTTTTCCAGGGAGAGTGTCTCGCGAATGTACCGTCATTGGTCCTGGTCCTGAGTGGCCACTTCGTGCTCATCATGACTTCCAGCCACGGGAACACCGTGTACAAGGATGGTCCTGGTTAGGAATTCCTTCCGGTTTTTGTTAAAGTAGTGCTTCGCCTGTCTGCGCAGGCTGCACGGAATATCAGGTAATACGCAGCTGGAACCTGGCCCATTACGGATACAAGGTATGTAAGGAGTTGGAATTTGTGACCGGGCAGGCCTATCCTTTTAACCTCCGCGACCGATGCACATTTGACCGGACGTCTTGTTAACACAATTCCGCACCGTTAGTGCATCATGGGCAGAAGCGCCATATCATTTGCTTATATGACAGGTAACTATATTTATTAACCGAACTAACGCTTCACATTTTTTAGCATCCTCCTACTAGAAAGTGTCATTTTACAACTGCAGACCGAATGATGTGAAACTGAGCGTCCTCAACGTATGTCGCTGGATGTCGGTTGACACTGTGCAGCAATTACTATGCAGTAGCAACTGGTGAATACTGCACTGCAAGCGAAATGACGGTGATCATTTTAAACAATTAATTCGTTGATTTTTATGCGCTTAAAACATTCTTCATGTACATATTTGTCTAATCCCTAACGATTGATTCCACTGCCACATTGTTACGTTAGGTAATGGTGTGAATAATTCGTTGGGGTTGAATGAAGGCTACGAGAAAATATAACCATGGTGTGTGAGCATCGCGCGATCGCATGCGTCGCTGTTAATCTTTACTCTAAATTTGACGGTGGTGAAGGAAACGGTTGAAGATCAGTAGGCTGCATTATGCGCTTCCTGCAAACCAGGGTCACCTACTTCCGTCGCAACTGTTCCAAGCTCACAGTGAACCAGTTGAAGATACGCTACAGTTAACCATATTCACTGTGGTTATGTACCTAAACAGCCTCCATCTACTGTACACAGATCAGATGGTCGCATGACACCAACCAGAGTTGCACGCAAAATACCAGCGATAATCTGTACCAACTTTCTTGTACGGACGTCAACTGACTTAAAAGAAATGCAACTCGATGACGTGAACCAGTGAAACTCCGTATGTGTCGCTATAGGTGTTTGAACCAAGTCAGTCAATTTGACACGCGTTACCCATCCTCCGAATTCACAGCATTACCGTGAACCAAGACTAGTCCGCGTTGTGTTAACTGCTTCCAATAAAGCAGAAGCTGTCATGTTATGGACAGCTCGTCTCCGTAATGGGCCAGGTTCCAGCTGCGTATTACCTGATATTCCGTGCAGCCTGCGCAGACAGGCGAAGCACTACTTTAACAAAAACCGGAAGGAATTCCTAACCAGGACCATCCTTGTACACGGTGTTCCCGTGGCTGGAAGTCATGATGAGCACGAAGTGGCCACTCAGGACCAGGAACAATGACGGTACACTCGCGAGACACTCTCCCTGGAAAACGTCATAGCGCAATCAACCTCGAGGCTGCGTCGATCGCCAAACTATATGGGATGTAACCCGAGGATTGTGAGAGAGTTCCTTCAGTCTAGACAAATATCAGCAATGGTAGTCAAGGCAATGGTATGCGGGCCTCAGCAGCCTTCCTTCCAAGCTCCGGATCAAAGCAGCATTTGCAAAGCAAACACACGAGAGCAGCCAATTAGTCAGACTGTTTGTCGACAAGTGTTCGGATAACTTCAATCAGCTAGCTGACAAAACTGGCAAACACACCCCATACATTGCATAAAAAGTGAGGCAAATAGGTAATGGTAGGATTCATGAATCGGATACAGTTGAGTTCGTCACCCCACCCAAAAGACAATTAGTTGCTGACATTTTACCGGTCGGCACAACACGTTATCCAAAACATCCATCCAACGATTCATTACTAAAAACAGAAAAACTTTCCTGTATATACGCCAATGCACAAGGTCTGCTGAACAAGCTTGTCAAACTGCGACCAAGTCAAGCGTTATACTCGTGACGGAAACCTGGTTGCACAGCAATTACCAATGCCAATGTCACGATAAATGGTAGGTCCCTTCTCCGAAACGATCGACCTAGCATAGGCAGGGTTGATCTTATACTACCGCCTTGACCTGCAGTGGGAACCGGTGGCCGATCCGTAAACGCTGATCATAAACTGACTCAGGTGCAGTCTGCGACTGAGACGCAATGACACTTACCTTTTGGTCGTTGTTTATCGTCCCCCAATGTCCACCCCAGAGATGAACTCGGGACTGGTCTTATCAATGGGAAGGGTCCTACGAGTACGATACAGTCATGTTCTCATCTCAGGCAACTTCAATATTCATGATTTGGATGTTCCGGCATCCCACCGACGAGCAGTTCAGGGCCGACCTACAAGAGTATATTGCAAGCATTCCGCTCTTCAGCCATGTCAGCTCACCCACCCGATTAAGAACTGGAAATAAACCATCTGTGTTTGACTTAGTGCTCACGAAGGAAAAGGTCATAGTTGAGAAACCAAGACTGGAGAGTTCTCTGGGGCGAAATGACCACGTACTCATCACTTAAGACTTCATGTGTTATGCGGAGTATCCACATGGACATACTAACTTGTTTTGAACAATCACCCACTGCGACATACTGGCGGCATTTTTTGGAGATGCCAGCTGGGAGTTTCCGGACGACTGTTCCATTGACAGTGCTTTGTTGCATTTTACTGTCAACTTCAGTGATCTGATTAAATCTGCATCGGTTAACAAGCCCCTTCTTTCGGCAAGGGCACTATCATTCATTCGGAGTAGAACCCGGGATCACTTGACAGTAAGTGACGCCTCGTGGCATGAGTATAGAGCGAACCCTAGCTCTGACAACTGGAGTAACTATGTTGTGCATCGTAATCACTGTACCACACTTGTGCGCGAGGACAAAGTAGTACACCAGCAGAGTCTAACGGAAAAGTTTTGTGTTAACAAAAAGCTTCTGTACAGACATGTGAACAGCCTCGGAAATGTGAACCGGGGTGTTACTCCACTTACCTCAGCAAATAGATGTGCTCAAACCACCTTGAATGCAGCCAACCTCCTACGGCTACAGTATGCTCCGATTTGCCGACGTGCTCTCAAAATTTGTAACGTACCTGTCCCATTCTCCCAGATGCCAGTATTTACACACATCACGCTTAGTTCAGCGACCATTTCGGGGAAGCTATTGTCGTTGCGCGCCCATAGTTCCCCAGAGTTGACAACGTTCCTTCGAAAGCGCTGCAGGTGGCAGTTACGAGGATAGCTGAACCACTAACGAGATATTTCCAAAGCTACCTGCACGAACATCAGGTCCCAAGCATGTGGAAGCAAGCCATCCTTATCCCGATTTTCAAGAGTGCTAGCCGTTCAGAGCCAGCCAATTATCGTCCAGTGATTCTCCTCCCGGTGCTCTCAAAGATGATGGAATCGAGAATAACTGAGGCCGTAATGAGCTAGTTCAAAAGATCTAACATCATAGCACCGGAGCAACACGGATTCTGTCAGCATCGGTCATGTACTACCAACCCACTGCTTGCCCGTGGCACTTGGACCGAGATAACCGACGGTAGGAGCGACATTGATGTCATGTACCTAGATTTTTCCAACGCTTTCGACCGAATAGATCACCGTATTCTCCTCCAAAAGCTGCAAGCATAGGTAGTTTGGAACCCAGTCCTTGGATGGATCGGAAACTTCCACCTTCAGCGGTGCCTTCAGGTTAGATTTCGAGGTTTATTTTCTGATCCAGTTGGTGTGGACTGCGGTGTTCCACAAGGGTCGGTGTTTGGGCCGCGGTTATTCTTGTGCTTCATTAACGCCGTTGCGAATGTTGTGAAGTGAAACTTCCTGCCTTTCGCCAACGATATCAAGATATGGTGGTTAATCGACTGTCAGGAAAATGACGGTATGTTGCCATAAGACAGACTGTGCTTTGTATGATCAACTGTAAACCTATTTTCATTTCACACGGATAAGTGCAAAACCGTGCATGTTCACCACAAGCCCACTTACGTATTGAAGCTTGGAGACGACAAACGGGAAAGCGGCTCCCAAGAGCGAGACCTTAGGGTGGTGATCCAAGACGACCTCGGCTGTTTGGCGCAGACTTTGTAGGCGTTTAAAACCGCAAACCAACATGTTGCGCTCGTTGGTGGATGAAATCTGAGGCGAAGTGAATAGCCTGCCTCCGTGCGGTCGGTAAGACCATTGATCGAGTGGGCGAGTGAATTTTAAATACACATCTAATTTTATTTTACCTCAGATTTTTAATAATCTGTGTGCAGATTCTGTGCGAGTTCTTTCTGTCGACGCGTCTGGGTTAACAAAGCACAAAATTAAGTGTCAAGTGTGCAACGGTGCCAAAGCTTGCTCGCCATTGATGAGCAATTAATGAGCTCATTGCCAACCCCGTTAGAGATGAGAGAAAAGACATTGTAGGACAACTGGAAAGCTTGGAAAGCGGATTGGATGGGATTCGCGGTGTTGATCCCGTTGGATGAATATGCATGGCCATACCAGTTGGCAGTGTTCAGATAGTCCGTCGGCTCTTAAGCAAGTCGGGTAATTGTGGCCTGAGATCTTTGGTAGAATGAGCGGATCTTTTGGAAATAATCGAGCTTTTTGACGGATACTGTGAAAGTCAATCGTATTTTTTTACCTACTTCCGCCGAGCGGACGAGAATTGTTCAGTGGAGCCTGAAAGCGATCAACAGTCGCAAGAGCGATTATCGAACAACTTGGCAAATCAAGAAGATCAGCACTGCATTTCTGCAATACTCCAGATTAAAGTATTAGCAGTACCGACAAGACTTGATTCAAGAGCCACCGTGAGTAGGTTGTCACAAAAGTCGGAACGACTTCATGGTGTACAACAAGGGAAGGCTGTGGTGGACGCCTACAAGAAAGCAAAAAAGAAACATCGCATTCAAAGCGACGCATGAGGATCCTTTTCTAAAGCAACTGGGAAGAAATGCGCGTCCTATCGCATTCGGCAGCGGGCTAGTGTAGTTACAATTTTGTCACAGGATAGACCGCAAGCTCGTCTGCAGTGAACGAGAATATGGAAACTGCAACACAAGAACTCCGAAAAAAAGGAAAAGGAAAGGATGTGATGGTGGCTGGAAGCTGGGGCGAACCGATTCGCCTGCCTCATTGCGGTGGATATGGAGGTTGATCGGGTGGGCGAGTGCGTTTTAATACACATTTTGTTGTCCTATGCCTCAGATTTGTGAACAGAACATTTGAGTGTAGAGTCGGTGCGAGTTCATTCTGTCGACGCGGCTGGGTGAACCAAACACAAAACATTGGTTTGTTATGGGCGACGTTCGGTAAATTCGATCCCTCCATCTTCCTCAAAATGCTCAATTCGGATGTGAGACCCCATGTAGAGCACGCGATGCAGGCTTTGTCAGCCGTGGTTAAAACGCGACCTGTTTGCACTGGCGACCGCACAGCGACGAGCAACGGAAAATGTGAAAGCTTTTCCTGCCTGCTATACAATTGGCAACTGAAATGTGTGGGAGTGTACAGCGGGAGAGATCGCCGTCTACGGTGTGACCTCGTCGTGGCCTTCTAGATGTTGGTAAACCCCGGTCACGATTGCCGCCACCAACTGAAGCTTAGCCGCAACACAGATTTTACGGTTGATAAATGGAAACTTGCCACGCAACCCAGTCGGCTTGATTGTCGCCGGAATTATGTTCCCCTTCGAGTTTGTCAACCGTGGAACGCTCTTTCGACTTTTGTCATTTCCGCGCTCACGCTAACCATTTCCAAAATATGACTCGACGTTGCTCTACACCATGTATGGTACTGGATCTGACTTTTATTAATTGAGTGACGACAGGAGGCAGACACACTTTGTGCTCACCGACCTCACAAAATCGGGGTAGACGGATATACCTATGTGTTAACGTGGATAATATGGTGAGAGTCCACAGATGCGTTTTCAATTTTGTGTAAATTCATTGAACTAACCTTATTCCCACCAAACATCCCACGGTCCTTATCAAGCATTGGCTTTTTTATCCGTATTGTACCATTGTTTCATTGTTATCCTCGTGTTTGCCAAGTAACTCAATTATGATTACTGCCATTCCTCTGTCAATCATGGTTCTCACATGGCAAAGGAACTGTTGCTGGCAACTAACGTAGGAGCTACATTTAGAGATGTTTTCACCACTGATTCTCGTTGGCGACTGCGGCAATTCGCTTCAATATGACGCATGTACCCATTATGCACAAACGGTGTGGGATTATCTAAACGAGGTGTTCGGTCACCGGGGAATCGGTCGTGGAGGTCCAAAGGATTGACCTGCCTGGTCACCAGATTTGAACCCCTTACATTTCTTCCTATGCAGTTATTTGAAAAGAGGAGTTCGCAAGGAAACGTCTTTTTCACTGGAACCACTGAAAGGCAGTATTGTCCACGAATATCGCGCCATCCACACCGAAAGTTTGTAACACGTTATAGCGTATTGCCTCAGACGAATTCTGCAGTACGAGCAGAAGGTCGGCAGGCACGTTGAGCATCTTCGTCTTTGACGGCCATATAACCGTTTTATGCTTTTTAATGTTACTATACGTATTCACCGTTATCACTGATTTCTGGACTACATTGGTGCACGGGCAAATGGTGCCGAAAGTGCGTCGGCCCAGAATGCATCCAGCGATCAAAGGTGGTTCGATGGCGCTTAGACTGCCCACTCCTATGCAACATGGTTCCCAATGGTAGTACTTGTTTTTCGTGATTATGCCTAGGGATTACGGAGAGGATGTGAACGAGAAGGTGATGTGAGAATAGGCTACGCGGTTTCGTATTTGTATCCTGTTCATCAGCGCACAGACTCCGGCGTGGGATGAGTGCTTGTAAACAATAACATACCAGTCACACAAAGGGGAAAGAGAGGTGGTCCAACGATTTTTCAATAAGAATACACACCGTGAAAGCTTGGCTTATCGACCCTTTTGAAGCTGATATTCGGAGTTTGCAGGATAATATGTCAGAAAAGGTATCGCATGGATAATTGGCTTGTGGTGCACAGTGTGCGTGAGAACCCACATGCGTGTGCTGTGATCCCACAATTTGTCCTTCAGTTTTTCGAGCCAATGAGCTTCGAGTTTTGTGCAATACATGATTCTCGGTATCTGCGAGGATTAGATGTTGCGTAGAAATGCAGCTTCTCAGCTCTGTGCAAATGGAATATTGCTTAATCAGTGAATATGTTGGAATGAACCCCCATGATTCCCGCCTGAAATAATTGGGCAACGTGCCGAACTTGTTTCCTGCAGCGGTGATCAAAACTGCGACCGGAGAGAATACGCTATGCGGCAGCGAGTAGTCTTTGGGCTGCATAGCTTTTCAAGACTCCTTTCCCAAAACGTCACATTTTATAGTTGCAAGGCCTAATTGTAAGGAATGCCTATTTTCGTAAGTGCAATTGTTGGAAGCTGACTTTCAGTCTACAAGAGCATTATCAATAACAATTTTATCATTAGATTGGATAACACTATGCACCAATTGAACACTCCTTGCTCAGATCAGTTACGCCTGTCCAAGCGCCACGACAATTCTACCGCAGTAGCCCGGCAATTAAGCACTGCTGTTTGGATTTTGCACGTCTGTCTCTGTTCTAGCCAACCAGAAACCCGGTATTTATCGATCGGTGAACATGCCCTGTGCCGGGCCGTACTTGGCTCCAAATCAACCATCTGTGCCTGATCAAGCGCTTTCACGATGGATGATACTGGCAAGTTCACATGTACCCACATGCATGCATATGGACGTTCTACATCTATGTGACCTGGTGAGGCATTTTGTGATAGACCAACAGCTATTGAACAGTTGGCAATTAAGTGCGTTTTCCCTCACCCCCGAGGTAGTGACCCTTTGTCCCGCATTAACAGAATTGGGTGGACCAGATTTTTGGACAGTCCGTCGATGATATTTTGACAATAACTTTAGCGTGGGTGCGTGTTTGGGAATTTCCATTCGCAACTTTATTAACTCTTCATGAACACATATATGTGCACGTGTTCTTTATTACGCACTTGACAATATGCTTAGAAATTTGTTTGGACTTAACTATTGGTGATTTTTGGTGCTAATGTTTTTTCTGTTCATGTATCCTTGCGTTTATTGAGCTGACTCGAATAGGCCGATCAGTTTACCTAATGAATTTCGTTGGTTCCTGCTCCCTACTAAGATAACCTGGCCACTCTTTACATTCAGGCTTTTGGCAATTATGCTTGTTGATTTAACCTGTTGCCAGATCGGTGAGCCCCCCGATTATTTTTTAAAATCCCCGTGTATTATTGTGAGCGGAGATAATGTCTGTGCGACGGAACATCACAACAAGAACCGCAAATTGTCAGCCCCTCAGAATAGCGCAGCCAGATACTTTTCTGGTACCGGCACCGGTTGTCACTACTTGTCCTTTTGCTTGCGACACGTAATCTTGTTGACAGCTAGCTTCACTCCCTTCAAAGTTATTTTGCTGTCACTTTAACAGCACTGGGGTTTCTGGTTCCATTGGCTTGAAGCTACCCGTTTTCTTGTGTCTGCAAACCCATTGAGACTTCTGTTATTGTTGTGTGGTGACAACGGTCTTCTATGTCTCCGAAAATTACCAGACTCCCGTCTTCTCCATTTTCTAGCACACATTATCCAGGCCTAATTGTTCACCCATTTCGGAATCTCACTTCTAAAGCTTTTCACGTTTGCGTGTAACTGCATCCAGTTTCGCACCCCCCCCTAGTGTGGCTTCTGTTTTTCCAACCATCCGCTTACTACGCCTGGCTTTCACAGTAGGTCGGTTTGATTGATCAGCACTTGTGTCAGTGCTATGTGGTGTAACGGCACCAACTTAACTGGCCAGTTAGTAGCTGTTTCGCTACCCATGGCTTGTACGTTATCAACAATATCAGGGATTCAGCTGCTTGATCCCCTTTACCCACTAGCAATATTCAACGTCCGTTTCTCTTCCCTAGTCTGTCTGCACTGTGTTCTGTAAAACAGATACTACAGCTCCCCGTCTTTTTACTGCTTTTGTACACCCAAACTGTTCCACAACACTTACAGGCTTTGTGATCATATGGTAGAGACGCAGCAGTAGTGAGCACCGAATTACTGCATTTTGGTTTTGGTCATGATGACGTGTGCCTAAGTCGCGACCTAAAACCGAGTGCGGTCTTTGCGTCCTTCCTGATTATTTGGCCTCTGATCCTCAACCACAGCCACGGACACTGCTCAATCGATCCACCATGTCCGGAGCAGTAGCAGTCACGAACGCTTGGGAAAATTTTTGACTTCACTCACCCTTAATCGTAAGGAAGTGTTTTATTTAAATCTCTCTCAATAGTCTGGGAAGTGTTGCGTACGCGTCACCGATATCTCTGCCTCCCCCCGACAAACGAGCACGCGTTCTGCAGCCCACAACGGACTAAATGAAGGTTTCTTTACTGACGGCTATTTGAATCAATATGCGTATTCCCAGACAGTGTGAGTCACTTTTTCGTTTGGTCTCTCCCACTATGCTTCAATATGCAGTTTTTAAGTTTTATTCATGCGGCATACACCAAACAGATTAAGGCGTCGAATTTTAGATTCGCTTTATGTGATAACTACAATGCAACAGATCTACTTCTTCGCGATTATCAGCTTGACAGCGAACACAGTAGAATAGCGCAAAAGATGGCGTCTTGTTGACGGCGCACTTGGTAGGAGGGTGACGATATTTAGAATTATTTTACCTCCTTCTAACTAGTGTGCACTATACAATCAAACTGAGATTTTACAGGTCTTGAGTGTTTAGCAGTTCAGCGCGCTGCAGTCATCCACAGGACACCGTCTATGTTTTCCTCCCTCCCCTAGGTACAGATCTAGTCCCACCAATACGTACAGGTTGCAAACTGGAACAACGTCTAAAATCGCCTAAATGTCTACTAATCAAGTGGTAGCAAGATGGAGCTCATAATGATTTCTTAACTATTTCTGTAGAAACTGTAATCCAAAGCGAATGTCTTTCTATATGGTGCATAGTTAATCAGTCCTTGACTGGAACAGAGTTCCCTGGTAACCCACACATATGTTCAATGGATTTCAAACCGCGAGGTGTAAAGCATTATTGCTAGAAGCCCACAGTATGAAAGATGAATGCATTACAACTGGACTCAGTCCGATGGCCACAACACATTTATATAGAGAAGCACTTGTCAGCCGTTTCGGTCATGTAGTACTCGTGAACAGCGCGAATCCGACCTACCCAAGTTGGTGCAATAACTCGCGCCGTTGTTCCTGTATGTCAGTGAGCAAAACTGTTGGGCACTTGGAACAACAAAGGCCGACATAAATAATTTGTTACTTTTGTTATAGCATATCTCGAAACCCGTTGACTTGCACGCTACTGTCGTGCAGAGGATAAGATAGCCTATCCTACAGCACCAACTTTCTAAACTTAAGCTGCCACTTAACTTTTTGTACTATAGGCAGTTTGGGTAGGGTATTGACTTTAGGGCGGAGTGTTGGTAGGTTGATCCAGATTAGTTTTGGCAAATTCACGTTACCTGATAGTCCCTTCACTAGGTCTATTTGTTCAGTTGTAATTCACCATATGGCTCAGTTTTTCCAGTGCTGTTAAGACCAGAATCTAGTTCTCACTATGTGGAAGCTCGGAATAATAACTCCGATTCACAAAGGTGGAAGCAGAACTGAGCCCTCCAACTACCGCCCAGTATCCCTACTTCCTATGCTCTCCAAGGTCATGGAAACCATATTTGCAGACGCACTGGTGTGTTATCTGGAAAACTGCGACGTTATCACACCTGATCAGCACGGTTGCCGTCGACAGCGGTCATGTACAATGTATTTACTAATCGCACGCAATAGTTGGACTGAGTCAGCTGACGCTGGAGAAGGCGTTGATCTACCTGGAATTTTCCAAGGCTTTCTATCGTCTAGACCATCGGATACTACTCTCCAAGCTCCAGCATTACGGAATCCGCGACCCTCCTTTAAGATGTATTGCCAACTTTCTACTTCAACGGCAATTAGTGGTCAGAGTTCGGAGCTCTTTATCTGACCACATATAAGTCATGTGGTTTGCCGCAGGGCTCAGTTCTAGGTCCACGTTTGTTTATGGTGTTTATTAATGACCATGCACAGGGAATCGCTTCAAACTTCCTAATGTTTGCCGACGATATCATGATTTCACGCATAATCCAGGGGAACGCCGACGAGCATCTGCTTCAGAGTGAACTTGATACAGTTTATCAATGGTCAACCTAAAATTTACTGCATTTCAACGTCAGTAAATGCAAGGTGCTTTCCATCCGACATCAGAGCAGCTACTCATACCGGCTCGGAACGAATATACTGCAACAATCAGCTGTCGAACGTGACTTGTGTGTCCTGGTTCAAGATGACTTGGGTTGCTCCAGGCAATCCGAAAAGGCTTCGAAGACTGGAAACCAACACTACTGGTTGTTGCGACGGGCGTTCGGACAAACAAACAGCTCCACTTTTGACAGCTGCTCAGTGTGTATCTTCTCCCTCTTGTCGAAAACCTAATTCAACCCGGCCTCTATGGTTAAAACACGACCTTAATGCATTAGAGCAGCCTCAGCCTCAGGCATCTAAGAACGTAAGTGGAATGCGCAGTCTTTCATGCGATAAGAGGCTGAAACGGTTGGTGGTATTCAGCGGAAGCTATCGAGGCGAGCTGGCTACGGCATACTTGATTCTGCGAAACCCACATCATATGTGCCGCCCTTTTCTGCGACTCAGTACCAATACAACCCTGCGGAGCCACTCATTGAAACTCGCAGAACAGTATAGCTGTCTGGAGTTCGTCGATTATTCTTTGCATTCGTGCCTGTCACCCGTGGAATGCTCTCCCAGAATCGGTCGTCTCTGCACCGACACTAACAGTACTTAAAAGACGGTTGGATAACGCACTCACCCACTTAAACTTTGTCACTTAGCGCTACGTCTCTATCCTGCACCTGGAGTTAACCGTGCATTTATTTGATGTTAATTGTGGGTGCTGTGAATCTAAGCAGATTGCAGAACTACAGCGGAGCAAACGTTGTCTTCATTTCCTATTTAAAGTACTGACTGTTTTACAATTATTATTATTATTATTATTGTTATTTCGTTATCCTCACAAACTATCCAACGGGACTTGTAATGCAAGCTTCTTAACGCGCATAAATTCATTGTTCATTGTGGAGCAAAAGAGAAATATCTCGGGCACACCGAAAGGTATTAAATTTCCGTACCATCATCTCGGGGTTGGTTAACATGGCGCATTCGGTCCACTGGAATACAGCGCCGAGGATAAACCATTGAGGTTGCAGGGAAATCATCATGATTGTATATAGCCAAGTTGCAAACAGAAGACCCAGTAGTTTCTGGTCGGTGTCAGTTCCCCCCCCCCCGCGCCCCGGTTTCCTAATTGGTGTAAATTCAATATCATTTCCACCATCTAACATCCACTTGATATATTTCATCAGTGATGTGCAATTTCCTACTGCGAGCACATGCAATGGAAAGTTGTTGATGTTTGTGTACCAGATGCAAGGACGGAAATACTTGAAAACCGGCATAAGGCTCGTTGGTCAGTCATCACGGACTAACTTATCTGATTGTCCAGAAACGAGCAATAATCACTCCAGACACAAGGAGGTGCACGCGTCTGGGCCTACCTTGTGAGAGAGTCAGCCATGTCATTTGATTTTCCGACGTCTATGGAGTGTTGGTGCAATGCAGGGTGTTTATGAAACCTGTCCTACCTGAACCACGGTACAGTCTAGTCACTTGGATGATCGACTTGGCATTTACGTAAAGTTATCGATACCAGATAGAATGACATGATGTTAAATTGCAAAATGGTTGGGGAGCTGATGAAAATGTTCGTATTCTGGTACTGCTGTGTGGTACATGACAAGATGACAGCTGGTGATGCAATTGTTTTGTCATATTTTGCAGTACAGCTATGCACCGGTGTGAGATGATACCAGATGAGAAGGCCGACTGGGCTAGCTAAATAACTAGCACAACGGCAGTAAGCTACAAGTGGAAATATGATTTGAAAGCACCCGCAGTATGGCCATTTAAGAGACCTAGATTTCTTGCTACCAGCACAAGCTATTTAAGCGCTTTGTCATTTGTTACTTAAAGCGTTTCCTCATAGGCACTTCCCGAAACTCATCCGGTTCTAATTGGAAAACAGTTCATAAGCTAAATGTTGGGTGTTGTCCGATCGCGACAATGCACTCCATGATGTATTTTGACTTCGGTTACACCCATAGACAAAGATCGTGAAGATGCGACTCGGGAGGAGAAAATTGCATGTCAGTCAGAACCCTCAATCCTAAGTCAGTGCGTTTCGGTTGGCAACGTTTACTACAACCCGTAATTACTCGTTTTAAATGTCATTTAAAGACAGGTACAACAAGAGAACGGTGCTTGTTAGGTGCAACTAACCGCAACCAGTACAATCTGCCAGTTAGCGATAGTTAGAATTTGCCTCACACCCGAAACATAAAGAGTAGTATCGGAAGCATCCGAATTTCCAGTATTGAACTTCTTGAGAGATCCTCTCAAAATTGTTGCTTGTTCGGATATGTTTCACTTCCAAATGAGTCTAGTGGAATTAGGATTTTAAGTTACAGTCAGTTTGCGAAAATATTTCATCACTTGTAAACACTTTTGGATGCTCACTTTTACGATTTCAATAATTAAATGGCGTTTGAACAATCGTCCTGTTACCATGCCTAGCCAACCTCTAAGACCTTGTGTTAAATCCCATTGCCCAGTCATATACGTTTGTAGCGATTGCTTTAATTGACCTATCAGTCCCTTGTTTATCAGCCAGACGTTAACATGTATACACGTATCAGAGCCTGATGTTGAGATTGATGTTGCATACATCAAGCTTCGTCAACGCAATTGGGCTACACCGAAGTACACTTAAATTAGACATTTTTAAGCTGAAGAAAATTATTGCACGGGATTGCATTTGCTGCGTTCTGTTATTCTGCTGCAAATTTCGTGTCAATATTGCGTGTTTATTAGCCTGCGAATTCTGTGTTGGTTGTTTGAAATTCCCCGTGAGGATGCGCTGGATGTGAATGCCGGCATATGCTTGCCTGTCTAACAACCTCCACCTAGATTATTGGCTCCAGAAAACTTTGATTCGCTGTTAGGGTGCTTGGGATGCACCGGCCCCGTGGCTCCGATAAGTTTAAGGATCGGTTGCAAGCCTCCATAGTGGAACGGGCTATGGTCAAGCCACCGCTTTTATACGTATGGTACGCGTGATTTCCAATTTAAGCATTGATGCTACTGCTCGGCATGTAAATGAGTGTGGGCCCGCCCCGTTGATGAAACGTGTCTCCTACCAATATACCACTTGGTGTTATTCCTTCGGGTTTCCTCCGGATATGGGGTGTGTGGGCGGAAAAGTGAGTGGTGCAGTGCAAGCCACCCATGAACCCACTGTAGGCGCAGGCCTACTGTGACCGTCCCCATGGAGGTCACAGTGACAGGCAAATCGGGATAGGGACGCCGCTAAATCATATATGGTTGGAGGCATCCAGTTTCGGATTTGTCTGTCACTGTGGCCAGCCACAGGACGCCTTCGCCCACAGAGGGACCATGGGTGGCTTGCGCTACACCACCTACAGCTCCAACCACACACCCCATATCCAGTGTAAACCCGAAGGAATGAGACCGGGAGGCATGTGGATGGGAACCACGTTTCATCAACGGAGCCGGCCCACACTCCTTCACAGGCAAACACAAGCGCGCTGTATTTGGGAAACCAAGCGCACACAATGCGGTGGCTTGATTGTGGTCCGCTCCACACTGAATACATGGAACCGCTCTTCGAGCTTAGCACAGTCACAAGGACCGTGCATTCCGTGCCTTCCAGCAACGACCTACGGTCTCCTAGAACTAATATGGATGAGGTAGTGGGTAACAGACAGGTAGGCACCCTGTCTACATGCACATCAAGCTCAGTCACAAAGGGAATATCAAGCAACGGCCAATAACTTGAAACAACAAGATGAAAGAAAATAAGTCGGATAAGGCATACACGTACGGCGGCATAACTCTTCACTAAATGGGCGCGTAAAAGGTTGGTTACGAACGAATCCGCGATAAGTTCAACAAGTCGGAAAACATTTTCTACGGAAATGACACAAACACGAAAATGTAATCGAAATTAACTAAATTAGCTTCAGCAACTTGTGCAAGTTTATAGAGGATTGTACATGTAATGATTAATATGAGAAAGAAAAGCATTAGGACAAAATTGAAAACACACTGCTATATCAAGAAGGCCGCAGAACAGGTAAAAATGTATCTCGTAAAATAAGCAAGTACAACTGCGTCTCAATCCCTTGTTAAACGGAGAGTCCAACGAAAGACACACGACCGATTGTAAGGTAGGAATGAGTCAGTAAGCCAACCAATGAGATTGAGCCAATCGAGCTTGCTCACATGGTTACCACACCCATTACCTGAAATAAAGGGACTTAGCATGCAATCACGCGGTTAGTAAATCGAATGCAGTGTGCTTACAAAAGCTGCGCCGGATCTGTCTACCTTTTCCGCAGGACCCGTCGTCACTTTGGTGGTGGTCCCCAGTGGCCTCGCTTACGGCTCACTAGGCCTACCGATGTCGATGGAGTACAACCCATCGGCGCCTGTCGCTTCCGCAATTGCCGCTTCTTCTCTGCATGCATGAGGCCTTTCTCCCGCAATTCGGCAACTGCTTTCGTGATCAGCTCGCGCCCTGCACGCCGATCAACCGCCTTAGATTTCCATGCTCCGCGGTCAAGGTTATAACGTGAAAGGATCGTTTTGATCATGTCATGGTAACGTAACTTTGGTTTCTCCACATGCCTCTTCCAACTACTCAGCCGACCATGAAATAGCAGGCAGCACTTGCTCGAAAATAGGAGACCATCTCGATCGATCTCTGCTGCTTATCGGAGATCCGCCTGCAAGACTCGAGCTCTGTGCTCACTCTGCGATCCCCTTCAGGTGACGCAAGCAGTATTTTCTCTTTGCGCCTATCCGGTGACGATGCAGCTTCGAACACCGGCCAAGCTGGTGTTGGCATTACCCTGAGTCCCCGGGCTGAAGCTGCTTTGGTTGATTGGATTCCAATCAGTAGCCGGATGTGTGCGGTCCGATTGGCTGGCTCGTTCAAAGCTTCGAAGTCGCGCGGGACTAAGAGATGTCTATTCATCATCGCTGCCTATGCGCCCACAAACTGTAGCGATGATTCGGTAAAGAACGACTTTTACCGCCAACTGACCCAGCTCCTTCGCCACAGAAGAAGCACGGACACTGTTGTGCTGGCTGGGGATCTGAACGCACAAGTTGGAAAGTTGTCCACTGATGAAATGCATCTGGGCGGTCAGCACGGTGTAGGCTCCCGTAATGATAACGGTGAGCGGTTACTTCATTTGTGTGAAGATGCTCGCTTATTTCTTGCGAGCACTAATTTCCGACACAGCACCCGCCGGAGGGTGACTTGGCGCCCACCAGCCTCGAACCAGCCTTGGACGCAGATCGATCACATTGCCATCAGTTACCGCTGGAGAGGCTGCATCCAGAATTGTCGCTCGATTTGGAGCACATGTGTGGACACCGATCATGCACTTGTATGTGCTGACATGCGGATGCGTTTTGGCGGACGCCCACGACGACGCTGTGAGCGCATTGACACCAGCCAACTGACAAAGCCAGCTGTTCTGAATGCGTATCGAAGTACGCTGACATGCGAGTTGAGTAAGCGCTCACTGGAGACAATTGATGGTCACTGGTCACATGTTCGCCAGACCTTACTAGCAGCAGGCAAATCCTCATGTGGTATGTCTAATAGCCAACATGGACATTGGGTCTCTTCGCAGTCTCTGGAACTTATCGACGCTCGCCGGCATATCCCGGCTTGTAGCG
>OX104070.1:78163576-78223205 GCA_944474145.2 Dicrocoelium dendriticum
CCAGTATGGACTGTGCACAAGATCATAAAAGGAACTGATGGACCTCAAGATGCATTGCCAGTAGATGTGTCCAAGTTAGTTCGTACCAAGAGGAGGTGCATATAATGAATATTTCACGGGAACTGGTACAAATTTCCTCGTTTCCTACTATCCGAAAAGGGTCCCACGAACATTGTCTAACAGATTTCCGAGACTAAAATTTTGTTTCTTTACACATCAGCAAATAATGGCAACCGTTAGCTTGTCATTTGATTATTTGTATCTCGATACGTCATACGAACCCTGTGTTTACTAACTAACAAGTACAGCTACTATCAGTGGGTGTTGATTTGGCGTTGTAAACGGTTCATTTTTAACTAAATGCTTAGAGAACCAATACTATAAGCTACAAGTAAGACGTGATTTTCATGTTTGTGAATTTCAGCCACATCACACTTACAATATTGTGAGGCCGATACAAAATTGTGAGATAAAATGAACCGCGCTTATGGAGCTCAATGTAACAACATACTTCACAACTCAGTACCCAAATAGCGAAGGGAGTTAGAGATTGAAATACCCCAGGTCACCGAAAACACGTATGGAGATACCATGTTAAGCGAAGGTTGATTGTAATGAGCGAAAATCCAAAATGAACCTGAACATGCAATTGCGTTGATAAAGAGAATCAAGGATAAGAATTCCACGCCAGAATATATAAAGTTTTGGTTTGGAAGAAGAAAATGGTTTTGGCAATAAGCACTGGAAAATGCAGCACCAGGATCATTATGCGGTAAGCACCGCGATTGGCCTTTCGTATTCTAGTACCCTAATTACAATTCCTCCAATCTGTTGCTTTTATGCAGCGGTTGTTTACTTTTACCTTCTTTCTGGAATTTTCAGTTCCATATTTCATTATAACTGCCATTTACTATCCTTACAAGACATCATTTCTTCTTCCTTAAGCCAAGTGAAAAATTAGATCCAAGAAAATTGTGCTTTGCAGCTATGTTCATTTTACACCGCCATCACACTGGATTAGTGAGTACTCAATCACTGCGTTGTATATTACAACAGACTTAACATTAGTATGCTAGCTTTTTGAGGATTTCATTAAATATCTCGTGTTGTACCACTGGAGGCAAAGCGGAAATCAGAAATACCTTAGATAATTAGCTAAGGATCCACCGTGGTTTCTTAGAGAACTCTCAAACTGCAAGTGCTAACGACCCTAGCAATTCACTCAACAATGCCTGGTTCATCAGCAAAGGACGATCTATTGTTTCTTGTCTAACTAGGTGTAGCGACGTTATAGGTACTTCTGGCCAAACTGGCAAATCATGCTTCCAAATCGAATATGTTTCTGCCCGTGACATAAATAGACGCATACTTCATATTTAGTAGTGGTTGCGACACTGTCAACCTGGAATATATCACAGAACCAACCTCAAACACAACCAGAATATAACCAACTGTCTAATGACTGACACCTGACATGCTTTTCCCGTAACCATGAGGAAGAAAATCATGACATGTGAAACAGCAATAGTTTCCTACTATGCATCGATACGTATGACGAAAACCAAGTAGCGTGAATAAACAACGCACGAACTTGATTAAATAGCAACACCAAAGGTTGTAATCGTCAACCATTGTGAACTCCGATTTTGGGCTGGATCGAAAGCACGCTCTAATGCCAGGGTAAAAATATTGTTTGGACACGCGTTTTAGGCTTGACAGTGTGGTCAGATATTTCAGATGACTGTCAAACCAGTTTCAAAACTTGACCTTATTAGCAAACTGTAATTACGAAATAGTAGTAGTAGTAGTAGCAGAGCAAAAACAGCCGTCTAATAAATAAGCGCAGAGCCAAGCAAAACATGGAATTCAGCGGGTGATAGATGGAATAGACACAGCATACTTATTATGGCACCTTATTTGCAGTTAGCAACAAAGGTCGGATTCTGTGCCATAAGAAAAGTGTAAATAATTTTGGGCATTATTTCACATGCAGTTTGTGTTTTGGTTTTGATTATTCATTAATCGTTAGACCCTACGTACCTGAATGTAAACGAGGATGCACAAGATCTTCCACTGTTTTCGGTTACACGCCATTTCCTAAATAGTTCCGAACACTGAGCACTTTCGTCCTTAAGTGCGCAATCATGCAAGCGTGAGGATCTAACGGCAGCATGACATGCATTCGGTGATTTAGTACGATATCAGCAAGTAGAAGACTGACCACCGCGTGGTCTCATCCAGTTATGTCCTGCAAGACCGAAAGCAGCGCTATAGGAAAAAACCATCAGATGACAAGCAGGACGTGGTTCAGCCGTCCTAAGCGGCGAAGTAAGAGCAGCTTTTGAAGGGAAAATTCGCGCTAACTAATGAAAGACATCTGGCTTTACCGTTGCGGAAACTTTGTTTCCAAAACCTGATCAGTCCTCATCAAGCACAGTAGAAACCCTAAATTCCATCTGCTCTATGCCACGCCAACCCAGCCGGGGATAAAACAGAACACCGAAAGCTGCAAGTATACTAGTATATTAAGCACAGACCGTGGTTCATTTTATGATTCAAATGTATCAACTTCTGTATCAATCTGTTTCGTGTTGCCGGTCCGAGTTCATCAGCTTCCCGCCTAACATAGCCGCGTTACCGCAGGTCGTGTAGCAACCCGTGATGACGAACTGATTTCAACAGCTTCCGGCGGGACTCAGCCCTTTTACCGCCGGTCAGGTAGCAACCCGTGTCCGATGAAAGGCGTCGCCAAACCTTGTCACTTTCTTATGCTGCATTCTCCGATTACCTCCCTTTTCGTATTTGCGTACCGCTCGAACGCGATTTCGTTCGTAGCTTTTCGCTTTAGGTTTATATTTTAGCCAATGTTGTTGCCAGCTCTTTCTGGTCGGCGTGCATTGTGTATCAGCGAATGCTTTCAGGTTCTGTTGTGATCCACGTTACCGCTCAGTTCCTTCTTACAATTCGAACGTGTCTAGCCGTGTGACCCACTGTAAAGATGACGGTGCTCAGGAAGTTTGCAACTTTCGCTGTTTCAACCTCAGCTGATTAGCGTGCCTGACCCACCTCTCATTTGCTACCCTTAGCTCCTAACTGACTGGAATCTTTCTGCGGATCACTCTTCCTGTCAACTACCTCTTCGGTCCTCAGAATTCTCGCGCTTACATTTTGTCAGCAACTTTGAAATTACGAAACCTGTCTGTCAGATTTCCTCCATTTAACAACTGCGAAGTTTTCCTATTCTGCTTGACAAGAGGTTATGGAACAATGTCCGCATCTGTCGTCCAAATAACATACCGGCAAGGGCATTTCCATCTGGCGCGTTTGGGATTGGCGCATTCCAATACACTTAAAGGAAATACCGGATTCCGTCCATCTGAACCTCGTTTTGTTTCGCTATACAAAGAGCACGTTTAAAGATATCGACCAACCGTTCCGCCTGTCCGTTTGATTGCGAATGATAGGGTGGTGAGAACATTTGCTGAATTCCTTTCTCATCGCATCGCTTTCCAAAGGAAGCTGAAGTGTATTGTTTACCGTAGTCTATTACTATTAGCTCTAGCAGGCCGAATGACTGGAACAGCTTATCCAACTCGTTGATCATGTGCTGGGCAGCCGGACTTTGCATCAGAACCACATCGGGCTACTTGGAGTAAGCGACCACGAAAGCAAGGTATGATTGACAGGGGATTGGTCCTGCATGTTCTAGGTGGATTTGCTACCATGGCTTCTCTGATAAGCACCGAGGTTGCCCGGGGCCCTTTTGGAAGATCCGTTACCTTCAGTTGACAAGATTCACATTTTGGCAGCATTGTTTAATTTCTGAATCCATTCCGAGCAAATAAATAAAACTGCTTACCAAGGCTTTCATACAGTTGGTACCTGGTTGCCGGGTAAGAATTGCCTTTTCAAGTTGTTTGACATCGCCACTCGGTATCCAAACATCAAAGAATTTTACACAACGGACGGTGGCCCACGTCGGTCGAGGTGAGGTTACAACAGAACATAGGTACCAATTTTGGCCAACCTGTATGTACTTACTGCTTCACTTTCTCTAGGGTTCCGTCTCGGAATGTCTCCGTGCAAATAGTGTTAGTTGCCACTCCTCACACAACCCTCGTTCTCTTTGGAGTGCGAATTGATGAGAAGAAACTGTGCATCTGCTTGGCCGATTTTTGCGTAGATCGATTCTGCATACCTTAATCGTTCGCCAACCAAATTTCACCCACCTATGTAAACTATTATTGTTAAGAACGGGTACTCGGTTTTTAGCCGAATAGCGACAGCAATGGCTTTGTATCAGTCAGCAGGGTGAACCGCCTCCTACAGAGCAATTTGTGAAACAGCTTCATGATGAAAACAATTACGAGTGCTTCCTTTTTAATCTGATTATAATTCTTTTCAGCTGATGTTAGGGACCGTGCCGCGTGTGCAATAGCCTTCTCTCCTACACACGGAGAAATGTGGGAAATAACTGTGCAGATACCGAGGTAACGAGTATTTCCAAGTTCGGATTGAAGTGAGTCAATAGTACATCAAAGTGGGTGCTGCTTTAACTGCTTCAAGGGACGGTTGACATTCCCTCGTCTATTGCCGACCGTTACCTTCCGACAGCAAGTGCTTCAGCGGACCTCTGGTTTGGTGCAGGCTTGGTAGGAAAACACCGCACTGCCTCAGGAGACGGAGGAATGAGCGAAGCTCTACAACGTCTTTCGGAGGCTCCATCTGTTTGATAGCTACGCTATTGGCGGGACCTGGGCGCCGGCCATGTTCGCATATGATAAACGCGAGCAATCTAACAATATCTAACATGAACTCACATTTCTCAGCCCGGAATCGAAATCCAGCTTCGTCAAAATGTTAGACCACTCGCTTCGGTGTATGTATGTAGTCTGGCGAGTCTACGCCCACAATCAGTGTTTCGTCCAGGCGAACCACGGTATTGGGATATCGTTCAGCGGGGTATCCATTATTTGCTTGAAACTGGCCGGTGCAATTTTCACCTCAAATGGCAGCTAAATGTATTGGAAAAGCCCGAAGTGCATAGTAACCGTTAGTAATCTTCTTCACTCCTCGGCAACTGAAACTTGCAAGTAAGCACCAGCTACCTCTTGTTTGCAAAGTATTTCACCCGTTGTGTTTAGTGAACAAGTCTTCCGGTACAGACAATGGGTAATGATGCGGCTCCAGCGTAGAACTCAGTCCTGTAGAAAAATTAACACAGGTACGGACCTGAGCGCATGCTTCCTTTACCACTACAATCGGTGTCGCCGATTCCGAGTAGTGGACCCGTAGACCTTTGGATTGTAAACAGTGTAGCTCGGCTTCCACTAATTATTGAGTTGTATACGGCAACGGGTGACTTGGTCTGAGAACCGGTCTGGCATCTGATTGGAGGTGAAACACCGCTCCAGCAACGCGAGATAATCCGAAAACCGGGTTTGAATAACGTTTCGTGGCGTAAACCTTTTATGTTCAGCCGCAATCAGGTTCTAAAGGGTCAGGCGAAGTTGCTTCGCTTTTGGTACATTTGCGAAATCATCACGAAACATGTCCCAATATTTATAAAATCAGGGCGCGACTGTCACGCCAGCATCGGCATCATAATGGAATTCACTGAACTGCTTAATCAGAGATTATGGAAACGGGAAACTTTCGCTTGCCCCTAAATATGGAAATGATTTTATCGGCAGTTTCTGCGTCCGCATCGCAATGAGTTTGGCATGCTGATGCAAAAGTGCCTGCAATAGTTCAAAGCTGATTGTCAATTAAGGGTTATAAAACTCGCATCGTTACTGTTGCAACGGTGTTTGCATTTGCTCTCTGCCACGCCAAGCTAACCGGAGATAAAACATAACACCAAAACCAGACCATGGCTCATTTCGTGGTTCTAATCTATCATCATCCGTATCAATCTGTTTCGTGCCCTCGGTCTGAGTTAATCAGCTTCCCGTCTAACATAGCCGTGTTCCCGCAGGTAGTGTAGTAACCCGTGTGATGATGATGAACTGATTTCATGAGTTTCGGGCGGGACTCAGCTCAGCTACCGCCGGTCAGGTAGCAACCTGCGTCCTTATGATAGGCATCGCGAAACCGTGTCACTACTTATGCTGCCCCACCGATTAGGTGAATAATATCGAAGGCCCAGATTCAGTTAATGAAAACTATGCAAACTGGACACAACACAATGCGAAATGGAAAAACCACATGAATGGTGACATTGTAAACACAACCATTACCAAATTGGGACAACCCGACAAAGCCACATCTGTTGCAGTTTGACAAAACCAGACCGGATTTGGCTATACGGATAGAACTTCCTTTGCTGATAGCACCACGGATATACACGCAGTTGCCCACTAGAGTGAGCACGAAGACGGGATACTGTCATTACAGGAGCAAAAGCTTGCATTGAGTGGGGAAAACCACTTGACGTACATCAAGGTCGACCGGTTTAATCTGGTTGCATAATCTGCGAGTAGTCACTAAGTGTTGCGCTGTCGTCCGCATACTCTAAGTCGGTAGCTGGTTTACCCGGCAGTAGTAGCGACTCAAAATGTTGGTAACCCACCAGAGCACTTGCAGGGGTTTCCAATCGCAAATTTCAATGCGAACGGGGACATAGGTCAGCCGTGTCGTGCACCGCTGTTGACTGCGAAAGACAAAGGAAGATTGCTAAATGCGTGGATGGGGAGTGCACGTAAGGTGGTAGTATGCTTTCTAAGACCCAATTTCCTAGCATGTAACGCCAAAACGCAAATCGAACAGCCGAAGCTAATGCACTAGGAATGACTAAGAATGCAAATATGGTAAGCTGGTTGTAGACGTTGCGATATCCGAGGATTGGGCGGAGTGTGAATATTTGAAGCTCACACCCACCGTGATTTCGGAAGCCAGCATGTTCTTCTAGGTACTTTGAGTATGGAATGGTGGATGGTCAGCAAATTAAACTAGCTTCTAACAAATTGGAGGCAACCGGAATGCGACTGATCCCTCGGTGCATAACGCATGACGTACCAACGCGCTTCTTAAAAAATTGGACACTACCTGATCCGCCCAAGTAACAAGATACCCTTCGCTTCATGGCAAATTTTGGATAAAATGTGGTTACCTGATTAGGGATAACTGGGCTGCCGTAATCGAAATTCTCCGGAGCAAGACCGTCTGAATCGGTAGCATAGAATCGCTTTAAATGTGCAATCGCTTGATGGAATTCTCCTTCGCTTGTAACTACTCAGGGTGGATAGCAGAAGCTAAACCATTTCCTCGCCATGGATCAATGAAGTATTTTAAGTATGAGATGTTTATCAGATGTTTACCTGGTCCCGTAGGGTGGTGAGAATGAATACCACCAAATGGGGAAAGGAGAACAGAGCGCTTAAATAAAAATGGTTTTGGTGGGCTCACCACAATATTCACAAAGAGGCGTGCGGAAAGACGTCCAAATCTGCTGTGAATCTTTGAGTGGATTGTGCCATTTAAACCACATATATCGTCCGTCAGATTTCGCAGGGTGTATGTTTAATGTAGGTTGATTAAACCAACGCCGTAGAGTTCCTAATCAAAGATAATTCATAAGAGGAAAAGACGCAATTTAGGGGGGCGATACATAGCTGGCCGACACGAAGCGAACAAAAGTGTCACCGACATTCTAGCACACAATACAGCGTGGTAAACTAAAGATTGTGCCCCTCAAATTCGTGTCGTAACTGATTCTCTCTAGGTTGCGACAGATGTGGATGGTAAACCAGTTTGTTATTACCACGTAGGCGCCGATAACGGCTACAGTACGATCTTGAAGATCTCAGCGTTAAAAGCTACGTAACATTAAACAATATTTTGAAATTTGAAAAGCACGGTAAGAAGACGAAAACTGGTAGATCCATGCATTTCGTATTGTCTCCTCAGTACCATTAACAATAACCGGTATGCAACTCTATACTTAAATATGCGTGTGACCGAATAAGCATGAGGTGAAAAATGAATGACGGAAGTTCCACCCCTATGTCCACGGCAGTCTTAAGCTGATAAATAATTGCTTTTGAACACACAGGGCCGGCTTCATCCGGCTTATCGCAACGACCTCGGCGAAACGGAAGAAGCGCGGATTAGGGTGACGTAATACCAGTGTGAACGATGATCTGAGCTCTATCCGGTGATGCGTAGTCAGTAGGTGGTTACCTATTGAGGAAGCTGGCGGCTTGCGCAAGCACGGAACTTCAGTGGGACAGGGATGCTGGTCAATTTCACGTTGAACCCACATTGGCACGTGTTCCTTTATTCGGGAAGTCAAAGACCGATTGGCTCTGCCTATGTAACTGTCTCCGCAGTCGCATACGAATTTGTATATGCAGTGTGAGTTGGCCCCTATCGGTTGAGCTTCCTTCGTTGGAGGCACCGGCAAGTTACAGGTTCTATTGATGACCACAACCTGAGCAGCACAGTAAATTCTCTGCGTAGCAGAGATTAAACTTTTCGTGGTTTTCAATACAGTAAAGTCACCTGTTGTATACGTAAGGTCAAAATGCACGAGCAAGTTGAAAGGTCATTCTGATAAACGGACTGCTGTAATCTGATCAATGTCTAACTGGGTGAGTACATTAAAGTGTCACAAGGAGAATGATGAACCAAAAGGGAAGCAGAGAATTGGACGCTTTGTGTGTGTGTCTGGGGTTGTGTGCACCTGTCTGTTTAGATTAGGTCAAGAATGCTGACAGAATACACAACATCACCTCTCCGCCTAATCGATTGATACGTCAAATGCATATCGATTCGTTCGTCTTTGTTCTCGGCCTGTCCTGCGGAGCTGCGGGCTTTGCGTGGTTTCGTCCGTGAAGGTTAGTGGCATATTCTCCGTTCGTCTGATACTTGTGAATAATCTCCGGGCGTTGACTGTGCGGCCATCCTCCAACCGGTAAGTGCCTGGCCCCCATGCACGCGTTATTCTTATCAGATCTGATAACGTGGGCTGTCCTTTTGATGCAGTGTTGATCTTCACGAGCACGAATATTCCGGGCTGGAGCGTAGCAGTATGCTGCCGGTAAGTGGTCTGATATCGATGGCGACGATCTGACTCGTCGGAATTATTGGTTGCAGGAATAGAAAGTGCGGCATTCAACTTTGTCCGAAGCTCACGCCCAAGCATGAGTTTAGCTGGCGTTTTGTCTGTAGCTCGGTGGTGTGCCGTTCGGTAAGAAAATAGTGCTTGTAGTACTGCATCCTCCCAACCTGTACCAGATAAGCGAATAGTTTGAATACTCTCTTTCAAGGATCGATTGAACCGCTCTACCATTCCATTTGCCGCTGGGTTGTACGGCGTTGTAAGTGAGTGTCGGATAGCGTGAAGTTGAAGGAACGAATGAAACTCGTGGCTTGTAAACTGCGGCCCGTTGTCCGTCACTATCTCCTCTGGTAATCAGAAACGGGAAAACATATATTTCAGCCATCGAATAATGCTGGCAGTAGTCACCTCTCCACACAAATGGACTTCCGGCCACTTACTGTAAAAGCAGGTCGCCACCAAACAGTTCCTTTGATGCTGAGGCGCTGAGCTAAATGGACCCATGATGTCAACAGCTAACTTGGACCACGGTCGCATAGGATAGTCAACGGGTTGTATAGGGGATGAAACCGGCCTTGAACTCTTGTCTGCCCTTTGACATGAAGAGCAGTCATGAACAAGTTTTTCTATTTCGCGTGTCATTTTGGGCCACCAGAAGTATGCATCAACCTTGCACTTCGTACGAACGATACCAGGGTGGCTCTCGTGAGCACATAGCAGGATCTTTTGTATCAAATTCCGAGGAGCCACAAATTTCTCGCCACGCATTAAGCATCCACCTATAAATGAAAGTTCGTGACGCAACACGTAGTACGGATGAACCTCGCCTGTGATCTTGTTATTTTGTGCCTAACCGCTTAGCAGAAACCCCTGAAAGTGGCAGAGTGTCTCATCTTCTTGAGTCGCCTTCTGGAGTACTTCCTTAGTCAGGGCTGAGATTGGTTCATTACTCAGGGAAGACACCATTAACCTCTCATTATCATCCTCATTATTTTCAGTTTCGTTGAGGGGCAGTCGAGAGAGCCCATCCGCTACCTGATTTTCGCGTCTGGGACGGAATGTAATTTGAAAATCATATGTTAACAGTCGTGCATACCAGCGATGTATCCGAAGTGGCCTGATGCCATTTGTTCCCCGAGTAAGTAAACTAGTTAGCGCTGCGTGGTCTGTACGAAGAGTGAAGGGTCTTCCGAACAAGAACAAATTCCACTTCTCACAGGCCCAAACACAGGCAAAGGCTTCTTTTTCCCCGGCAGAGTAAGAAAGCTCCGCCGCCGACAATTTTCTGGAAGAGTATGCAATAATTCTTTCATGCCCATTTTGAATTTGAGATAGTATGGCCCCCAACCCAATGTTTGATGCATCAGTAGAGACAATCGTTGGGCAGGTCTCGTCGAAAATCGCCATAACTGGTGTGGAAGCAATGCGGCGTTTTATCTCGTCAAATGCCTTTTGTTGGGGTGGACCCCAAACAAATACACTTTTCTTTGTCAGTTCACGCAGTGGCTCAGCAATATTCGTGAAATCCTGCAGGTAACGTAGGGTGTAAGAACACATACCTAGAAGATGCTTTATTTCAGTGGAGTTCTGTGGGCAAGGAGCCTCGGTGATGGCACGTGCGTTTTCAAAACTCGGCTTCATACCGTCATTTGTTATAATGTGGCCCAGGAACTCGATCTCACTAGCATTAAATTTGCACTTCTCGAGGTTTAATCTGAGGTTAAGATCGTGTAGTCGACGTAACACAGCGTGCAGTCGTGAATCATGTTCTTCTGGAGTCCTACCGAATACACAGATGTCGTCCACGTATACTATTTGACCAGGTAAATTGGCAAATGAGTGAACCATAAACTTTTGCCAAGCTGCTGGAGCTGAACTCAAACCCATTTGCAAGACTTTGTACTGAAAGAGTCCGTTCATAGTGAGAAATGCGGTCAGCGGTCTTGACTCCTTAATTAGAGGCACGTGAAAGAAAGCCATCCTAAGGTCCAATTTTGAAAAGTATCGGGCGCCAGCTAGTTTAACTATTAGTTCCTCCGCGGTTGGAAGCACAAACTTTTCTACCACGATTTGCCGATTTAGGGCCTGCAGATCATTGCATATCCTTACTGTACCGTCCTTCTTGAGGACTGTAACCAAAGGGTGGACCCATTCAGAACAGTTAATGTGTTCAATGAGATCATCTTCAATCATCTGCCGTAATGCTGACGAAACAGCCTCTCTTCTGGAAAAAGGAATTGGACGTGGATGAGCAATAGATACCGGTTTAGCATCCTGCTTGAGACAAATGCGGTAAACGGAAGACGGAGCGCGCCCTATTGCTTGTTCAAATAATTTCGGGTACTGTATCTGTAGGTCTGATAGGTTAATTGCCATGATACGCATACGAGCTAGGGACGGCTTGACTCCCAGTGCAACCATAGCGTTGCGTCCCAGTAAGGGACGGTTATTTCCGCGGGTAACGTACACAGCAACTGATGATTTCACGGCCCCAAGTTGCAACACAATCACCACAAATCCTCGTATTTCTACCGGGGCCTTTGTATAACTGTCAAATCGATAGGCTGAAGGATGTATAGGCATGTCATGTAGGTGAATGTCATAAAAACTACTCGGTCCTATGGTGATAGGAGAAGCAGAATCAAGTTCTATGTCAACATGTGTTATTCTATCGTGTGCAATAAATGTAAGAGTACGAATGTCAGGCATAGGTAGTTTAGGCTCTGGACAATTGGAACGATAGTTAGACACAGTACTTGTGTTATCAATAGAAAATACATTTTCAGAGGACTGTAACTGTTGATTAGAAACGGAATCTGTAGGATTCAACTGAGAAATGCGTGCTGAACGACAACAACGAGCAAAATGTCCACGCTTACCGCACTTTTTACAATCCATTTCTAAGGCAGGGCACTTGGTAAAATTGGCTTTATGCTGTAGGCTGCCGCAGCGGAAGCATTCCTGTGGGGATTGGAATTCGGTTGGCGAGCGATGGATCTTGGCAACCTCCTGTATGTCTGCGTGGGTGGCGAAACATCGCAACTGTTCGGCCGTACATGTTTTGAGGCGAGCTAATTCCACAGCCTTATCCCAAGTCAATTTGGAAGCGTCTTCGGAAAGTAGGCATTCCCGAATTCGGTTGTTGGTCATACCACTAATCAACTGCTGCGCTAGCATTACGCACTCGATTCTATTTTTCGGTATGGTTGAATACTCGCAGGGTCGTACACCGCGAATCAGGCGATCAACGAAACCGTCTAGAGTTTCCGATGGTTCCTGTGTAAGTCGGCCGAATTTGAGGCGAGCCATGAAGAGATTTGTACGCTGTCCCCATGACTTGTCCAGCACCTCTAGCGCTTTCGTTAAGGTATCTTGTGACTGCAGCTCCAAAGCATCAAATTGACGTTGTCCCTCATCACCGAGTAGGTGTCTGAGTAGCTTCAGTTTCTGGCCTTCAGTGTAGTTGGCAGCCGCAGGTAGTAGGTTAAGATAGTTTGTAAACGAGGTTTTCCACTGGGCCCATGCACTTTCGGTAGGACGTAAGGTCGGATCAGAACAGTGAAGTGTAGGAGGATGTAATTCCATGGTGTAGGTTCGTAAGGCGCGACGCGTGTGTTTATAAGTAAGATCAAAATGCACGAGCAAGTTAAAAGGTCATTCTGATAAACGGACTGCTGTAATCTGATCAATGTCTAACTGGGTGAGTACATTAAAGTGTAACAAGGAGACTGATGAACCAAAATGGAAGCAGAGAATTGGACGCTTTGTGTGTGTGTGTCTGGGGTTGTGTGCACCTGTCTGTTTAGATTAGGTCAAGAATGCTGACAGAATACACAACATCACCCTTGAATGGCAACTCAATATAGATCTTTTTCTTTGCTGCCGTATGCACTAAGTCTTTCGGACCTCGCTGTTGGCTGTGTCTCTCTATAAATCTACGTGGATAACCATTTGCAACAAGTGGTTGTGATTAACTCTAGCTCGTCGGCTAGACAATCAGCGGAGCAAATTCGTCTAGCATGACTAACTAAAGTTTTCACAAGGGTCCGCTTGTACCGCATTAGAGTGAAGCTGGTGAAGTGGAGGTATTGGCCGGACCAGGTTGCTTTTCTGTAGATAGACCTTCTAATGAGCCCGTCATCACTGCAACTGATGAGTATGTCTAAGAATGGCAGACGGTTCTTCTGTTCCACTTCGCAGGTGACCCGCAAGTTGGTATGCGCAGTTGAGTTGCTGCACCAACTGGACAATCTGCTGCTCTCATGAACAAAACACCAATATGTCATCAACATAACGCTTAGAGTATGACAACTGGGCTATTTATGTGGATATGCCTCTCTCTATCATCAGCAGGAAGAAATCGGCAAGCACAGGACCTAGGTTAGGTTATGGCAACGTTTCGCCCTTGACAAAAGAGCATCGTCAGGCAACCAAATATTATGATGTATAAAGCTTATCGCCTATTATCTACTTCATATTTGCTATTACTTACAGAAAATGTGGGGTGTTTTAATTAATTTGCAACACACATAAAAGATGCTTATTTTTGAACAATTTTTAATTAGTCATGTGGTGGAGTACTATATGTGATGGTTGATATGGCTTAGTTCTATCCATTTCGGATATATTCGGTACGCTTTCGGCTAATGTACAAATAGTTGTGCTCCAAGTTTACTCGGAGCCTAGATTTGATTTGTGCTCACTTAATATGCATGAATATATATCATTGGCTTCCAACTGTTTCAATCATCCTATCCAATTCCTTCCTGGACGACAGCTTCCCACCACCAGTCTGTGTCGATACGTCCTGAACAATAATCGCCTCTTCTGTCCCTTCTACTTTGTCAACATCCTTTGTTATCACTGGTCTGCCGATCGATGCTCCCACAAAACTGTTCATTTAACTCTAGTTAGACCCGGCGCACGACTGCTTGAGTCAAAAGAACAGCGATACGCGAGCGAGCCGGTAAATGCGCAATCTATTTGCGCTACCCTGCACCCTTGTAACTGTGTATTAGGTTGTAAAATTTATTACCGAAATTTGTCCAGTGCACTGACCACTCACTAATGATTAATCACTGATGTCTGTTTTAATAGTGACCAGGTAGTTAGTTTCCTTATATCTAAAATGATATTGTTATTTTTTGACAACAGATTGAAAACACAATCCTTGCAATAAAAATGTACCTACCGTAAATTTCCATTCTGCCCCTCGGAGGCAATTACCACCGGGTAGAGTACTAGTGACTTAGACACATTTTAGCGAAACAAATTGTGCAATGATATTTCACACATCCTGTCTAGGTCCCGTCTGCGTACATCATGTCTCTTTGGTCGACGATTGCCCGCCTCACATTGAAATCAACAGTCAGCAACAACAAATCCTAGGTAATCAAATTGTATGCTCATAAAGGAACACGAGAAGCAGGCGCCGAACGAAAACTGATAACTTTGCAACTCCACCTTCAACATGAATCGGATCGCGCCGTACACTCTAAACACTAACCAGCAGTTGCAGATTCTCCAGGGATTTCCCGATCCACCCAAGAACAGGATGCTCTGATTCCACAGTTTCGAGCCTGTAAAGCAGAATACTGTAGTTCAGGCGGTCGAAGATTTTAGAGAAATCGAGGTAAATGACTTCGTTCCCCTCTAAGTTTATCGGCTGCCTTTGTTCAAATACTACGTGCAAAATTTAGGTTGGCTTTGTATTAACAGTATTTGGGGAAAACGTATTGCTCAGATTATATCATGTTATACCATTCGACATGGTCGACTAAAGCCACTGCTAGGAGTGCCTCCAACAAATTGGATACTGCAAGTAAGATGACCACTGAGAGTTAGTTTGCGGGTTTCGAGTGACAGCCGCTTATGAAAATTGGCACAATTAATCAATGCTTCCACATGGCAGGCACACTTTGGTCATGAAAACAATTGTACAAGAAATGCGACAATGGCTTAGTTAACGGTGTTGCTGCTGCATTCATCGCCCTTGGGCAAATGTCATTGATGGCGGGAGGCTTGTAATTTCGTGGTGAAAAGAGTATACTCGAAACAGATGCGGCAGTAAAAGGCATGTTATTGATTGCTGAAATTTGTACTATGATGCAGGCTTCTAACCAAGGCGGAAACCTTTTTCGAGGTTCGGGTTATATTGCACCCGTTGGAGCGTTTGATTTTTCTTCACCGCATCGGACCAATCCGACTCTCATGTTAACTGTGGGTTATCGTGCTTCAATTCTCGAATTGCCTTGAGATGCTTAAGCAGAAGCTTTTGTTGCTGGCACCAATAAAATCCAACTGTTGTTAAGGAGTTTGGTTGTCCAGACGAACAAGTATATTGCAATGACTATGCTAACACCCGCAGTCGCTCCAAGTTTCGGGTCCAGAACGAGTTCTGTACGCATTGCAAGCGAGATGCCTTAGTGTCATGTGCATTTAATTCTACCTTAGTTGAACCACGATATCTTTATAGAAGGGACCCATTTAGTTTCTGAAGCAGTTACTATCATACGGTTGAAACGTCTAATAACTTGAATGCAGGCCAGGTCAGGGGAGCCTACTTGTAATAATTCCCAATAAGTCGTTGCAACCAGAACGTTCAGAACGCTGTAGGGTATGGTGTTATTTGTTAGTTCAGTGTTTACTTCCGAATAATCAAAGTAAAACGCAGTTGGAAAATATGGCAATATGAACAGTTATCACTGGTAGAGAGTCTACAAATTGCCTGTCGACCGTGAGTTGCTCATATGTAAATGCGAGTTTTAGTACCGATTGCTTGATGCCAGCTCTGTACCTGAGCGGTGAATTGATGTGATCGTACTGTGGAATACTTCCACTGTGATCTTCCAATGCGTCCTTGCATGTTTCGCAGGTGAATGTCGAGGATTCGTGGTCGTGCACGTTGAAATCGCCGGAGACAAGAGCGTGGATATAAGTTGAGAGTAGGCTAGTTGTTAGTGTGGATAATAGATGGGAATCCATATATGGAATATACGATGTTAGACGTTAAACAAATGGCGCAAAGCAGTTATCGTTGTATCTAAGACGCACACGGCACCACAATGAATAAGTGACTGGCGTCTCCTGTTCATTCAGTGGTTCGCATATTAAGAAGTTGCGATAGTTTAGAATTGACTAGCCCTCATTTTCAACGATCAGGTAGGGACAGTGAAAATCCCTCAATCGCGATCTCCACATCTGTAAACTATGAGTGTGTCTAGGTCTCGGTTTCGTAGGTGAGACCTGAAGTGTTTTGTTTCCTGACGCATTCGAAGCACGGTAATTCTGCTGAGTGGTACTTGAGCATTGGCTTGCATTCAGGAAAGTGTTCCGTTTCTCAGCATTTAATCGAAATACATGTGGCTAGGAGAGGATTCTGTGCCGACCGATTTATAGTCGGTCTCCACACAATCTTGGGGGTATTATCGGCGAGTCAAAGCCAAAATAGCTCATTGGTATAATACAGACAAATTAGCCAAGCTTTGACAAGCTCAGTGGCATGGTCCGTGATGAGAACGCTGGTGCAAATAATGTTGCATAAAAGAAAATTTTGCGTCTGTGGACTCACAGAATTATCCACGTAAACACAAAGGTATGTACACATACTCCGATTTCGTAAAGGTTGGTGAGCACAATGTTTGCCTGCGTTTTGTCTTCACTCATTGTTTATAAATCAGCTCAAATATTTTAGGTGGTGTAACCCATCGTCCAGTCGTTTCGTGAGCGCGTAAATGACAAAAGTCGAAAAAGCGTTCCAGGCTTGACAAATCGCCAGAAATATTTCCAGCGACACTCCAGTCAATTTGATTGGTTGCCAGTTGCAACTGATGGCCACTCACATCTGTGTTACGACCAAGATTCAGAAGGTGGCGATATGCGTGACCGGGTATTATTTAAGATCTGGAACATCAGGAAGTGTATACGGTGATATCTCACGCTGTTCACTCCCAAGGCGTTCTTTCGCAAATAATATTGAAGGCTGAAACATCCCTTTCGTTTCTTAGCTGGGTGACCTGCAGGGCAGCCAGATCGCGTTTTAACCAGCGGTGCTGCGCCTGCATCGCGTGCTCTACGTGGGACCTCATATATCCATCGAATATTTGGGGGAAAATTATGGGATCGAACTGCCCGAAAGCCCTCCGTAAGAGAGCAACATGTTGGTTTGCGGTTTTGAACACCTTCAAGGACCGCGCCGAACAGCCGTCGTCGTCTTGCTTCACCACCCCAAGCTGGCGCTCTTGTGAGCCGGTTCTCATTATGTTGTCTCCACACTTCCATGCATACGTGGGCTTGTGGCGAACATGCATGGTTTAGCACTTGTCTATGTTAAACGGAATATATTTGACATCTACTAATCTAAAGCGCGGTCTCAATCTTGTTGGTGCAACCAGTGACCTTGCTGACAGCTGATTGCCCGCCGTGTGTTGAGGTCATGGGCAAAAAGCAAGAAGGTTGACTTGCTGCCACTCGTATGGTCGTTAATGAAAAACAAGAATAATTGAGGCCCCAACAATTAGCCCTGTGGTTCACTGCAGTTTATATTATTCGGATCATAATATGAGTCCCGAAAGCGACATTGAAAGCGTCGCTGAAGGCGAAGGATTCTGATCCATCCAAGGTCAGCGTTTCCAACTCAATAGGTATGCAGTTTTTAAAGATCGATGTGATCTTAGGCTTTAGAACATTCTAGGTAGATGACAATAATGCAGGTTACACCCTCGGCTATCTCGGTCCAACTGACACGGGCAATCGGTATGTTAGTAGTACATGAACGATGCTGACGGAATCCGTATTGCTCCGGTGCTCTGATATTTGAGCTTTAAAGTAGCCCATTAGAGACTCAGCTACGAGCAACTCCAAGACCTTCGGAGTAGAGGGAGGAAAACCACTGGATGATAGATAGCGGGCTCCGAACTGCTACCACTCTTAAAAATCGGCGTAATGGCTCCCTGCTTCCAAATTTTAGAGAACTACGGTTCATCCAGGCATCTGTGCAATAATCTCGTTAACGTCTCAGCTATTCACGTAGATGCCACCTGAAGTTCCATGTATCCCACCATTATTCTTTGTTTCTCTCTTTATATCTAATGTATGAGCTGTGTTTGCCAGTTTTATTGGCCATCTCATTGAAATTACTTGAACTTTGTCGGGAAGTGCTGCTAATAAGTGGCTGCGCTCTGTGTTTACTTAGCGAATGCTGCCTTGATCCGGAGCACCGAAGGAATGCTGCTGCGACCCACATGCCAGCACTACAGCTCCACTGCTGAAATTCATCTGGATTGGAGGAACAGTTTCACAATCGTCGGGTCACATCGTTTGTCACTTGGAATTGGGTTCTGAGGCATCGTAATTCCACCTCTGGCAACTCAGGTTGCACAGTGCCTGCAGAGTGGTCAAAGTATTACATAAGAATGTTTATACTCCCTTCGTGATTGCTACCATTTCGACTTCTGCATTTGGTCCTTACTTCGTTTGCTTGGTGAGGTGGAGATCAAAGTCGGAGGATACCTTTACTCGTTACTTTGTACCGCAACTCGTTTGCCAATACGTTCCAAATTTCGTCAGAGCAGTGAGAAGACATAAGTTGTGATATGTTAACATTTCGGTTGTTCTCCTCAGTCGCAAACACAATACAAGCGGGATTCATAGGCTAGCGAAAATGTTGGGGCCGGTACGCAAACTCCTGGCCACGTATTGTCTAAACTAATCCTTTGAATTAGTCGAGACACTGGAACACGTGTCGCTGGGTGCGGATCACACGTACTCAATAGACGTCGACTCCCTATTCACAAATGTGCTTCTAGGTGAAACGGTTGAAAATTTGTGTGATTTCATCGCGAGTCAAAACATGTCTGTTGGCCTGCCGCTGGAATATTTGAAGGATATGATCCTATTATGCACGGAAAATACACGGTTCATGTTTGAGGGGACTGCTTATAAACTGATCGACGGCGTCGGCATGGGTAGCCCTCTGGGACTAGCATTAGCGAACATCTTTCTCGACTTGATATAGAGACAACTTACTGTCAGCATTGGTGAAGCTACATTATACAAGCGGTATGTGGACGACATCCTAGCCTTCACCAGCAACGAACATTTTGCGCGGCTGTCGACAGTTCTGAATTCAATTGATCCAAATCTATCGGTGTTCCATGAGTTGGAGCAACATGATAGTCTGCCATTTTTAGATATACTCATTAAGAGACGGACCGAGGGTACACTACAGCGCACGGTTCATCGCAAAGCAACGGTATTCCACTTTCCAGGTCGCATACAAACGTGGCCTAGTGAAAAAGCTCTTCTACAGAGCCAGATGGATATGCAGCCCCGAAATGTTGCAAGCTGAAGAAGAATTTTTGATCAAAACCTTGGTGTCAAATGGACATTCTGCGAAGTTCATTCAGATCCACAGCAGGCCTCCCAAGAAGAAAAGCCGGGGTTAACCGCAGAGAAAAAGAATGTTTATTTGTTCTTGCCGTTCAAAGGAGACCATATAGCAAATGATATCAGATTTAAACTCCGGTCAGCCCTTACGCGCACCTATACAACTGCCCAGTTACGACTCATATATACAAGGCGAAGCCTTGTTCTTCATGACCGTCAGAGCAACTCATCAGTCAGTTCGGCCTCTCACGTCATTTACCGGTTCACCTGCGCTCGCGGTGACATTTACAAAGGCAGGACTGACCGTCAGTTAGCTCAGAGGGTAGCCGAACATGAGCCTACGTGGTTGGAGCAACATGACACCAAAAAACGGAGTGGATCCGAGGATGAACCGGAGTCCCGCATCATCCATCACTAAGCTTCTCTGGGCAACCCGACATCAGGTGAACCCGGAGACTGCGTTCAAGATGTTATTACGCAATAACGATCCGATGATCTTGGCAATTAGTGAGGCTTTGCTAATTATGGCTTATCAGCCTGTATTGTGTGTACAGAAACTATTGAGCCACTCAGTTAGGTCACCCTGGTTTTGATTTTGACATTTTGATTGGTGTGCCAACTTTCCCCCTGTATATAACTATCTAGGAATCCCGCTTGTATTGTGATTGCGACTGAGGGGAACAGTCGAAATGTTAACTTGTCGCAACTTATGTCTTCTCACTGCTCTGACGAAATGGCTGAAGGGGGCTCACTGTTTTACGTTCCGAATTGAATGCCGTCGTTTCAGTAACCTAATACCTGTGTATCTATTCTGTAACACTACCTTAATTATCCTTAGACCTCACTCTTTGTTACTTGCAGATCTTTGCAGCATGGAGGGAGAATCAGCTGCAAGATCACGCAAGAGACGTGTCCCGCGAATGTAGCCCCAATGCCCTTGGTCGCGAGCGTCTACTTGCTTGTGAGACTGGGGAGAGCAGCGGCGTGATGGTGTGACTCGCCACTACATAAAGTCACTGCATTTGCCCCTGCCGCAGGATCCCAATTCACAGACGTCATCCAGTTCGAAACTTTCGTTGATCCTTTCATCCAATGGCGAACACAGCAAATAAACTCACGGATTCAGTCACAATTAAAACGTTCACCCACCGGGTTCACTAACAGATACAAATACATATATATACCGACACACAAATCCAATATGTCACTGCTTAACTGGCTCTATTTTTATACATTTACCGACCATACCTGTTTGTATTATGATTATCACGGCATCACATGCGCGCCCCTCACTGCCGGGTATAAACATTTAATTATTCATTTGTTTAAGAAGAAGTAAACCGCTTACAAACTCAGGGAAATATAATACCTATGCACTTTTCCAACTGAAGAAAGCCAATGGCACCGGTGGCCAAACAAGATCACCCCGTGTGAATTTGCAGCGTTTACAAAAATAACCGCCAAACAGTCTTCTATGATAGTCAGCTACGCATTACCTAGCAGTGTAAACTCGTATGCTACACTGACAGGTGGTGAAAATGTCACCAAGCTTGATCTAAGACAAGCATATTCAAATAGAAATCCTCAAAGCTACCCGAGAATGTGTTAACATCACTACACAAATAGGACTTTACCAATACACCCGTCTATCATTTGGCATCAATCCCACCCGCGGAATCTTTCCAAGGAGTATCGATGAGCTAGTTCGAGCTGAAGAAGAGCGTTCAGGAGATTCAATTCCACCATCTTCCTGCAAATTTTCAATGCATAGGTGAGGCCTCATGTAGTGCACTAGACCTAGGCTTGGCAACCCTCGTTAAAACCCGATCTGGATGCGCTGCAGACCGCCGAGCGAAGGACAACAAAAACGTGAATGGGTTGTCCCACCTGCAATAAAACAGATTACTGACAGACCTGGGTGTGTCCGGCAACAGATCCCGCTGTCTACAGAGTGACCTGTACAGAGCTCGCATTTACATACGAGCAACTCACGGTCGACAGGCAATTTGTAGACTCTCTACCAGTGATAACTGTTTATACCGCCATATTTTCCAACTGCGTTTTACTTTGATTATTCGAAGGTAAACACTGAACTAACAAATAACATCATACCCTACAGCGTTCTGAACGTTCTGGTTGCAACGACTTATTGGGAATTATTACAAGCGGGCTCCCCTGACCTGGCCTACTTTCAAGTTATTAGACGCTTCAACCGTCTGATGGTAACTGCTTCAGAAAATTAAACGGGCCCTTCTATAAAGATATCGTGGTGCAACTAACGTAGAATTAAATACACATGACACAAAGGCATCTCGCTTGCAATGCGTACAGAACTCGTCCTGGTTCCGAAATCTGTAGTGACTGCGGGCGTTAGCATAGTCATTGCAATATACTTGTTCGTCTGGACAACCAAACTCCTTAACCACAGTTGGATTTTATTGGTGCCAGCAACAAAAGCTTTTGCTTAAGCATCTCAACACAATTCGAGAATTGAAGCACGATGACCCACATTTAACATGAGAGTCGGATTGGTACGGTGCGGTGAAGAAAATCCAACGCCCCTACGGGTGCAATAAAACCCGAACCTCGAAAAAGGTTTCCGCCTTGGTTAGATGATCGCATCATAGTACAAATTTCAGCAATTAATAACATGGCTTTTACTGCGGCATCTGTTTCGAGTAAACTCTTTTCACCATGCAATTACAAGCCTCCTGGCATCAATGACATTTGCCCAAGGGCGCTGAATGCAGCAGCAACACCGTTAACTAAGCCATTGTCGCATTTCTTGTACAACTGTTTGCATGACCAAAGTGTGCCTGCCATGTGGAAACATAGATTAATTGTGCCAATTTTCATAAGCGGCTGTCACTCGAAACCCGCAAACTAACTCTCAGTGGTCATCTTACTTGCAGTATCCAATTTGTTCGCCTTGACCCTGAATGTTTGCTGAGGGCATTAAGGTTTTCAGGTAAGTCCCCCTTCTCTCCCTCTTCTTATTCTTTATTTCATAGGTCCTCATGGTTGTATGGCAGCGAAGCCTCAGTTCAAACGGCTGATGTACTGCTGTTGATGATGATGTTGATTTCCAACAGACTCGATCGATCGGCTGAATCGAATGTACGCTTGAAATCCAGGAACACAGCTATTATCCGTCTGCGCTGTGCGTGGCGCTGCCCTAGCACCAGCTGTGAAGTGAATATATGTTCTATACAGCCACGTCCTGGGCGAAAACAGGCCTACTCTTCCCTAATCCGAGATCCCCTTTGCAGAGTGAGGCAACGAACGAGAATCGAGGTTAGTAATTTTGTCCCAACTGGCTTTAGTCTAATGCGCCTATGTTTAGAACAGTTTGTGCGACTGCTATTCTCGTACATTGCCACTATAATCCATTCGCTGTAATTAGACGGGACACTCTCTTCCTTCCACTGTGTTTAAAACTAGTGCTACTAAGAAACAACTGGTGCTCCGCACACAGTTGCAGCAGACGCTCGTGGTTGTCAGTACGTTGGGAGTTAAGCTCATAATTCCCACCCAGCTGAGGTACTGAAGAGCTCAAACACCCTAGTTGTGCCTTCGTATCCCCTGCAACTGCTATAATATCTGAATTAGTAGCACTACGTAGTAGCGCGTTCAGTTCGTGATAGAGTGTGTCCTTAAACGCATTAGAACTGCAGTCGGTGGGAGTATAAGCGGGAATCAAATACAAACAACGTTTGGTACTACTTCGTGAATCAACCTTAGCTGATGTCTTCAAATGGGCTGAACATAAACGGCTGTTCACCGGAATCCAGTCAAACAACAATAGCTCAAACTTGGAGATTAGAATTACACCTACACCAGCTTGACCTGTGAGTGCTGCATCAGCGTCTCCGGATACGTGCGACCAATAACGAGCCGAGTGCATTTAATTCAGCAACCCCATAGGGTGATTGGGCCTAGTTTCGGACACACAACATACATCAATACCCAGTGTGTCCAAGGTGCGTGCGAGTGCAGCATGTTGACCTGTTTGTCTTAGAGTGCGAACGTTGAATGTCGCCATGGAAACGGGATAGCGTGGCCTTATAAGGGACTGTTGCCGACAGGCGTCTGGTGCTTGTCGTGAGAAGGTGGCTGTAGATGGTTCTACTCCAGTGGCACTTCGGTTGCTGTCAATTAAGCTGGATTATAGAAGGAAGGTTAGTAATGGGGGTAGAGATGGGAGTAAGAGAAATAGGTGGAAAACAAAGAAGTGAGGCGCCAGCAGTAGCATGTTTTCGCTTATCCGCCCTGCTGTAGACAGCAGATAAGGCGACCCGTGATAATCTGCCAGAAGGCCGATGCAGGATGAAGTTTATGTTTGAAGAAAATGTCATGGTTGTATGTGGGCTGAGATACTGCCAGGGCGCACAGACCTTCACAGGAAGACGATTTGTGTCCTCATCCAAAACCTTTGGCTCAAAAGCCTATGCGCAAGGCAGCGGGTAGGTGTCAATGATTTAGTTTTACAGAAATGGATGCCATCCCATTTCAAACCCTCAACCTGGAGGACCAGGAGACTGAATTCGTCTAACCTGTCACTATCTACCTGGTATGAGTAACTGTCAAGGTGTCCGGAGGCACCACCCAGTATAGCTCATTGGGTCAAGGAGGTATGCAAATCGTCGTACCACATTAAGGTCCGGTTTCGTTGCGACGGTGGTCCAGTCTCGTTGCGACGGAGATTGATAGACAGGCAGTTACTGCTTCCTGCAGTTCTGCAGGAGTCATAATGGAAGATAATGACCGGGAAAGTACAAAGCTGGTGATAGTAAAGCTCAGTGCTGATGCCGCAACAGACTATCTGCAGCCATCCATCACATAAGGAGTATTGCACAGTTCCGACCGAGAAGTGACAACTCTGCCGCAATCCAAGCACTTGGAAGTCATATTTCACGCTTTTAATCAAATCCGCGGAACACACCGGAGCTGTGTTGTTTCTGTTCAGACAGCCCGTCAGACATTCTAAGAGGAATGACGGTTATAATTTGCATAAATGGAAATTTTGTATATCTATAGTTTACTTTGTAACTTGCGCATTTGGTAACTTTGTAACAAGAAGCAAATAGATTGTGGCTGTTTTGCCTCGTTGCAGCCTGTACAATGGAAGCTCCGAGAGAATTGACACGTTTAAATCCAGGTGGGACTGGAATGTTAGGAGTATCCCGTGGGTTGCTTCTTCAGCGTATCCGTAAGCCAGGATTCGATGAGATGCTAAACAACATGGAACGCTTCGCGATTTTGCGCATCCTTGCGCAGGAGCCATGCTAATCTTCTAGTTTAAGTTCAGTTTTAAGAGGAACGATAGGATAATCCCGTGAATGTTCCTTCTTTTGCGTATCGTTGAACAGGGAATTGATAGGTAGGCTTGAGATATTAAAAATCCTAAAATAAAGACCGCATTACACCCTGTCCAACCGATTAATGCCGAAATTTCCTGTCCAGAAGTCGCTGCTAGATCGGTTTCTGTGAAGTAAGAGTTATGAGTAGAAATAGAAACAAGGACAGAAAGCCGAAGATGAAAGTCGGTTAGGAGAAGGGGTAGGTTTGATACTGTCACCCAAGGGCGTCTAACTGACGTTCGAAACCCAGAACCGTAGATTCCGACGATGTGCTCCGGTAGTGAGTTGCAACTTCCAATGGCCCGGTGCGACAGGCGACTTTCGAACCTTACCCGGTCAGAACGCAGTTTGTGCAGCTTCGAGGGATGACCTCGGAGACTAGGCTGCTTGGTGGGAATAAATAACCAGGACAAGTCTGGATCGATCTCACCCGTTAGAATAAGGTAAGTGAGGATCAAGTCTCCTCTAATTTTCCGGTAGTGCATTGAGTACATTCCCAGGCTAAGCAAACGTTCGGGATACGTTTGCGCCAGTAAACCCTGCAGTTACCTTGCACCCACACGCAAAATCCTCTCCAGTTCCACGTTGTGTATTATAAGGCATGGCGGAAAAGCCTGGTAAGAGTAAGCTAAGTAGGGTCGCACAAAAACTGAGAACAGCTTAAAAAACATCTACCTTTGATACCGAAGGGGCGGCGAAGAAACCACATCATACGGAAACATCTACAAGCCACATTTCTCCAATTATCTCAAGGGTGAAGCATTGAGGTGTGCACGACACCTATATCAACCTGCTGAGTGAAAATAGGGATTTCATTTCCACCGACAACATTGCGCGTGTGAGTACAAGCAGATCCGATGCGGAGGATAGAACATTTCGCCCGATTTATAGGCATTAACCATAAGATTGACCAATCCCAGAGCAAATCCAAGACAATGTGAACAGCCTCAGAGCTCCCAGCGATATCCACAATATTCCAGAGCTTGAAGTCATCAGTAAACAAGAGCGATGGTACTTCAACATCCTGGGGTAGGTCACTGACATAAATTGCAAAAAGCAACGGCCCTAAAACCGAGCCTTTCGGAAAGCCATGAACAACAGCTGGTCAAAGCGAAAGGCTACGTCCCATGCATACATACTGTTTTCTCCCCCTCTAGAAAAGCTGGGTGCCACCAGATATCCCACACGATCTCAATTCTAGTGCGAGTCGTGGATATGGGACAGTATCAAAAGCCTTCGAGAAGCCAACAACAAGCACGTCAATAGCGTGGCCACTGTCTACTGCCTCAGCACAGCTTTCATGAGACAACCACATAGTAGCAAAATTGTTTGGGGTCTATTTGCCCGCGAAATGGATTGCTAATTTTGTAGAATAAACACTGAGCTACAGATAACGCACATGTGAATGCTCGTACTGGAATTAGGTGTCGACCTTATATGGGAAACATAGATTTTTGAGGTCGTAGCTTTAATAAAAATAGTAAAGAGGGATACGAAAAGATAGAAATGGGACGTTTGTTGCGTTTGGATGTAGACGGCGAGGAAACGAGTCCTCATCTGATACAAACTGGGCATCATTTGTTACAAATCTAAACCGAAAGCATGTAAAAATAACTCAAATTGCTGCCGTGTTGCTAATCTTGCACGAGCAAAAAATTTCCAGAGAACGACCGTGGGATCTGCGATTTCTAATTGCTGGTATGTTTCGAAGATATGAACGTTGCCGCATCAGTGTAGATGTTAACAGCGTAAGTTCTATACTTACATAGAAGAGGATAAGGGAATTTGTTAACATGCATTAAACCTTACTAATTGCTACTAAATTGTTGCGTTCTTTTGGTATGTTATTTTCAATCGCGTCGATGTGTTCAGATATTAGGTATGCGCCACAAAATGGGATTACTCCAATTGTACTAGCAGTAAGTGATTTGCTTTAAGTGTATTGTTACATTGTGGACGTGTAAGAAGCCTTGCTACAACAGTAGGTCATAAGATATGAAATCGGTTAAGTGACCAAATTCACTTGTAGTACTCGTGAGTAGTAGCTTTCCGTTGTAATCTTTTGACGTATTCATCCCAGTAGTTCACAAGCTACATAGCACAGTCTTGTTTGGAAAAGCACCAGACGCATTTCGCCCTATTGGGGCTCGTCATTCTTGCGCATTCCCCGGTCCCCTACTGAGGATAAAACTCATGACCGCTAGGGTCAGATGCCAACTAGCCAGCAGTATAAGACACTGAGTAATGGGGGACGATGGCTGGGCTATATAATTTGCAAGCTAAATGGGATATTGCCCCACCTACCTTCCACTGGCACCGACAGTGGCTAACCTGCGAGTTGATGACGTCTTCCTGCTAGACGCCATACCTAGAGTATTTGAAACTAGGAGAGGCCATTAGAAATTTGTAAGTTTGTAGATTGTCGTTTACTTCAGGAACCGGTGTCTACCAACATCAGTGTTTTCCTCCTTCCGGTCTTTGTGATTTGATGGCAAGTCAACAAATAATGGTTGTTATTTCATTATTCGTAATTTTGTTTGTTGTGTGGGTTGGACGCCCCGAGATATTTGGATTAATTTATGTTGATTCACATATTAGATATAAACAACAACATCTACAGCAGCTGGTAGCGCAACAGTGAGGACCTAGTATTATATTAAGCGAACCTTAGTCATCGTCGTCATCATCATACACGTTAGCTAGAGGCGGGGAACACCTCAGCTACTGTGCCGCAATACACAGAAAAAAGGGAGAAAAAAAAGCAACTAGTGTAAGCCGGCTGAGCTACCGGTAACAGATGTGCATCGTTCCGATAAGCCACCAGTCGGCTATTGTGCATCAAAAAACATACTATGCGAAATTATATAAAGCTAAATAATGAGATCGTGGTTGGAAAGGGAGGCTAAGAGGGATGGGGTGGGACAAAGAAACTCACAGCACGAACGCCACTGAGGTCGGCTCCTTGCCATATCAGCAAGTGTGTCCAACCAAACGTGTTCATCGTCTTTCGTACCCCAACCGGGGAGCCCAGACGCTCCAACCGAGGCCAGCTCAGAAGTGAGGGCCTTCATTCCTCTGGACCAAGTCATCGCTTGGCCACCCCTCCTATATCACCGTTCACACCCCCGGCGCGCAAACAACGCATGTCGCGGGAGTCGGTGGGCTGGCATGCGTAACACGTGGCCGAGCCATGGGAGCCTGGTGCGTGAAATGACGGTGCTGAGCGGTTCATTTTCTTTACCTGTGCCGTAAACAAAGCGTCGGACACGCTCGTTGCTCACGCGGTGTTCCCACTAGATGTGAGCTAAATTACAAAAGCACCGGTGGTCGAACGTAACTAGCCTTTTCAGGTCCGCTGCTTTAAGCGGCCAGGTTTCACAACCGTATAGTAGGGTCGAACGTACCGCTGCGTTGTGTATTCTACCCTTCAGGGCGAGAATGATGTCGCACCGGCGCCATAAGTGACGAAGGTTAGCAAAAGCGCCTCGAGCTTTTGCTACACGGTTCGTGATCTCATCCTCAATCCCACGGGCGTTGATACAACTTCCCAGGTAGTTGAATTTTTGAACGACTTCTAGCTGATCCCCTCCATTGGTTGGCGTAGGAGGCGGTCCAGACCAATCTTGGAGGGACACTTTGCACTTCGAGGGTGCGAAGCAAAGCCCGAAGTGAGGGACAGCTAGTGCTAATCTGTCTAGTGCCGCTTGACACGTTTGTGAGCTGTCACAGATTAGGGCAATGTAATCAGCATACTCCAAGTCAAGAAGTCGTTCTCCTGGGAGTAGCTCCACACCTTCTAAGTAGTGTCCTGTAAACGCGATTTCCATGACTTCGTCAACAGCGAAGTTGAAGAGGAAAGGTGACAGCGGGCATCCTTGTCTCACGCCGCTGGAGATATTAAAGGGTGACGACAGCTTGCCGTAAGCCCTCACTCTGCATGAGCTACGCGCATATAATGCCCGGATAATATTCACATATTTCTCTGGTACACCTTTCCTGAGTAGACAGTCCCAAAGTGCATGTCTATCCACCGAATCAAACGCACCTTTGATATCGAGAAACACGACAACAGTGGGCTGCCAATATATGTGACGGTGCTCCAACAACCGACGCAAAATGAAGATGTGGTCAATGCAGCCACGACCTCGACGAAATCCAACTTGCTGTTCATGAATCTGGCTTTCACGCGTGCCAGTCAGTCTGTGAAGGATGACAGAGGCAAGCAATTTGGAGGCGATGGAGATCAGACTGATTCCTCTGTGGCTGCCGCATTCCGATCGTGAGCTTCCTTTGAAAATTGGGACTATGATGGTGCGGCTCCAATCGGTTGGGACAGTTTCCTGCTCCCACAGTTTGACTAGTAACTCGTGTACATCATCCACAAGAGTAGGTCCCCCGAATTCGAAGAGGGCTGGAGGAAGATCATCAGGTCCAGCGACTTTGTTCAACTTTAACATTCTAATCTCACGTTCGACCTCTGAGCGAGAGGGTGGATCCAAAGGGACAGCCCACGGAGCAGGGCGATCATTGACCGGCGAGAAATCTAACAATTCCGACCGATTATATTGCCTTTTAAAGTGCTCAGCTCACGCTCTAAGCGTTTTGATAAGTTGTGGATAGGCTGTCCACTCTCGTCACAAACTGTTTCACAAACACCAGGTCTCCTGCTGCCCGTTTCCCGTATCAGACGGAACAACTTTTGATGGTCACCAAGGGCAGCGGCCATTTCCATCTCTGATGCACGATGTGACCACCAGGATTCGCTGTCTTACTTCAGGCCAGCGCGGAGTTTTGTCCGGAGCTCTTTGCGAGTTTCATTGTGTTCGCTTCCAGCCGGAATATGCCGGCGAGCATCGAGAAGTTCCAGAGACTGTGAAGAGACCCAATGTCCATGTTGGCGATTAGACATACCACATGAGGATTTTCATACTGCTAGTAAGGTCTAGTGAATATGACACCAGTGAGCTTCAATTGCACCCAGTGAGCGTTTATCCAACTCGCATGACAACATACTTTGATAGGCATTCAGAACAGCTGGCTTCGCAAGTTGACTGGTGTCAACGAGCTCACAACGTCGTCGTGGGCGTCCGCCAATGCGCTTCCGCGTGTCAGCACATACAAGTGCATGGTCGGTGTCCACACATGTGCTCCAAATCCAGCGACAGTTCTGGACGCAGGCTCACCATCGGTAACTTATCGCAATGTGATCGATTTGCGTCCAGGGCTGGTTCGAGGCTGGTGGGCGCCAAGTCACCCTCCGGCGGGTGCTGTGTCGGAAATTAGTGCTCGCAAGAAATAAGCGAGCATCCTCACACAAATGAAGTAACCGCTCACCGTTATCATTACGGGAGCCTATGCCATGTTGGCCGCCCAGATGCAGCTCATCTGTGGATAATATTCCAACTTGAGCGTTCAGATCCCCAGCAAGCACAACAGTGTCCGAGCTTCTTTTGTGGCGAAGGAGCTCTTTCAGTTGGCGATAGAAGTCGTCTTTTACCGAGTCATCGCTACAGTTTTTCGGTGCATAGGCAGCGATAACGAATAGACACCTGTTAGTCCCACGTGACTTCGAAGCTTTGAACGAGCCAGCCAATCGGACCGCACACATCCGGCTACTGATTGGAATCCAATCACACAGAGCTGCTTCAGCCCGGGGAATCACGGCGCTACCAACACTGGCTTGGCCGGTGCTCGAAGCTGCATCGTCACCGGATAGGCGCAATGAGAAAGTGCTGCTAGTGTCTCCTGAATGGGCTCGCAGAGAGAGTACAGAGCTCGAGTTTTGCAGGCGGGTCTCCGATAAGCAGCAGATATGGATTGAGAAGGTCTTTAACGTTCGGGCAAGTGCTGCCTGTTGACCGGTCTGAAGCAATGTAGGAACGTGGAGGCATGCCAATCTGAAGAAGGATCGAGGGCTACAAATGCAAGCCGATGAACTGGAATGGGCCGCTTGGTTGGACATGGGCCTGTTGACAGGGCAGGAATGACGCTCCGCGTTCGCATGTGAGTTGAAACTAAAAGACAAGCGACTATTGAATCAAGGTGGGGGAAGGCCGAGAATTGGGGGTTGAAAATTGGGGGGATAAAAGAGAAGCTGGAACGGGACGATAAGGGTGAAAAGCGCAAGAAGGGGGAATAAGAACACGGGAAGGCTTGAGCTGTAGCATCCAAACCCCTATCTACCCTGCCTGATGCAGCAGATAAGGCACCGTTGATTATCCTCTGCGGTGGCCAGAGCATCAGAAATTTGTTTGAAGTGAAATTCATTGTATTGCTTGGGCAGGATACTGTCAGGTTGCCCAGGCCTAGACGGGAGAACGATTAGGGTTCTCAACCAAAGCCTTTGGTTCAAAAACCTCTCCGCAAGGCAGCGGGTTTGGCACTGGACTACAAGGAGTCCGTTTTAAGGAATAAGGAGCCACCCTCATTCCAACCCCTAACCTGGAGGACCAGGAGGCTGAGTTTGTCTGGCCTCTAACCATTGACCAATCTGGTATGAGTGACTCTGAAGGTGCAAAAATGCTCCACCCAGTATAGCTCAATGGATTACTGAGGCACACAAACCATCGCACCACGGTAAGGTCCAGCCTCACTGCGATGGGAACCTTAGTACGGTAGCAAAGAATAAAAACCCAGTATTTTTAAAGCCCTTGGTAGAGTCTCGTTATTTGGATGCATCAATTCTGCGTTGTCATTTCCAGTTGCAAAGATTTTCTGGAAATTAGAGGTTGTGGGCAATAGGCTGTTAATAAATATTAAGTCAGATGTATGATATTTCCTAATTGTTGATATGACTTGATGGAGAAAAAACTGGATTTGGAGCACCGCATGTTGTTTATAATGATATACTCTGATTACGGTTGATGGGGTATTTGATTATCATTCTTGATGCCTTCAAATATTTTAGTTTGTTCTGTTGAGTATTAAAATTGCTTGGAATATGTCACGCGTAACACTAAACACTCGGGATAAAAATGCGGTTTCGCGTGTGTTGATTGTTTCGCTCATGGATAGTAGATAAGTATGTCAAGTTTAATTTATCAACCACTTATATGTTTGTAATATTTTCGAGTAGAGCTTTACTCAATGTCGTTGACAGCAGCATAGCCAATCATAACCTCAGTATAATAATTTGTCCATGTTACCAAGGCCAAAAAATTATTCAAGTTGCCGTTGTAACCTGCTAGTTTTGTCAGACGTACAACTTTATTAAATAAATCTAGGTACCCAATGGGTAACAGATATTGCTCTCCTGATGTGTCATCAACTGGTTGGTGATTTTCCATTTACAAAGTAAAATGTTTAATGGAGTACCCAATTGCTCACCCACTGCGTGTGGGGGTACAGGACACGCTAAATGATTACTCGCTAATTCATTTGCTGTTTGTCAGAAATGAATCTAGAGGCCTAGCGAAAATCCGTAGAATCTAAACCTCTTATTTGAAGTAATTAGGCATTTGATTGCGCCAACCTGAGGCGGCTATATCGAACGCGAACCTGTATGTGGCGGTGAGTGTGCAATCCTCTGGCAAAATGTAATCAGTTCAGCTATTTAACCCATTTGCGTTCTGTGTCACTGGTTTTTCAGGCTGTCAGATTGATGCGTAAAACTGCTGGTCGCTCGGCTCCGAACCATAGATTTACAGTAAACCAAATTCTCCTATATTACTACAAAATTAGTGCGACATTTAGAATTTCTATCTTCAACTACTAATTCTATCAATTGTTGAGTTTGTTTCACCGTTGTGTCACACAATTTTTAAGTAAAACTACATTGGGGTTATGTTCAAAGCCCATGTTTTGGTTGGAGGCACTTAATCCAGCAAGGAATTGCTACCTTTGGCCAAATGGGCAATAGGAATAAAGATACAAAGAAATATTTCGGAGTATTCCTGTCACTGGGTTCTTTTCTCTTCAAGCGTACGCATGACAAATCTGCTACGAATGATCCGCTTGTGTTTTCAGGATAATGGAATGTGAGTTCCTTGCTAGAACAGCAAGTGTTTTCGTAAAGATACACCCCAAGCTCTTAATCCAATAATGCTTTGCGCAAGCAAATTGCTACGCCACGTGGCACTTGCAGTATTGTTAGGCGACTTATAAAGCATGACACAGCGTAGTGTTGTGAAAATCTCTTCCCGCAAAATCTCACGCACGGCACAGCCATTAATTCGTGCGATAACTGCAAAACTGTATTTACTTATAGCCTTTACTTGAGAATACGTAATCAGGATCGCGGGAACTTTGTATACTCCATACTTTATTCCATCAGGTGAATATAGCAGGCGCCAAACGCGTGACTACTTGAAAAATAGTCGAAACCTCTACCCCATTGACTACTGAGTCAAGATGAGCAACCATTGTCACAACGCTTAATGACTGCTTGGATAGTAAGTTTGTATTATTAGTTGCGATTGCACGGCAAAATTTCATCACACACCGAGTACTTCAGAGTGATGCGGCAACCAGTCATTCCTCTTTGCTTTCACGGTTTTGGTTTCTTGCATTGCGTGCGTCCCTTAATTGACAGAGTTTCCGTTATATCTATGCGGTGAATGTATTTCGCTCATGCGTTATTGTGTAATCAGTCAGAATTTTGCGATCGTCTACACGACGATTTCGAACGAAATAGGCGAACAGTTCAATTGGGTGCTTCCGAAGAAAACAGAGTCCATAAGATGGTGAGTGTGTTTACCCACAATCTTGTACACTTACTTTTCAGCATCTTGGCATCCGCTTCTGATACAGAATCTTTTTAGTTTGGAACAAAAGGGCATGACTTCTGATGCTGCATTGATCAGCTAATCGAATCCCATAGCAAGGCTTATTCTGGTGGCATCAACGGAACTGTTGTTCGACTGATCTATGTCGTTACCTGTTGTCTGGTCATCACGTTTCAATGCACCGCATGATCAACAATAAGCTCGTTTCATCTGTTCACTTAGAAAATCAAAGTACCAGTCGATTTACAAAGGCAGAAAGTGTCAATGGATGCATGATCCGTGCCATCAGATGTGCTACTTAACTTACTAACACTCTTTATTTAGCTAAAGCACCCAACATTAGTGCCCGGACCTTAGTGTGCTTAAATGTCCCTGAATCTACCGCCATCACATTGCGTGATAGGTTATCGGACGATCAAGACCACTGGAACTCATTGTGCGTGTTGATGAGTGTCATGACCAAGCCCATAAACTTATTACGAATTACTCGTCATCCGAACTCGCCACACTATGGAGAACCCAGACTTATTCGAGCAACACTAGAATCCTCCACCGACGTAGAAAACGTTTTGCTCTCAGCAATGGCGTTAAAACATGGATCCTGTGGAATACACATCTATCCTGATGTCACTTGGAGTGCGTGAGAATCAAAAAGAAAAACCGAAGAAGGACACATAAACCAAGACAGCCTAAACACAATCTCCACATATGGCATGCCAGAAGGTTTTTCTAACGATGTACAAGTGACCGGAAAGCACGGTTTAGAACAGTGGAGGTTCATTCGTGAAACAATTTCTTTAGGTTAATATTGTAGCGATTTTGCTCACTAGGATACCTCTCTCACGAAATTATAGAGGATGCGGCTCTAAAATCCGAAAACTTGTGGTTCAGTCAGAGCAACAAGCAACGGATGTTTTGGATCGATGGCGGCGAAATCGGAACAGTCTTCCTTCTGAAATTAGGTTAAAGTTCGAAGTAGCTTTGCACAACTCATATATTAAAGCACCTGAAGCAGTAAGCATACCGACGAATGTACAGAAACGTAACTTGATTGCTGCGTTATTGGACTCTGACATAGTTCTTAACGAAGATTGGGACGCACCTTGGCCAAATCAAGTTTCAGACGTGGTATCATTATCCCAACAAAAGAACGAGTAACTGCTGACCTCCCATCGTTTGTCATTCTCCCACAATTGACCCCTTCACACCTCTGTGAACTCCTAGGGACCGAGAAGCTGGCCCGCTTGGTTACGAATGCTCAGAGTCTATTTAATAAACTGGCCTAACTGAAAGACCGTGAAGCTTCCGGGTCATATGATGGTATTGGTATCACCAAGATTTGGTTGTACATGGGAATGACTGGCCCTGAAGTTTTGCTATCGGACAAGTCGCTGATCTGGAACGATAGACTCACGAAATGAGGAAAGATAATGCTGTATTACCAAAGTGACTTTCATTGCGAAGCTCTAGAGGATTCAGGCTTGCGTTTCACCGACTCTTTTTGGTGCCGCTTGCAGTTAAAAAGGCAGGGACACTTGCTTTACTGTCTTGGTGAACCACCCCTAACTCAACACCCAAAAACGACTGACACCTAGCGGTTGTTGTTAGATGCAGTTTACAGCGAAGAACATACACAAACTTATCATGTGTGATTTCAACATACAGTGTGTAAAAAGTCCTGCCACGAGCAGAGAACAAGTTAAAGCCGATCTACAAGATCTCGTACCCAGTGTTCTTCTTTACAATCACATCACTCTGCCCACTCGGTTCAGAACAGGTAACAGACCATCTGTGTGATCTTGTGCTTACCAATGAGGAGCGTATGATTGATGTGTTGGTTTTAGACTGCCCGTTTGGTCGCAATGGTCACGCAGTTCTCAGTTTTAACTTCGTCTGTCATGCGACATATCGGAATGAAAACGATGCGACTGTGCGAACCATCATAAGCTACGATCGATTAGTTCAGATCGTCAGCACTACAACTTGGTTGTTCCTTGCCGAAGAACCCCCGGAAGTCGCTTGGCTCTAGTTGGTCAACAAATTCAGTCAGCTGATTGTAGAGGCTTCAGAAATAAGAGTTTTTTGTACTAAGTGTAAAACAGTTGCTTTCGTTAGGAGCAGAACTCGAAAAGTTATAACCTTACGCAACACAGCATTGCGGGTGTGCAGAAAAGATCCAACATCAGAAACTTGAGACAACTGCTAGTTCAACATAACTAATGCACTCAAAGACTAAGAGAAGACAAAGCGGCCTATCAGTAAAACATAGCGAAAACGTCCAGTGCTAATAACGAGCTTCTGTACAAGCACGTTAGTAGCCTACGAAAGGTGACGCAAGGATTTCCTCCACTCAGGACGGCTGATGGCCCAACAAGAACGGCTATGGAAGCCGCAAATGCCCTGCGGATGCAATATACCCCCACGTGTCAGAGGGTTTTTCCACCAAGCGATCTTCCATTCCTTGTCGTCTTCGAGCCAAAACTAACCCACATCACTTTTACCGCGGAGGCTGTATTTCCAAAGCTGACGTCTCTACGCAAACCCAGCTTACCGGCTTTCGACACCATTCGTCCAGAGGCACTGGAAGCAGCAGCAAGCCAACTGGCAGGACCATTAGCTTAGTTTATCCAGCACTACTTAAACCATAATCAAGTTCTCGCTATGTGGAAGCTTGGAACAATAACCCCGATTCACAAAGGTGGAAGAAGAACTGATACCTCCAACTATCGCAAACAACCTCCTCATGGTGCCAGCTGGGTGGTTCGGGTTTACCCATTCCAAAAAATAGTTCGGCGGCAATGTCCTAGGACATGGTGTGTTTTTGCCTGGCAAGCGTTCTCCCGACAAAAAGCCACAAATGTTCATTTAACAACACTGTGACGTGGCGGTTGTGAAGCCACCACCTAAAGTCACCCGTTACTTATCCGGACATGCGCATCAAGTTCACAGACATCAACCATTCGTTTATCACTGGTGACAGATTCAAGCACGATCAACAGGGCATGAAAACATTTACAAATCCCATAAACATAGGTAAGCACGTCTACATGTACAACTACATACATTCATATATCAACAACTGCGACCATCCCAAGATTGCAGTGCACATTAAACAATCAAGTTTTGTACTCTTAACAAGGTCATGCCGGCGCAGGCGTGTCTCGCTAAGTCGGGAATAAACATTTTATTTATTTATTTATTTTTCCTTTCATCCTATACTCTTCAAGAGCATAGAATTCATAGTCGCCGATGCACTGGTGTGCTATTTAGAAAATCGTAACCTCATCATGCCTGAGAAACACGGTTCCCGCTGACAGCGTTCATGCACAACGAAGTTACTAATCGCACGCAGTAGTTGGACCAAGTCAGCTGCTGCTGGAGAAGCCGTTGATGTGATCTGCCTGGCTTTTCAGAAGTTTTTCGATCGTCTAGACCATCGGATACTACTATCCAAGCTGCAGCATTACAGGATCGGCGACCCTATTTTAAGTTGGATCGCCAACTTTCTACTTCAACGGTAATTAGTAGTCAGAGTTCAGAGCCCTTTATCTGACCCAATACAAGTCGCTGTGGTGTGCTGCAGTGCTAACTTCTAGGTCCAGGTTTGTTTTCTGTGATTATTATTAATCTTGCACAGGGAATCGCTTCAAACTTCCTAATGTTTGCCGACGATATCAAGATTTGGCGCAGGATCCACGTGAACGCCTACCAGCATCTGTTTTGGAGTGATTTAGATACGTTGTATCAATGGTCGACCCAAAACTTATTGCATTTCAACGTCAGTAAATACAAGGTACTTGCCATCCGACATCAGATCAGCTACTCATACTGACTCGGAACGAATATACTACAACAATCCAATCTCGAACGTGACTTTGGTCTCCTGGTTCAAGATGACTTGGGTTGCTCCAGGCAATCCGAAAAGGCCTCGAAGACTGGGAGCCAACACTACTGGTTGTTGCGACGAACGTTTGAACCACTAGACAGATCCATAATTCGTTAAATGCTCTGTGCGTATGTTCGCACGCATGTCGAATACGCATATCAAGCCTGGCATTCATGGCTGAAACACGATCTTAATGCAATGGAGCAGCCACAACATCGGGCATCTAAGAACGTACCTAGAATGCTCAATCTTTCATATGAGGAGTGGCTGCAAACATTGGGGGGCATTCCGTAGAAGCTATCACTGATTACGAGGCGACCTGTTTATGGCATACTTGATTCTGCGAGGCTCTTAACTGCGACCCGGCACCAATACAACTCTGAGGGGCCACCCATTGAAACTCGCTGTACAGTCTAGCCGTCTGGAGTGCTGCAGCGATTTCTTTTCCATTGGTGTTTGTCACCTGTGGAATGCTCTTTCAGAAGCGGTCATCCCTGCACCGAGGCTAGTAGTATGTTAAATACGTTTGGATGACGCACTCATCCGCTTACAATTTGTCACTTAGCACTACGTCTCTGTCCTACACCTGGAGTTTACCATGGAAATATTTGATGTTAAATGTGGGTGCTGTGAATTTAAGTGGATTGCAGGACTACGGCAGAGCAAACGGTATATTCTGATTTTTATACTTAAAGCAGCTATTGTTTTATTATTATTATTATCCATATTGTTTTTCGCTATTTTCCTTAACTATCCAACGAGACTTGTAAAGCAACGCTTTTTAACCAGTATAAATTCATTGTTCATTTTTCATAGACTATAACACACAGTGTTCATCAGTTCCACCTGCAACTCAGTAATCGGACTGTAAACTCTTACCTAAATATAAAGCGCAATCGATAATAAGATTACCACAATCTTCCCACGCATCGGGAAGTTCAGATGAACCGGATGAATCTGAAATAGAAATAGCACTGATCTCTTGTCAGACAACTCAGTGGGTGACTAACCGTCACAGTTCCACTTCTTCTAGTGACTAATTTGTGTATCGCACACGCCAACATATGGTTAGATGACTGTTGGTGCACGGTTTGCTCACTGTATATTCCGTGCATATCATCATTTATAACCACCTTACAAAGTGCTAGCCGTTTGGTTGCCGTTCTAATTAAGTGAACAAAATTGAAGGGCTAGGTCATCAGAACGGTTGCGCTGGACACTTGCAGTGTTTAGAATGAGAAAATATCTTAGGCGTGTGCATCAAAGAAAAAACTCAGCGAACAAGGTCGGTTGCGGTGGAACTCATCAGGCTTATATACCTCAAGCGGTAGAAATAAAGTGGGCGTAAACATCAGGCAATGACCACGGACCAAACTCTGAATTATCTTAATTACCATGTTGGGGGATGGTTCAGTAGCGGTCAAAGAAACCTCAGTGGCGTGTTCTTTAACGTAGGTCATTTTGATGTGAGGTCATGTTAGAGAGATACTCTGGACGAATTGTCTTTGCGCACACATATATGGGTTCTGGAAGAGAAACGCATTTACTTTAGCTTTTGCTAGTAAGCGGACTTTACCGCACGTATTGGGCATTTAGGTACCTGGTAATTTGGTTGGTAAGATTGGTGGGGTTGTATTAAACCGCGACTGAGGCAGCACTACAATTTGCACAGCATTAAGGACTCTTTTGAAATAATCAAACACATAGACAACATCAGCCTAGCAGACAAGGTTATGTGCTAAATGGACGTGCCGTCGTTATTCACTAATGTCCCTTCGCTAGAGACAGTTGATTACATTTGTCACCAGAAAGAAGAGGAGAATTTCCGTCTAGCAATACCGACAGACCTCCTGAGACATTCCCTGTTACTTTGCACGGAGAATGTCGCCTTCCGATTTCTGCACACCTCATATCGCCAAATTGATAGAGTGGCTATGGGTGGTCCGTTGTGTCCGGTACTGGCTGATTTTTTCGTGCTGATGCTTGAGAGGAAACTAAGTGGACAGATTTCTCAGCTGCCGTATTACAAACGATAAGTAGATGATATCCTTGTTTTCGGTTCCACCAAGATGCATATCGAACAATTAGTAGACCAACTTAATAATGTTCATGACAATCGGAAGGTGAGTTTTGAACTGGAATCGAATGGGCGTCTTCTGTAACTCGACATTCTCATGAGTCGCATGGATAATGGGCTGATTAAGCGATCTGTATACAGGAAGCCAACGTGGTCCAGCCAATACCTACACTTCACTAGCTTCTCACCGATGGCACATAAGCGCGCGCTGGCAAAAACATTATTCACTCGGGCCAGACGTATCTGCTCCAATGACTGCCTGCCTGAGGATTTTGAGCTGACAACTAAAACACTTATATAGAATGGCTACCCAAAGCGAGTCATAGACAAACAGCCAAGTTAGACCCCTCAAGGAGGTGGTGTTGACAGCTCCTAAGAAAAAGGTGTACATCGAGCTACCATTCAAGGGTGACATCGCAGCAAGAAGGATAACCAAACGCATGGTCTCGGCCATTCAGCGTACATGTTGTGCTGCGGAGGCGGTAATTATCAACAGAGCTCAAAAGTTGCAGTTACCTTCAGTAAAGGACGATGAACACGTCGGCGCCAAAGCACATTGTATCTATTAATTCGTGTGTGTGACTGCGGTATCAGTTACATCGGCAGGACCGAACGGGTTTTAGATTCCATAGTGAAGGAGCTCGCGATAAAGCCGTTTGCTCATGCAATTCGCTGCCAGCTTGTTTTCGGATTAGTCGCAATGCCGTGGACGTTGTCCAGGTCGTGGGCCTCAGTTGGTCCACTAAATGTTGTTGTCACTGGGATGGCTTTAAATACATTACGAAATGACCAGCCATATCTTGATTCAGTAGAACTGATGAACTTAGCCATACCACGGAGGAGGAACGGTCGGGCAATGTATTCTGGCAGTTCTGGATGGCAACACGTTTTTCGGGGGAGTGTAGAGGTGTTGCGCTCAAATGGTCATGTGTCTACGCGATACGATAGACCTGATTTAATCTCAAGCATCTCTAGCGAAATTATGCTGTTTGAGGGGTAAAAACATGAAAACAAGCATTCCCGTGACCGTACAAATTGAGAGCTTTTCGTTTTCAGGATTTACCCTGAACATGGATGCTTTTCTCAGGACGTCTATTGCAAAGTTTTTTTGTTCGAACACTTTTATTCAGTATTTAGTGAGTACAGACTGCAAATTCTCCTAGCACTTGCAACATCCTTTTCACGAGCCGGAGTTAGCACGCAATTTAAAGGAAGTAACAAAAATAAACATATTGTAAATGGGAAACGAACAAACGATATATTTCCAGATATGCGTGGTACACAACAACCAGGTGGTTTGATTAATGTGTTGTCCTCCTTAGGTTGCTTTGTAGTGCACGGTGCGCGAAAGGTAGTATTCATCACTGTTTCTGATAAGTAGGTTAGAGTTGCGTAGCTTGCTTGCACAAAATTGATGGATGCACAAGAGCTGCGCAAATCTATTGGGATCAAGGAAGGCGAATATATTGCGAGTCGCTACTCTCCTGCTGAATAGCGCTCATCTTAGAACGCACGTTCCAGATACGTGTGGATGTCTGCAGTCGCAAATAGGCAGAAACTGATCAGTAACATCATAGGGCATTTTGCTTGATTGATGAGGGTGATATGGAGAGCATGATGGCCTAGAAATATTTACTTCTTATCGCCAAAAACGGTTAGAGTGCAATCGATATCAGCAGACACGGATGCAGGATGCGGAGAATTCGTCACGACGCGGTTATCTTTTACATGTGTTTCGGATACAGCGAACACCAATACCGATGGTGTATAATGTGAGTTAGTGCTGCTGTTGGCCGATCTGACAAACTGTTTATACTTCAAATCAATCATTGCGAAATGCGCATCTCGAGTTGATATCTTCAGCTGCAAGGTCAGTGACATTGCTTTGTGTAATAAACTGGGCAGAAGATGTTGGTACGGGTAGAGGAGAAGGAGGGTTGGCATTCGGGTCGAGAGGGAAGATTATACTCCTCTGCTCCCCTTTCCGGAAGTGGGTTGTTGGTTTTGTTTCCATAAGCCTAGCCTTTCACTCAACAGTTTGACGCACAAAGCTGTCAAGTAGATGGATGTACACTTGAGTTGCTTCACCCAGAAACCTTGACTCAACAGCTTGATCCACAATGTATGGGGGAACTATTCCAACTGGGAAGCGTAATTGAAGGGTCTAATTGGGGTCTTCTTGAAACCTTTCAGATACAGCCTTTGAAGATATAGGGCAATTCATGTGCGACCACAGGCAACCGAATATGGGAATTGGCGGGTTTGCAGCTATTCTACTAGGAGTTGCCTGGGTTGAACCGGAAGGTAAAAAACCATTAAGTACCGCGTGGTGCACTCCCATGATCAGAGACCATGCGTGGCCCTTGTGCTGTACGCTAATCGGGCTGGGAGATATTCTAAAACCTGTTGTCTCCCGTGGCTGCTCAAAGAGAAGAGGACCATGAACCTCCACCTACCCTGGATGAGGATTGTACGTCTGAGTAAATCTGACCCCTAACTGTTGAGACGTCTGTTTTGAACAGTCCAGATGACACCTTGAATGTGCCACCGACCGAAGCACAATAGGTCACGAAGGTAGGAAAACCATCGTATCAAGTTAAAGCACAGTCGCGTTGCGACGGGATTCGTTTCTCCGCTATGTCGTTGTTGTACTGTATCGTATCAGTATGCGACTTGCCTACGCTTTGGAGCTCAGTTTCCAGTTACGTGATATACTACGAATCACTGATGTTAACTACAAAAAGTTTGCAAAACTTTTACGATCTTCACGACAACTGCGCATCTGTAGGATTCCATTTCCTAAATAGGGTGACCACCCGCGTATATGGTATTCTGCGTTCTATGCCACAGCTTCTTCCTCTTTAGGTCTGAAACGCAGACCCTACAGTTTTCCTTCGTAGAACGAGTCCTATGGCACTGGTTCATGATGACGGGCTGTTCTGAGCAAACGAAAATGTCATTATAAGCGTGAAACCCCCGCGTAAATCGAGTAGTGTAAGAAAGCATCTAAAACTGTAGAACGATATCATTGATCTGGAGATGAATTAACGTCGGGTTACCGTGTGCCTTATTCAAACACGTTAATTGTCATGTGGAATGAGGTGGAAGCACGAAACTTGCTGATTAGCTGACAATCTAAGAATGATTACAGTGTTCTGAGTTAACTGAATCATGTGCGCTGCGATTTACTGCAACTTAGCAATAAGACATAACTGGGATCATTTCTTGAAACTGGAAGAATAGTGTAACCGCCCCGACTGTTGCGGAATTCCTTTTCATTTTGTGTGTTTCGCCCATGGTAAAACAGCATATTCGGCCTGTTTTGCAACGAGACAAATCATTTGTGAGAACGGTTGGAGATACCACTGAGGCAGTAACATGTCTTAGCAACGGCAATGGTAACCATGACGCAACGGTGTGAAATGTTTCCTAGGAGAAACCACAGCCGAACAGCGGCATACTAAAGGAATTGGGCGAACGAAACCTCGAGATGGATGCTAATGTGCATTGCGCGCACACTCATTCTGATTCGAATCGCTACATCCATCAAACGCGGGCTTTCAACATTGCGTTCAGTGAGCATGGGACACCCCGAAACACATTACGGTCCACAGGCACTCCACTTCCCTGCTGTGTCACTAACCCAACTTCTATGCCATCCGGTCATCGACAAGGGTACTTGTGAGCGACTAAATGTCCTTATTCCCAAGGGCCAGTTCATTCATACCGATTCACGAAGGTGCTTCGGACAGCTTAGCGATGAAGTGGGCAAACTCCGCGCAATCATATTTCAGGAATAAAGTGAAAATGTCCAAAAAGTTAAATGCCAACCACCATTATCACTCTTGACTGCTAAGCCCAGATGGCACCGCGTGCGTTTTGCGAGTATACCTCCAAAGTTTGTGTAGATTCAGTGCAGCAACGCATGGCTGAATACGAGTCTCAAGCGCTACTGGGCACCCACCAAATCCCTCGCCATCTGCGCCACCCCCAACCTTCTCTGGTAACTCATCTCATAAACTAGTCTGATATTCCATTGATTGATATGGGATTGGTCACTCAACAAGGAGCGCGCTTTGGTACGTTCGCGCCGGGTGGATTCTATTTGATTGTCTTAAGGAGGATTCTGAAGGATGTATGGACGAAACCTATTTCCTTAAGGCTGAGTTTGAAAGCCTTAAGGATGCAAGTAACTGTGAAAATGTGTGGAACAGCCGCATGAACATCACGACACACGGAGGTGCGTGCGTCACGTGTACGCTAACTTGCGAACAGGTGAGTGGGATCAAGCGCGGTTTACGGAGCTTACCGTGCAAACTGAAACAAAGTAGGGTGACCGGTTCCTCTGAGTAATTCACACGTTCAGTATCGCTGCAACTGTCAGAAGTGCTAGGCGAATTAAGTGGGCCAAACTTGGCTGATATGCAGGGCGGATAAGCCTAAGATTCGACTCATCTGGAAACTTTTGTCTGAAAATTGGGTGCTGTCTGCGAATTTCAGACTAATGAGACGTATTAGTGGTATCATATTTTTATCCGAAACCTGCGATCAAACGAAACTTTCGTGAACCATAATATAGACCTAAGGCTCCTGGTTTGTTCCTGTAAATTTCGTTAGTATAGGGCTGACAGTCCCTTCTGAGTAAAGACCATGCTGGGGATCAATGCTTAGGGCATAACAAAGCGGCTGTTGCGGCGACAAGCGTTATCGCTCATACAATGTCTTAATATATGCCACAGTGAATCATCAGCTGCACACCACATCCAGCAAATGCGACTGCCGTCGCATACAGAGATATATGCGGTATCCAGTTAACCTGACAAGATTGCGAAAAATGTTATCAAGACACTTGAGACTTATAAATTTTGCGCAGTGCCACAACCGAAGGATCGCGATCAATGTCCTGTGTGAGGCCGAGTTTGCATCAGATGCGGCAGACAGAATAAATTATCTAGATTTTGTTGGCCTTCAAAGGTTAATGCAATCAGTCGTGACACAACGCCATCCGACCTTGAAAATTCTCTCAGCATCGTACTATGGATAGGACGGAAATGTGTGTTTGTGCAAGTTTACTGGCAGGCAACGAGATGGCCCCTTCCGAGTAGGACGCGAAGGTTAACATCAAGCTACTTTCAGCAAACAGTGCCCAAAAAGTTGTGTGCGACCTGATCAGTGAGTCATGTGCATGTGGAACGCTTTTAGACTCCAGCCGAAAGTTATGACCATAACCAAATTGTGTAATCGCAAAGACGGTTGTTCACATCTGTTGGATTTCGAGATCGTAAAGAAAGAGCTCACGCTGATTCTGGGCATTAATTCTATCCAATGTCGGCTTTATTCACTTTAATCCTGACCGTTTTGTGCATGTATGTGAAGCGGAGACAGATGCTACTAAACAGTATCCGTCCGTTTTAATCCTGGTTTGGGGAGGTTTGAAATTTTCGTTCCTTTGTCACTATATTCGCCAATAGGACCGATTGCGCTGCTAGCGAGAGGGGTTCAGTTTGATTTACGTGAGAAATTCGCTACCGATTTAAGGAACTTGGCGCATTTGGGCGTAAGCGTCTAGTTCGGTGAGCCAACAGATTGAGTTAGCCAGGTTGCGTTTGTTACGAAAAAGAAAAGTGATGTTTTGCTTCTGTGCATAAATCCTAAGCTTTTGAATGAAGCATTACGGTGAGAACACCAAACACCGCCAACGTTAGAAGATATCTCGCCGCGTTTGACTAAAGCAAGATAATTTACCAACGTTGATCTCTCATTGGCATTCTGACAACTGGGCCAATATGAAGAATCCAGTTATCTGACCTCGTTCGTTACACCCTTCTGGTCTTTTCCAAGGCCAAGTTTACCGTTTGGTTTCAAGGTTTCAAGCGAAACTTTTGCAAAGCGATAACTGCATGCTATTAACTACTTAGACTTTGTAACACGTGTAGCAGACAATGTACTGATTTACCTCTCGAGCGAACAGGAACGCGAAGCTAATCTGCATCAATGGTTGCAGAGTACCGTGCAAAAATACATAAATTGCAAACGCAACTTGAGCTCCGGAAACCGGAATTGACTTTTCACGGACACCTTCTGACACCCGAATGAACAAAGATCGATCTCAGAAATATCAAGGCAGTGTTCGAGGTGCCATAACCTAAGGATATCAAGGCTTTTAGTCGTTTAAATAGCATAGTCTAATACTTGAGCCAGTTCTTGCCAAGACTTACTGAAATCATGATTCTCCTCCGAGGAATGACTCGCAAATGTGTAAAGTGGATTTGGGAAGAAGAGCAGCGAGCAACCTTTACAACCATTAATCGTCTCAGTAGCTGTACACCAGTGCTTGGCTACGTCGATCCAGCACTACTTTTGGGGGTGCTGTGTGACAGCAGACGCCGTTCTCCTGCTGGATAGTAAACCCTTGCATTTTCGCAGTACGGCGCATCGTGTGGTAGAAAAGCACCATGCGCAGATCAAGAAGGTAATGCTCGCTGTCGTTTAGAAACGGAGCGATTTAACTGCTTTACCTTTTGGAAGGAGGACTACAGTGTAGACTATGGCCGTAAACCGTAACACAGTGTCGTTCGACGCTCTCAACGAATGCGTATCAGGGTCCAACCATACGACATGGATCTTGTGTGCACTCGGGTGACGCACATGTTTATCGCGGACGCTATGTCGAGAGCTCATCTTCCGATATGCGAACATTAGCAGGAAAATTTCGGGACAATCAATCTCGTACAACTTCTGACGGTAACGACTAATCACCTGAAAGGAATGAAGCTTTGAAAATAAACGCTAGAAGACACTCATCGAGACGATTCGGGTGTCAACTACAGCACTAGTAGAGCATTCAACTGATTTTCTGGCCTGGTATGACAATTCAATTACGAGACCATGTATCAAGCTGTTCAGTTGTTCCGTTTTCCTCCCAGTGCCATTATAAAACTACCCTGGGCCTAAATTAAAAGTAGTTGGGTTTAGTTAGAATGGTTTGGCAGGAAGTAATTTGCCGCGAAGAAAAATAAAAACAATGTGTCATCTGTACGCCCCAATGGCGCTTCGCTGTCGTGCGACCACCCTCAGTCGCGCGCGGGATGAGTATAACGCGAGGAAGTCCACCCCTACACGAATCCGAACCCGCGCTGCATAAGTACAGGGTAATTACCCCTAGGCTACGGACCACGAAATTGTAAGAGAAACTGTATTTTGCGTAAGCACATAGCATCAAGAGCAGCAACGTATGTAATATGTTAACGAAAACAATTAAAATTCCAGTGGATTTCTATATTTGGTTACTCTATCACCAAAAACAACTTGAACTACCTGCTCCGAATGATCGTATAGTCGCTTCAGGGTTATGTAATGAGGTATACTTGCTATAACAGCAATGATTAATAAAGGAAAGCGCAATATTATCGTTTAATATATTGCTCGATTGTACCACAAAAAGGACTGGGCAGGTTAGCACTTGCAGTAAGTTCACACGACTAACAAATCACGACGCTACAGTATATCATTAACGGATTCGTCCCGGATAACTCTCTGGCTTGGCATAGTAATTTTTGTAAAATTGCTATGATGCACTTCGGTCGTGATCTATCTGCGATGGAGTAATATTTCTGTTGCGAAGGGCTTGTATTTGTTTATTTTCTCCTTTTTTGTGGAGATAGAAACTTTGGCTACGAGGCTGCGTTTAAATTTTCCGAAACGTCTGACAGGTTGACTACATGGTCTCGGGGGAAATCACTTCGCACAGTAGAGACTGACTGTGTTACAAACCGTACCTTTCACATGCAGCGTGTAATAGGGCAAACTATAATGTTTCCAACCAGACAGTTGTTTTCCTATTTTGTCATAAACGCCTCTTCTTGTAAAGTTGTTAGCTTTGAGCCCACTACTCGATCGTTTTTCCGTATGTATTATTCTCTAAAATTGATATCGTGTTTCAGTACAAAATATGTGCATTTGTTTCAATCAGTTATTCGAATAGTCGAAATTTAGATGAAATCCGATAAGGATTTTGCATAGATTATCTGCTAAAAGTTAGATAGAAACATCAGTGAGGCATGATAATACCTCCAACGCAAAATCTTCTTTACGGTTAGCTCAAGGTGTTCTATAGCATCTAAGAATTAAACTGTCAAGGTGATTTTATCCGGATATGTCTATTCTCACTAATCCTAGAAGATTAGCTAGCAACTTGGTTGTTGCGTGGTACGGTGAGTTTGTAGCGCCCAAAAAGATAACTGCTATCTTTCATGTACAATCTAATTGTTGACCGATGGTACATTTTTTATTGTGTTAATCTTCCTTACAACCGGCTCGACACTCGACAGCCTTGTAAGTTCCCACGCTCACGTGTTCGCTCTTGCCTTGCTTCATCCGTCCGCGTCTTCTCCGAGTCCATCGAATACAGCTCGCTGTGTCCGACTCCAATTGCCTTCTGATATCCGGGCTTACTCTGGCGCACCGTCTCGAACTAGTATGAACTAGTCCTACAAGCTGCAAGTTTCCATTATCAGCCTAAATGAAAGCTCATATTATGTAGTTTCATAAGCCGTAAATGCTAAAAGTCATTAATCCTGGAAGCCAATGTAATGGAACCAACTAAATTTGCTTGCTGCAAGCGTAGCATAAGCTTAACAACTATCTTTCCGGTTTCCATTGGTTTGTTATTAGCACACACAATCTTATGAAATTTTCTTGTGATTGCTATATTACCCACACAGTTAGCTTTCCTCCTCAGATCAACCCCTGACCATTTGTTTGGCATAGATAGCAGTGCATTCTCGTTCGGTCTGAGCGATTTAGTGCGTTTAAGTGCTCTTCCTTCAACAGCTACCTGAATTTGAGTTTGTATTTCGTATGCTGGTCGCATGTAGTACCTGAAATAGATTAAATTTGGACGCATGCTAATAACGAAGAATGCTTTTTCTCTGTCCATATACATACAAAGTGTTAAAAACGAAAGCTACAATTCCCTTTGTTCTGAACAACTGCTGTGACAACAGAACATGCTACCGAGTTAAATTAGATCAAGTGGGGTCTAAGCTAAGAAAAACGAGGAAGGATCGTGAAGTTAAATTTCCGGGCCAAGTGGAAATAATGTGTTCGCCTTACAGGCGCCAACTTGTCGAAAAAATGAGGTCCAAACGGGACCAAATGATCAATGAAATTAAAGTATGCCTTGATAAGTCATGTTTCATGTGCTGGTCGAGGCTATGGGGTTAGCAAAATGGTTTTGTTTTTGATTGGACCATGTTCCCTGTATTGGAGACCTGCTTGTAAAAGCTTTTTGTTGGAAGGCGCAGACAAAATCCGCTAGTTCGCCAACGATGTGGTGGCGTTGTGGTGGATACAAGGGGAAACAATAAAACTTTTAACCCAGGTAAACATTTCTTATACTTTACCATGGATTTGGAATATTTCAGTGGTGGCCTAGTTCGCAGGAGCGGAGGTCGATTAAAACAACAATATATCCCAAACCAACAGATACGGCTTCAGTACTCCGTCAGATCCCATGGTCATTCAAAACGCATATGTACTGCGATTGGATGATCTATTTTACAGGGTTCAGACTCCGTGCACAGAGGAGGAGACTGTGTGATTTGACTGGAGGTTGGCAACACTCCAACTAATCGCTAGTCGATATACGACGCGATTGGTGAAGCGTAGGCTGCGAAGGTACATAAACCGACATTTTCGATATACGATGGAGTGGTTTGGAATGGTTGGAACAACTTATAACATGAAATTTCTGCAGTTATTTGAAGCGCGCTAAAATGGAGAAGAAATTGGGTTTCTCACAGATAGCAAACGCTCCGTTCCCTATTTGTGCCTTTGAATGTTCCAACTTCTATATTTATGAACATAAATGATCTGTATACAATTCGTTACAAACACTCTGTTCACGTATTCGTATGCCGAACAGCACGAGAATTGCGCACAATTGTAGCTGAAATCTAAAGGCACTTTTTGCACCCACCGGAAAGCGAGCCAGAACACAAAGCCTTCGAAATCTATTAGGCAATTCCCGTACTCGAGCTATATTCGGGACAAGCAACTGACTGGGATAATGTAGAGATACATAGTAGATGAGTAAAAGCGGGCCCGCTAAGGTTTAATTACGGTGGGTGTAGAGGTTGCCAAGACAGATAACTGCGTGTATAGTTTATACCGGGTGAAAATATCAAATGAGTTATCGGCTGTCTTAACCCAATCATTCTGAAAAACATTGGCGTATAGACCCAGTAAGAGCTGAAAAAACTTCGAATCAATACCAATAAAATCAATAGAAGTGAATACCAATTGCTCAGCGTGTAATTGACATGTTACAGGGATAAATTTGAGAACGGTTCCTGTTTGTGATACTCCTAGTATGACTATGTATCCCTTTGACACAAAGGCTTCGTCAGACCAGGTGAATCAGTGTGCCATTGGTGTGATATTTTATATCAAACAGGGGTGATAACCGCTTTACCCTAGTCTTGAGCCATGAGTCATTACAGTAACAGGTCGGGATGTCACCTCAGGTGGTTCGATCACAGTGGGAATAGTCCAGGTGTTCCTTTGTGCGTCATGACATTGACGGATAAGCCCAAAGTGTTGATAATGGGAGTCGGTTTGCACTCTCCAATCTGACCCACGCCAATTGCATAAAGTGCTACACCGGCAGTCAAGACCCCAGCCGAGTGGATAGGGACGGTCGGAATTCCGTACAAGGAAGGCACTTCGGAGGCAATTCGGAGGGTACTAAACAAAGAAAATATAAGGGTGATCTTTCACCGAGGTCGATCGTTACGTTCGGCGCTGGTACACCTGAAGGACCAGCTTCTCAAGGATAAGACGACTAGCTGTGTTTATAAAATTAAATGTAAGGACTGTGCACATGTGGACATAGGCCAAACAGCGAGAGAATTACACACACGAAATTCGGTGCATATGAGGCGCATTTCAAGACTACCAAGAAACGAGTTTGAATACCAGACAATAGTAAGAAACTCGGCCGTAGCTGTGCATGCATTAGACACGGGTCACCAGATTGACCTCGAAAAGGTAGAGGTCATTAGGAGGGGTATACGATCAACACATCAGCGGTTGATTGCCGAGGCGGTGGAAATTGCCAAATCTGACGGCTGCGTGAATAGAATGGAGGGGTAGTACTCCTTAATGCGTGGCGGGCGGTCTTAAGCCGACCAGCTTGACGAGCATTGACGCGTGGATCAGATTGAAAAGTGCAAACCGACTCCCATTGTCAACACTATGGACATATCCGTCAATGTCGTGACGTACAAAGGAACACCTGGACTATTCCCACTGTGAGCGAAACAACTGAGATGACATCCCGAACTGTTCCTGTAATGACTCATGACTCAAGACTCGGGTAAAGCGGTTATCGCCCCTGTTCGCTATAAAATCCCACACCAATTGCACCCTGCTTCACCTGGTCTGACGAAGGCTTTGTGTCAAAGCCGAAACATTACCAAACTACTATACCAAACCGATTGATTCCAAACCTCTCTGAACTCATGACTACTCGATCGGTTCCAAGTATCTTCCAAGAATTTGAGACTATGTACCCCATTTGAAACTTTAGCCAAATTTAACACCTGAGACTGTAGTTTACTACGGAAACGCTTGGCCAAAATCTGTACTGGTTCACCTGGACAGATGAATCTCTTGTGTCAGTGGCGAAATACATCCATAATTCCGTCCTTATGACAGCCGGTATATGTTTTGAAACCTTTCAGAATAAAATGTCTAAGTTATCTGACTGACTTGTTTAAAGGGTTGGTTCAGAATCGGTCAATAGCATATTAGTGGCGCGTTTCGCAACAGAGGTCACTGGGAGTTGGAGTGAAATTAGAGAGAGAATATGAACGGCTTGTTTTTGGGTACACAAATATGGCCCCTCACGGCTAATAGCATTCGGTTCGGGTTTTGCTAGTAAATCATAACTTACGGCATATGCTTGCCGTCCACATACTGCTTAAATTAATTGTAAACAATTGTATAGTGGTATTGAACGGCGAATAGCCTACATGAGAATTGTCTTTCTGAAATAATAACTGTTTTAATTTGGAAACCTATATTTGCAAACGTCATAGTTACCTGCTTAATATTACTGACGATTTAGAAATATTTTCATAACTTTGTTAAAAGTTTGGGACAGATATTTTCAATGAAGCTTGGGTACAACTTTGTGAATGCCAACGGCAATTAAACGACCCCGGAGCCAAAGCTATCTGGCCATCATTTGGCCTATCTATAACAAGAGCAATAATGAGTTGTAGGGTGATTTGCTGTGTATTAGAGAAGCTTCGACATGGTTAGTCAAGTAGACAGCTAAACACTTTCAGCAAAGTGTTGGACGGCCTTCTTCTCCTATTGGGTAAAATCAGTAGCGCAAACGCGCCGCATCTAACCGGATTCCGCTATCAAGTTGGTCTTGTAACACAAAACGGGTTATCTAATTCTGTGATGGATGTGTGCTGGTAATCTCCATGAATTCAGATACGACGAATCTACTCCAATACCCAAACAATCCAACTTCCAATCACTAAAATAGAATGATCGCCTTAGCAGCTTACATTTCAAATCGACAGGTTGCGGCTAGCAAAAGTAGTTGTAGCCCTGGATGCTAACTCTCTCTTGTACACGGTCATAACGTGCATGACATTGGTGGTTGAGCCAAGTTACATCGCTGTTACATATTCGTAACGGGCATTTTGCTGCCGTCACCGATGACTCAATGGCATCATTCTCTGTCTCGTATGGGTAGAGACCTGAGCTTGAGACCGGCAGGATTCGGTAGATGCGCGCCACTGGCATTTCGCTGTAGGGTAACTTGACACTCTAGCAATTTCCTGAGTACAGCTGCAACGCATCTCTCAGAAAGCAAAACAAATCCCCCTAAGAGTCATTAATGTCATTAAGGTGTGGATAGGCTAATAATGACCATAATACAATAGCTACGGACTCGTTTGTTTGCCTTTTGTATCCACAAAAGTGCACGCACATCTAATTGCAATCCTTTGTTATCCCTCTGTAAAATGTTAGTTAAAACACATCTTTGTTATTGAAGAACATCTGCAAACTCCAAAAGCCAATAAAGAATTAACTGAACTTCTTTGCCGTATGCGGAATCCCGCAAGAGCAAATGCTCAGTAATTTAAATTTAACTTCGGCGAATTCTCAGTGATATTAAGGACCGAAGATGAAATTAAAGCAACTAGCGTGTGGACTTTAATACATCCAACGTTCCACCGTCTCCTTGAGGATGTTCACTCTAATTGTTATCACCCGGGAACGTTTGCTGCAAACTATTAATAAAACAAGGATATGATTTACTTATTATTCACGGACAAAGCTGGACAGTTGATTTGAATAGTTGCAGTGTATCATGTTGTACTTTCAATCAAGTCGCTGTGTGCAATCTTTTGGTTTCCACTACGGTATCCGCTATTTCGTTGCATGCTGTTGCCGAATTCACTGCAAGTTTTCGAAGATGTAACACATGTATATGGCCATATTTTGGAAAAGTGTAAGAAATATTTACTTCAGAGCAAAGCCTAACAGAGTACAATTTAAAGCTACTAAGTTCACATCGTGTTTTATCTGCATAAAGTAATGTCTGTTGTAATCTACGCACTAATTTCCTTTGGATTCTGTGTGCGGACTGCCAAGTTTGACAACCAGTGAGTGGAATTTACTCTTCCTACATTCAATTTTTATGCGTTTCCTTTGACTTCTTATTTACCTGGTTCTCATGTTAAGTATCTACAGCATGATGGGCGAATTTCTGTCCACCCTAATACGCTCGGTCAAGAGCAGAGTATTTGCACATGAAAATGAAGTTGGACAACGAAAATAAGGATTCTCAAGCTTAAATTAGAAAGCAGATTACGATATATAAATATACATATATGTATTAATACTTCATGTTTTAACTTAAATGTTTCAGTAAATACCTACCTTCATATATTTATTTGCTGTCCTGATGAATATGAATATAATTTCAATGAATATAACAAATATGCCTCGGAAAAGGCACAAGCAAATACCACATTAAACTGATTTTTGTTGATCACAGTAGAGCTCACAATGATATTTCGATCTGATAAAGCATGTTTATTGACAAGTAAATGGGTATTTCGCTATCTAACAAATATATATCGAGTTTGATCTTTTGGAACACCACTCGCTACAGAAAATTATCCGTTGATCTATTTTAGCGAATTTATTCTTCAAATAAAACGTTATCTCGTAGTCACCGAACAGCCACACGACACATTGTTTAAAAATTGCCGGAACGTAGACAAAATCATGTTGTTCTGTTGCGGATATTACTATGAACTACACAGCTGAAACTATTCTTGCATCGCTTGTTAAAGTGCCTAGTTATGTAGCACGTATTAAACCGCTCAAGTATTAATTGGTACAAAAGCAAAGTTTTGAGTTGTTTTCTTTAACTGGCTGCTTGAAATTCAAGATCCTCACTTAACCCTTTTCTTTCTTCATGTCACAGCTTGTCGCTGTATTTCTGACAAAGCCTTGCTTGCAATACGCAATCAATGAACAAGACCAGCTTACTTGTATTTGCAAAAAAGAGCTTGGATTATTCGATAAGCTGTTTCTACCTTATTTTGTATTGTTGGGCGGGTTGCATGCGCCTAACTTTGAACAGAACAAAAACGACACTGTGATTATCATTACACCTAAATGCCCTGAAGGTTGCTATTTATACCAATTAGAATAATGTTCCTCCATACTTTCATCCCATTGTAAAAGAGAAATTCTGATTGGCGCTTCATGATATTTCGATACTATAAACACTGTGGATCTGACTGTAGCGTACAAAATTTGCAACACCGGTTTATTTGCTTAAAACAAATTTTGGGATTCATAAATGTCATACTAACATTCACCTGCAAAACTTCAGCCTAAGCTGAAACGTCTGATTGAAATAAAACTCTTCATATATTTGTAAGTTAAATTAAATTTGCTTATAATGTTTTTCGATATCCTAACTTATGGTGATTCACCATATATCCGTCGTATTGCAGCAAGATTGGGATTTTACGTGCACCTTATTGAACCTTCGCAAAATACGTGGAATAGTTTCCGTACATGGGTCGGTTGAACCATTAATATACTACGGAATATGAGCCAATGGGTCGGTTTCAGCTCCTTATTTTACCCTCATATATGATAGTAATTGTCTGAAACTATCGCCAACAATGGTTCACCTATGGTCGCTTGTTATTTTCAATTCTAAATGGAGATCTTCAAGTCGCTTAAACTATCCAACATTTCCTCAGTATTGAAGGAGCCCAATCAGTTCCTGAGGTCTTCCGCAAAGCTTGCTGAAGTCAAAAGCAGCGTTCAATTTTTCGCTGAGTGTGTTGAGCGGAATGTGTATCTCGCTAGATTTTGAAAGCAGCTACCTTGCAACCGAATTTATCCTAATAGCAATACACTTAGACGACATGCGCTTAATCAACATGATACGGTTCAGTACAAGATAGCGGAATTCGAAAGGAATTTAGCACAACGCTTCACAGCAACTGAGGATTTAGCCGTAGAGGGAAAACATATGTTCTTTGCTTATGTCCATTCCATTACTAATAATCATGTACACTGGCGGCATTCGGCTACAGAAAAAGCATTGAGTCAGATAAAACCGCAAACTGTGTTTTGGAACTCGCCCTGAAGTTACGTACCCAACTTTTCTGGCATGAAGCTGGATACAACTTTAATTAAAGATACATCGCTCAGTTTAATAATTTTGTGTACCTAGACATAGAGACAATTAAGTTCATTACGAGTTGCAAGTTGAATACCCATATGACCAAGCGAATGGGTTAATGTCTAAGTCTAATTTTGATCTCGAACGCCTTAAGTGCTTCTTGGTAAATTGTAGCTACCAATTTCGTAAACATCTTGTCCAAAATCGTGGTCCACTAACAAGAAAGCACCTAGACGCACTGAAGAGGCTTAAACGCAATAAGGTCATTCCGTGCAAATCGGACAAGGGCGTCGGGATGGTGTTGCTAGACCAAAAAGACTCTATTCATAAACTCATAAACATTCTGAACGATATGACGAAGTTTTCCTGCGACAGGAGGGAAGGTGACCAAACAAAACAAATTTAACAGACAGAAAACTAATAGACTCCAACAGCTCCAGGCCAAGGGGTACGTAACCGATGCCTTGTATAACAGTCTTAGACCTTGCGTCACAAACGTTCCGAGAGTTTACCGTTTGCCAAAAGTCCATAAGGCTAACATCCTGCTTTGTTCTATGCCAATAATGGTTAATTCCCCCCACCACGCAGTTGCCTTGTGACGTGTAAAAATTCTTGAGCGGGTGAGACAACAGCTTGTGATTTACAGCCTAAGTGACAGTTTTCAGTTCGTCGAGAGCATCAAGGAGGCCAACATCTAGGAGGAAAAGTTACTCTCCTTTGTTGTTGTCTCGCTTTTCATTAGCGTCCTGTTGATCGAAAACATTGATTACATTTGTGAGCACATAATGAAGTCGGAAATTAAAATGTGCATACCTGTGCTTAAGTTGAACAGCTTAGTGTTGCACTGCATATAAAATGTGCAATTTATATTTAACAGTACAGTTTACCGGCCACGGGATCCGCCAAAGTCTGTTGTTCGCAGATACATTCAAGGCCAAATTGAAGCGAACAAAATTGCAAGCGGAGATAAAATCGTTTGACTACTATCATCGTTATATGGTTAATATTTTGGTGAATAAATGCATAACTCTGGATGAGGTTATCGAGCGCTTTAACCATGTTCATGCAGCACATCAATTTACCTACGAGGCAGAAACTCGCAATCGGCTTGCGTAGGAGGCCAGACGGCTCCATCCAGCGGAAAGTCTTCAGAAAGGATAGGTGGAATGATCAAAACACGAACTTTTACAGTTTCTTCCAGCTGAGATATAAGCGAAAGTTAATCTAGTGCCTTGTCACAACAGCACGTAGAAAGTGTTCGCAGGACACCCTGAATGAGAACTAGCCTTGATAAAATTTACGCTGCGCCAGAATAACAACCCTGATAAATTTGCTGCAAAGAATTTTAAAGAAAAACCCAGGCCATCAGATATGTTAATCGCGCAAAGGAGTTCTTTTTAAGATCACTTTTTACAGGAGATGCCGTGGCCCAGCGCTTAACCGAAAGTCTTCCAGCTGCAGTCAAGTCAAAATTCCCAGCAGCCAAGTTAAATTGTACATTATCTACTAAACCGCTTGTTTGTTCACGCAATAACGATATGCTGTAATGGCTGTCCTCATCTACGATTAGTTATGAGTTCAAGTGCACTTGTGGGGCTACTTACATCGTGTGAACGAGCGTTGCCCACGCCGGTTACGTCCAGAAGGAACTGGGACCATTAGCAGCGCCGTTTTAGCCTACATTGTCGACACTGGGCATCACGATTATCTAAATCGGGTCTTCAGGATAATTTACAGGGTCCTTTAGCATCAATCAAGAGGTTTGTGTCTTCGTGCTCTCGCGATAACTGTATCCATTTGCATCCGGTTTTCTCAACCTTCGTTATAATCGCAAAAACGTTCAATGAACAATGAACAGTGATTTATCACAGGATAAAAGCATGTGCTTACCTTGCCCCGTAGGATGTTTGGAGCGAATACGATGAAATCAAACTATATGTGGGTCATCTACCAAAAGTCTGCCGTGATGAACATTTTGATAAATAACATCAGTGTACAGTGGAAAAGTGAAGCGTAAAAGTTCAAAAATATTCTGGGATGCAGTGGTCATTGATATAAGGCGGAGAAAACTAAAATATGGTCGCTCATTTGAGACCATTTGATATATAAATCCTGTAGAAAAGCATGCATGGCGAAATCCACAGTGGAGGAATTTAGGTAACAAAGTGTTGGGAGCTAAGAGTAACATCTATTCGTTTGTTGACAACATTCAAGGTATGGGAGGATACAACTGAGTCTGGGAGCGCGTTCCACGGTTAGCATACACAAAGGGACAAATAATTACGTCGACACTCTAGATATCTATATTGTTCCTTCAATTTTAAGCAGTTACCCCTATGATTCGTGTTGTGACTAAGTTTCAGTAAATGGCAGCACAGGTGGTTGGGGTAAGTCAGTATCTGATACGCTAATATAAGATCGCCGCGCAGCCTTCGATAGCGTCCGATGAAAATTCCCAGCAACTTCAGCCTTTGGTGGTAAGAGTGATAGCGCAGAGCCTTTACATTCATTGTTTCTCTTCGTTGTGGTGCCTCTAACGCTTCTAGGTAGCGCTTCAACCAAGGTTGTCAAGGTTGGATAGGATATTCAAGATGTGGGCGCACGTAGGAATTGTGCGTCATTGGGAATATTGATGGGTCAAATCCCCCGAATGCTTTTCGTAGAATGCCGACGTGTTGGTTGCCTCTTCTCAGCTAACACAGCCTGTTTTGAACTGTTGAGGTCGCTCTGTACGAGCACACAATGTACACATTTCTGAAAGCTGGTCTGCAATCAGTTGGTCCCAAACAAACAGATGTAGTTATGTCTATGGCGTAATTAAACAACGCAACATTTGTCTACGTTGAATGGTAGGACGTTTTGAACTGACCAGTTTGACACTGTGTTAAGATCGCACTGGAGCCATTTGTGGTCGTCCGGTCCTCTGATCCTTTGCCATATCTTGATATCATCAGCGAAAAATAGGGAATCAGAAGCAATTGATCTCGCCAAATCTTTAATGAACACTAAGAATAGACGAGGTCCAAGCATCGAGCCTTGGGGTACTCCACACGCCACATCGATTACATCAGAGAATGATTCTCGGACTCTCACCACTAGCCGTCTTTCTTGTAGCAAATTGCTAATGCAACTCAGGATTGTTTTGCCAATGCCGTTGTTGCGAAGCTTCTGAAGGAAAATTCGATGATATTCGATGGATTCCGATGGTATCCCACCCATCATCAAAAAGCTGCGAATCCGACTTGCGGTTACTTTGCTGAATATATGTACGTTTTATTTGGAATCAAGGTACTTTCCAGACCCGTGGAAAACATCGCTCATCATCCCCATTCACAAGGGTGACTTTAAACAACAAAGTAATAATTACCGGCCAATGTATCACACCCCTGTAGTAGCCAGAATATTAGAGATACTGGTTAAGAATGGTGTGATGAAATTCATCAATTCGCCTGAGCTAATAGACAGGTCACAGCATAGTTTCCTGTACAAACGATCTTGCATAACCTGCCTATTACATTATCCAAACCAGGTTTCGGATACTATTGACTCAGTATAAGCAATTATACTTCTGTTCGTGGACATGCAAAAGGCATTTGATCGAGTGCCCCATAAACGGCTGGCAAAATTGATTATTTCTTTTGTAATCCAGGACCCACTCCTAGGCTAGTAATTGTTATATCTGTGTGGCCGTTCTCAGATAGTTACCATAGCCTATCAAAATTCTTCGCCACTTCCAACCCCTATTGGTGTTATTCGAGAGAGTGTAATTGGTCCCTCACTGTTCATGCTCTACCTCAATGACATTAGTGCGTTTATTAGTCATGGCATGCATTTCCTGTTTGCAGATGACATAAAGAAAGCCTACAAATTTCGACGAGCTGAGCTTCAAGTTACACTACTGCTCATACAGGAAGACCTCCACTCCCTTGAGAAATGGTGTGACACCAGGGTGATGAAGTTCTCGATGTAAAATCTAGCATCATGTATAGCGGCTTTTCGATACCGAGAGATCAAGTACACTCAACGGCAAACACCTTGGTATGCATTTGTCTAGCTGCGACCTCGGAATCATGTATACGTGCACCTTCAACTTTTCTAAACAAGCTGAATATCAAATTGCTAGAGCCAGAAAATCTGTGCCCAATATTCTGTATAAGATCCACATATGCCCAGCCAGAGTAGAAGTCTTGAAAATCCTTACTCGGCCCATTTTGGAATAGTGCAGTATTATTTGTGGAAGCATGAGGAAATCTGACAGAGTATATCTGGAAAGCCTACAGTGGGCTTTTACCAAAAGCCTGCTAGGTAAAAGATCCACTAAGAATTATCGGGAGCGCTGCCAACAATTCCAGCTCGATCCGCTTAGGCTAAGAATAGTGAGACATAACCTGATG
>OX104070.1:78223705-78262513 GCA_944474145.2 Dicrocoelium dendriticum
CGTAGACAAATGTTGCGTTGTGCAATTACGTCATAGACATAACTACACCTCTTTGCTTGGGACAAACGGATTGCAGACCAGCTTTCAGGAATGTGTCCTTGGTGTGCTCGTACAGAGCGACCGCAACTGTTCAAAACAGACTGAGCTAGCTGCCAAAGGAAGCAACCAGCACGTCGGCATGTTGCGAAGGGCATTCGGGAGATTTGACCCACCAATCTTCCCAATGATGCACAATTCCTACGTAGGCATGCATGTTGAATACGCTATCCAAGCTTGGCAACCTTGGTTGAAGCGCGACGTAGAAGCGTTTAAGGCACCACAAAGAAGAGCAACAAAGAATGTAAAGGGTCTGCGCTATCACTCTTACCACCGAAGACTGAAGTTGCTGGAAGTTTTCATCGGACGCCATCGAAGGCTGCGCGGCGATCTCATATTAGCGTATCAGATACTGAGTTACCCCAACCACGTGTGCCACCATTTTCTGAAACTTAGTCACAACACATTGGACAGGGGTAACTGCTTAAAATTGAAGGAATAATATAGATGTCTAGAGTATCCCTTTGTGTATGCTAACCGTGGAACGCGCTCCCAGACGCAGTTGTATCCTCCCTTACCTTGGAGGGTTTCAAAAAATGGGTAGATATTACTCTTAGCTCCCAACACCTTGTTACCTAAATTTCTCTACTGCAGAGTACGCCAAACATACTCTTCTACAGGATTTACGTATCAAATGGCCACAAATGAGCGACCATATTTTAGTTTTCTCGCCTTACATCAACGACCATTGCACCCAAGAGTATTTATGAGCGTTTACGCTGGACTTTTTAATTTTACACTGATGCTATTTCTCAAAATGTTCATCAAGGCAGACGTTTGGTAGATGACCCCCATATAGTTTGATTTCATCGTATTCACCCCAACCATCCTACGGGACGTGTAAAGCACATGCTTTTATCCTGGGACAAATCATTGTCCATTGTTCATTGAAGGCTTTTGCGATTATAACGAAGGTTGAAACAACTGGATGCAAATGGATACAGTTGTCTCTTGAGCACGGAGGCACAAACCTCTTGATTGATGCTGAAGGACCCCGTATATTATCCTGAAGACCCGCTTTATTTCATCGTGTTGCCGAGTGTCGACAATCTACGCCAAAACGGCGTTGCTGGTGGCTCCAGTTCCTTCTGGACGCAACTGGCGTGGTCAGTGCTCCTTCACACGATGTAAGTAGCGTTACATGCGCACGTGAACTCATAACTAATCGTAGATGAGGACAGCAATGACGGCATATCGTTATTGCGTGAACAAGCAAGCGGTTTAGTAAATAATGTACACATTAACCTGGCTGCTGGGAATGTTGACTTGACTGCCGCTGAAAGACTTTTGGTTAAGGGCTGGGCCGCGACAACCCCTGTAAAAACTGATCTTGAAAATAAGTCCCTTGAGCGATTAAAATATCTAATGGCCTGGGTTTTTATTTAAAGTTCTTTGCAACAAATCTATCAGGGTAGCCATTCTGGCGCAGCGTAATTTTTATCAAGGCTAGTTCTCATCCTGCGAACAATTTCTACGTGCTCTTGTGACAAGGCACTGGAATAATTTTCACTTATATCTCAGCTGGAAGAAACTGTAAAAATTCGTGTTTTGACCATTCCACCTATCCTTTATGAAGACTTTCCGCTGGATGGAGCCGTTTGGCCTCCTACGCAAGCCGGTTGCAAGTTTCTGCCTTGTAGGTAAATTGCTGTGCTGCTTGAACCTGAGTAAACCGCGCGAGAACCTCATCTAGATTCATGCATTTATCCGCCACTACAAATAAATCAACCATATAACGGTGATAGTAGTCAAATGATTTTACCTCCGCTTGCAATTTCGTTCGCCTCAATTTGGCCTTGAATGTATCCGCGAACAACAGAGGTTGGCAGATCCCGTGGTCGGTAAACTGTACAGTTAAATATAAATTGCACATTTTATATGCAGCGCAACATTAAGCTGTTCATCTTAAGCACAGGTATGCACATTTTAATTTCCGACTTCATTATATGCTCGCAAATGTAATCGATGGTTTCGATCAGCGGGACATTAATAAAACGCGAGACAACAACAAGGGAGAGCAACTTTTCCTCATAGATGTTGGCCTCCTTGATGCTCTTGACGAACTGAAAACTGTCACTTAGGCTGTAAATCACAAGCTGTTGTCTAATCCGCTCAAGAATTTTTATATGTCACTAGGCAACTGCGTGGTAGGGGGAGTTAGCCATTATCGGCATGGAACAAAGCAGGATGTCAGCCTTATGGACTTTTGGCAAGCGGTAAACTCTCGGAACGTTTGTGACGCAAGGTCTAAGACTGTTATACAAGGCATCGGTTTTGTACCCATTGGCCTGGAGCTGTTGGAGGCTATTAATTTTCTGTCTTTTAAATTTGTTTTGTTTGGGCACTTCTCCTGTCGCAGGAGAACTTCGTCTTATGGTTCAGAATGTTTATGAGTTTATCAATAGTGTCTTTTTGGTCTAGCAACAACATCCCGACGCCCTTGTCCGATTTGCTCAGAATGACCTCATTGTGTTTAAGCTTATTCAGTGCGTCTAGGTGCTTTCTTGTTAATGGACCACGAGTTTGGACAAGTTGTTTACGATATTGGTAGCTACAATTTACCAAGAATAACTTAAGGTGTTCGAGATTAAAATTAGACTTAGACATTAACCCATTAGCTTGGTCATATAGGTTTTCAAATTGCAACTCGTAATGAACTTAATTGTCTCAATGTCTAGGAGCACAAAATTTTTAAACTGAGCGATGTAACTTTAATTAAAGTTGTATTCAGCTTCATGCCAGAAAACTTGTGTACGTAACATCCGGGCCAGTTCGAAACATACAGCTTGCGGTTTTATCTGACTCAACGCTGTTTCTGTAGCCGAATGCTGCCAGTGTACGCGATTACTAGTAATAGAATGGACATAATCAAATAACAAAAGATTTTCCTCTGCTGCTTAATCCTCAGTTGCTGTGAAGCGTTATGCCAAATTCTTTTCGGTATCTTGTACTGGTACCGGTAATGGTACTGGTACTGGTACTTGTACTGGTACCGGTATCTTGTACTGAACCGTATTATTTGGTTAAGCGCATGTCGTCTAAGTGTCTTGCTATTAGGATGAATCCGGTTCAAAATCTAGCGCGATACACATGACGCTCAACACACTCAGCGCAAAATTGAACACTGCATTTGGCTTCAGCAAGCTCAGCGGAAGACCTCAGGAACTGATTGAGCTCCTTGACCACTGAGGAAGGGTTGGATAATTTAAGAAACTTGAAACTCTTCATTTAGAGTTAGGAATAATAAGATACCATAGGTGAACCATTGCTGATGATGATTTCAGACAATTACAATCATATTTGTGGGTAAAATAAGGAGCTGAAATTGACCCATTGACACATATTGTATAGTATATTAACGATTCAACCGACCCAAGTATAGAAACTGTTTCCACGTATTTGCAAAGGTTCAACGAGGTGCACGTGAATTCACAAGCTTGGTGCAATACCACGGATATATAGTGAATCCCCATAACTTAGGAAATCAAAAAAAATTATAAGCACATTTAATTTAACCTACAAATATATGAAGCGTTTAATTTCAATCAGACGTTTCAGCTTAGGCTGAAGGTTTGCAGATGAATGTTAGTCTGATAATTTTGAATCTCAAAATTTTTAAAGCACACAAACCGGTGTTGCAAATTCTGTACGTTCCAGTCAGATCCATAGTGTTTATAGTATCGAAATATCATGAAGCGCCAATCACAATTTCAATTTTACAGTGGGATGAAAGTATGGAGAAACATTATTCTAATTGGTAGAAATAGCAACCTTCAGGGCATTTAGGTGTAATGATAATCACTGTGTCGCTTTCGTTCTGGTCAAAGTTAGGCGCATGCAACCCGCCCAATAATAAAAATAAGGTAGGAACAGCTTATCAAATAATCCAAGCTCTTTTTTGCAAATTCAAGTAAGCTGGTCTTGTTCGTTGGTTTCGTATTGCAGGCAAAGCTTTCCCAGAAATAGAGCAACGAGCTATGACATGGAGAAAGAAAAGGGTTAAGTGAGTATCTTGAATTTCAAGCAGCCCGTTAAAGAAAACAAATCAAAACTTTGCTTTTTGTAATAGGTAATCCCTGAGCAGTTTATTACATGCTGCATATCTAGGCACTTTAATCAGCGATGCAAGAATCGTTTCAGCTGTGTAGTTCATAGTAATATCCGCGACGGAACAACGTGATTTTGTCCACGTTCCGGCACTTTTTAAACAATGTGTCGTGTGGCTGTCCGGTGACTAAAAGATATCGTTTTATTTGAAGAATATATTCGCTAAATGGATCAACGGATAATTTTCTGCAGCGAATGTTGTTCCAAAAGATCAAACTAGATATATTTGTTAGATAGCAAAATACCCATTTACTTGTCCATAAACATGCTTTGTCAAATCCAAATATCATTGTGAGCTCTAATGTGATCAACAAAAATCGGTTTAGTGTGGTATTTGATTGTGAAATTCGCCCACATTTCTCTAAATATTTAACATGAGAATCAGGTACATAAGAAGGTAAATAAGAAGGAAACGCATAAAAATTGAATGTAGGAAGCTTGAACTTCCACTCTTTGGTTGTCAAACTTGGAAGTCCGCGCACAAAAGCGCAAGAAAATTAGTGCGTAGATTACAGCAGACAATAATTTATGCAGAATAAACACAATGTGAATTTAGCAGCTTTCAATTGTATTCTGTCAGTCTCTGCTCTGACGTAAGTATTTCTTGCACTTTTACAAACTATGGCTATATACGTGTGTTACATCTTCGAACGCTTGAAGTGAATTCGGCAACAGCATGCAGATAAATAGCGGATCCTATGGTGGAAACCAAAAGATTGCACACTGCGAGTTGATTGGAAGTACAACATCATACACTGCAACTATTAAAATCAACTGTCCAGCTCTGTCCGTGAATAATAAGTAAATCGTATATCCCTGTTTTATTAATAATGTGCGGCAAACGTTCCTTCGTGATAACAAATGCAGTGAACATCGTCAAGGAGACTGTAGAACTTTGGATGTGTTAAAGTCCACACGCCAGTTGCTCTACTTCCATCTTTGATCCTTACCATCACTGAGAATTCGCTGAAGTTGAATCGAAATTACTGGACATTTGCTCGTGCGGGATTCCGCACATGACAAAGAAGTTCAGTTAATTCTTTATTGGCTTTTTGAGTTTGCAGATATTCTTCAATAATAATGATGTGTTTTAACTAATATTTTATAGAGGGATAACAAAGGATTGCAAGTTGGTGTGCGTGCACTTTTGTGGATACAAAAGGCAAACAAACGAGTCCGTAGCTTTTGAATTATGGTCATTATTAGCCTATCTACACCTTAATGACATTAATGACTCTTAGGGTTATTTTGCTTTCTGAGAGATGCGTTGCATCTTTACGCAGGTGGACAATCTCCACAAGTCTAGGAAGCGCTAGATGGTCAAGTTATTCTACAGAGAAATGCCAGTGGCGCGCATCTACCGAATCCTGCAGGTATTATGCTCAGGACCTTACCCATACGAGACAGAGAATGATGCCACTGAGTCATCGGTGACGGCAGCAAAATGCCCATGACGAATATGTAACAGCGATGTAACTTGGCTCAACCACCAATGTCATGCACGTTATGAACGTGTATAAGAGTTAGCATCCAGGGCTAGACTAATTTTGCAAGCCGCAACCTATCGATTTGACATGTAAGCTGCTAAGGTGATCACACTATTTTAGTGATTGGTAGTTGGAATGTTTGGGTTTTGGAGTAGACTCGTCGCATCTAAATTCATGAAGATTAGCAGCACACATCCAGCAAAGAATTAGGACATCCGTTTTGTGCTACAAGGCCATCTTGGTAGCGGAATCCGGTTGGATGCGGCAAGTTTGCGCTACTGATTTTACCCAGTAGGAGAAGACGGCCTTCTAACTCTTTGATGAAAGTGTTTGACTGTCTACTTGACTAACCGTGTCGAAGCTTTTCTAATGCACAACAAATCACCCTACAACTCATTACTGCTCTTGTTATAGATCGGCCAAATAATGGCCAGGTAACTTTGGCTAAGGGGTCGTTTAATTGCCGTTTGCATTCACGAAGTTCCACCCAAGCTTCATTGCAAATATCTGTCACAAACATTTAACAGAGTTATGAAGAAATTTCGTCATTAATATTAAGCAGGTAACTATAACATTTGCAAGTGTAGGTTTCCAAAGTAAAACAGTCATTATTCCAGAAAGCTAATTCTCTTGTAGGTTATTCGTGGTTCAATATCACAGTACAATTCTGTACAACTAATTTACACAGTATCTGGAAGGCAAACATGTGCCGTAAGTTATGACTTACTAGCAAAACCGGAACCGAATGCTATTAGCCTTGAGGGGCAAGATTTGTGTATCCGAAATCAAGCCGTCCAGATTCCCTTTCTAATTTCACTCCAACTCCCAGTGATCTCTGCTGCGGAACGCGCCACTAATATGCTATTGACCGGTTCTGAACTAACCCTTTAAGCAAGTAAGTCAAATTACTTAGACCTTTTATTCTGGAAGGTTCAAAATATATACCGTTTGTTATAAAGACGGAATTTTGGATGTATTTCGCCACTGACTCAGGATATTCATCTGGCTAGGTGGACCAGTACAGATTTCGCTAATCGTTTAGGTAGTAACCTACAGTGAAGGTAGTTAAATTTGGATAAAGTTTCAATGGGGTAAATACTCATTCTAGGGGTACATTAAGCAGGGAACGTTTTCAAATTAATCCCTGTAACTAGTCACTTACACTCTGAGCAATTGGTTTTCATTTCTATTGATTTTATTTGTATTGCTTCGAAGTTTATTCAACTCTTACATGGGTCAATCCGCCGATGCTTTTCAGAACGATCGGGTTAAGACAGCCGACCACGCATATGATATTTCCACCCGGTCTAAACTACACAACTGGCTATCTGCCTTGGAAACCTCAACACCCACCGTAATTAATCTTTAGCGTGCCGCTTTCACTTATCTACTATGTACCTCTACATTATCCCAGTCAGTTGCGTGTCCCGAATGTAGCTCGAGTACGGGAATTGCCTGATAGATTTCGAAGCCTTTGTGTTCTGGCTCGCTTTTCGGTGCATGTAAAATGTGCTTTAGTGTTCGGCTACAATTGTGCGCAATTCTCGTGATGTTCGGTATATGAATACGTGCACAGAGTGTTTTCAACAAATCTTATACAGACCATTGATGTTCATAAATATCGAAATTGGAATATTCAAAGGCAGAAATGGGGAACGGAGCTTTTGCTATCTGTGAGAAACCCCATTTCTTCTCCATTTTAGCACGCTTCCAACAGCTACAGAAGTTTCATATTATAAGCAGATCCAACCATTCCAATCCACTCCGTCGTATATCGAAAATGTCGGTTTATGTACCTTTGCAGCTGACGCATCAACAATCGCGTCGTATATCCACTAGCGATTAGTTGGAGTGTTGCCTCCCTCCAGTCAAATCACACGGCCTTCTCCTCTGTGCACGGAGTGTGAACCCTGTAAAACAGATTAGCCAATCGCAGTACATATACGTTTTGAATGTCCATGGGATCTGACGGAGTACTGAATCCGTACCTGTTGGTTTGGGATATATCGTTGATTTAATAGTCCTCGGCTCCTGCGAACTAGGCAATTAAGTAATTGCCGCGTACAACTGAAATATTCCAAATCCATGGTAAAGTGTAAGAAATGTTTAACTGAGTTAAAAGTTTCATTGTTTTCTCTTGTCTCGCTTAAAAATAGCAAGCGTAACCACCACATCGCCGCCACATCGTTGGCGAACTACCGGATTTTGTCTGCGCCTTTCTACAAAAATATTGACAGGCAGGTCTCCAATACAGGGAACATGAGCCAATCAAAAACACAACCATTTTGCTGAGCTTCTAGCCTCGACCGGCACATGAAACATGACTTATCAAGGCATGCTTTATTTCATTGATCATTTGGTCCCCTTTGGACCTCATTTTCTCGACAAGTTGGCGTCTCTAATGCGAACGCAGTATTTCCACTCGGCCCGGAAATTTAACTTCACGATTCTTCCTCGTTTTTCTTAGCTAAGCAGCACTTGATCTAATTTAACTCGGTAGCATGTTCTGTTATCACAGCAGTTGTTCAGAACAAACGAAATTATAGCTTCCCCTTATAACAGTTTGTATAGGACAGGGAAAACGCATTCTTCCTCATTGGCAAGCGTCCAAATTTATTCTAATCCAGATACTACATGCGACCAGCATTTGAAATCCAAACTCTAATTCAGGTAGCTGTTGAAGGAAGAGCACGTAAACGCACTGAATCTCTCAGACCGAACGAGAATGCACTGCTATCTATGCTGAACTAATGGTCAGCCGGTGATCTGAGGAGGAAAGCTAACTATTTTGACCATGTAGCGATCACAAGAAAATTTCATAAGATTGTGTGTGCTAATAACATGCCAGCGGAAACCGTAAAGGTAGTTGTTGAGCTAATGCTATGCTTTCAGCAAGCAACTTTGGTTAGTCCCATTACATTCCAACACGTTTGGCTTCCAGGATTGATGACCTTTAGCATTTACGGCTTAGGATACTACATAATATGAGCTTTCATTTAGACCCATAATGGAAACTTGCAACTTGTAGGACTAGTTTATACTAGTTCGAGACGGTGCTCGAGATTAAGCGCGGATATCAGAAGGCAACTGGAGTCGGACACAGCGGACTGTATTCGATGGGCTCCGAGAGGACGCGGACGGATGAAGCAAGGCAAGAGCGAACACGTGAGCGCGGGAATTTAAAAGTCTGTCGAGTGTCGAGCCGGTTGTAAGCAAGATTAAAACAAAAAAGACTAATGTACAATCGGTCAACAATTAGATTGTACATCACAGATAGCAGTTATCTTTTTGGGCGCTACAAAATCACAGTACCACGCAACAACCAAGTGGTTAGCTAATCTTTTAGGATTTGTGAGATTAGACATATCCGGAGTCAATCACCGTGACAATCTAATTCTTAGACGCTATAGAACACCTTAAGCCAACCGTTAATAAGATTTTCCGTTGGAGGTATTACCGTACGTTACTTATGTTTCTATATAAATTTTAGCAGAGAATCTTTGCGAATTTGCTATCTGAGTTCGGCTAGATTTCCACTATTCTAATAACCGACTGAAACAAATGCACATCGTTTGTACTGAAACACGATATTAATTTTATAGAATGGTACATACGGACAAAGGATTGAGGAATGGGCTCAAAGCTAGCTACCATACGAGAAGTGGCGTTTAGGACAAAATAGGAAAACAACCGTCTGGGTGGAAACATTAGGGATTTGCCCTATTACGTGCTGCATGTGAAAGGTACATTTGTAACACAGTCAGTCTCTGCCGTGCGAGGCAATTTTCCCCGAGACCATGTAGTCAGCCTGTCAGAGGTTTCGGAAAAGTTAGAGGTAGCCATGTAGCCAAGGTTTATATCGCCGCCCTAAAGGAGAAAAATAAACAATTGCAATCCCTTCGCAAGAGAAATATTGCTGCCTTGCAGATAGATCACAATCGAAATCTATCTAAGCATTTTTACAAAAAATTGCTATGCCCAGCCAAATAGTTATCCGGGACGATTACGTTAATGACACACGGTTGCGTCGTGATCTGTCAATCGTGTAAACTTACTGTAAGTACTAATTGGCCCAGTCCTCTTTTGGCACAATCGAGCAATATATTAGGCGTAAAGATTGCGCTTCCTTTTAGAAATCCTTGCTGTTCTAGCAAGCAAACCCCATTACATCATCCTGAAGAGACTAGAAGATCATTCGGAGCAGATAGTTCAAGTTGTTTATGGGGACAGGGTAACCCAATATAGGAATACATTGGAATATTAATGGTTTTCGTTAACATATGACGTACTTTACTGCTCTTGATGTTATGTGCTTACGCAAAATACAGTTTCTCTTAAAATTTCGTGGTCTGTAGCCTAGAGGAAATTAACCTGTAACCTTGCGGCGCGGGTTCGGATCCCTGTAGGGGTGAGCGTCCTCGCGGTATACTCAGCCGGCGCGCGACTGAGGGTGGTCGCACTTCAGCGAAGCGCCGTTAGGGCGTACAGCTGACACATTATTTTTATTTTATTCGCGGTAAACTAATTCCTGTCAAACGCTTCTAACCAAACCCAACTCATTTTAATTTGGCCAAGGGTAGTTATATAATGGCATTGGGAGGAAAAGTGAAAAACTGAACAGCTTGATACATAGTCTCTTAATTGACTTGTCATACCAGGCCAAAAAATCAGTTGAATGCTCTACTACTGCTGTAGTTTACACCAGAATGGGCTCGATGAGTGTCTTCTAGCAATTATTTTCAATGCTTTATCTCTTTCAGGGGGTCGGTCGTTACCGGCAGAAGTTGTACGAGATTGATTGTCCCGAAATTTTCCTGTTGATGCTCGCATATCGGAACATGAGCTCTCGACACAGTGTCCGCGATAAACATGTGCGTCACCAGAGTGCACACAAGATTCAATTCGTATGGTTGGACGCATTCGTTGAGAGCGTCGAAAGACACTGTGTTACGGTTTACGGCCATAGTCTATACTGTAGTCCTCCTTCCAAATGGTGAAACAGTTAAATCGCTCCATTGCTAAACGACAGCGAGGATTAACTTCTTGATCTGCGCATGTTGCTATTCTACCACACGGAGCGCCGAACTGCGAATATGCAAGGGTTTACTATCCTGCATAAGAACGGCGTCTGCTGGCACACTGCACCTTCAAACTAATGCTAGATAGACGTAGCCAAGCACTGGTGTACTGCTACTGAGACGATTAATGGTTGTAAAGGTTACCTTCTGCTCTTCTCCCCAAATCTACTTTACACATTTGCGAGTCATTCCTCGGAGGAGCGTCATGGTTTCAGTTAGTCTTGGCAAGAACTGGCTCAAGTATTCCACTGCTATTTAAACGACTAGCAACCTTGATATCTTTAGGTTATGGCATCTCGAGCACTGCCTTGATTTTGCCGAGATCGATCTTCCTTCATTCGGATCTCAGAAGGTGTCCGTGAAAAGTCAATTCCGGTTTCCGGAACTCAAGTTGTCTGTAATTCATGTATTTTTGCACGGTACTCTGCAACCAGTGATGCAGATTGGCTTCATGTTCCTGTTCGCTTGAGCCGTAAATCAGTAAATCGTCTGCTAGACATGTTCCAAAGTCTACGTAGTCAACAGCATGCAATTACCGCATGGAAAAAGCTCGCTTGAAACCTTAAAACCAAACGGTAAACTTGGCCATGAAAAAGGCCAGAAGGGTGTAGCGAACGAGGTCAGATAATTGGATTCTTCATATTGGACCAGTTATCAGAATGCCAATGAGAGATCAACGTTGGTGAAGTATTTTGCTTTGATCAAACGCGGCAGGATATCTTCTAACGTTGGCAGTGTTTAGTGTTCTCACCGTAATGCTTCACTCAACGGCTTAAGATTTATGCACAGAAGCAAAACAGCCCTTTTCTTTTTCGTAACAAACGCAACTTGGCTAACTCAGTTTGTTGGCTCACCGAACTAGGCGCTTACGCCCAAATGCGTCAAGTTCCTTAACTCGGTAGCGAACTTGTCACATAAAACAAACTGAACCTCTCTCGCGGGCAGCGCAATCGCTCCTATTGAAGAATATAGTGACAAAGGAACGGAACTTTCAAACCTCCCAAAAACTAGGATTAAACCGGACGGATACTGTTCAGTAGCACCTGTCTCCGGTTCACACACATGCACAAAACGGTCAGGATTAAAGTGAATAAATCCAAGACATTGGATAGAATCAATGCCAAGAATCAGCGTGAGCTCTTTCTTTACAATCTTGAAATCCAACGGATGTGAAGAATCGTCTTTGCGAGTACACAATTTGGTTATGGCCATAACTTTCGGCTGGAGCTTAAAAGCGTTCCACATGCACGTGACTCTCTGATCAGGTTGCACACAAATTTTTGGGCACTGTTCGCTAAAATTAGCTTGATGTTAGCCTCCGAGTCCTACTAGGAACGGGCCATCTCGTTGCCTGTCAGTAAATTTGCACAAACACATTTCCGTCCTGTCCACAGTACGATGCTGAGAGAATTTTCAGCGTCGGATGGCATTGTGTCACGACTGAGTGTATTCACCTTCGAAGGCCTACAACATCTAGATAATTTATTCTGTCTGCCGCATCTGATGCAAACTCGGCCCCACACAGGACATTGGTCGCGATCCTTCGGTTGTGGCACTGCGCAGAATTTACAAGTCCCAGTTGTCTTGATAACATTTTTCGCAGTCTTGTCAGGTTAACTGGATACCGCACATATCTCTGTATGCGACGGCAGTCTCATTTGCTGGATGTGGTGTGCAGCTGATGGTTCACAGTGGCATATATTAAGACATTGTATCAGCGATAATGCTCGTCGCCGCAACAGCCGCTTTGTTATGTCCTAAGCGTTGTTCTTCAGCATGGTCTTAACTCAGAAGGGACTGTCAGCCCTACACTAACGAAATTTACAGGAACAAACCAGGAACTTTAGGTTTATATTATGGTTCACGTAACTTTCGTTTAGTCGCAGGTTTCGGATAAAAATATGTTACCGCTAATAATTCTCATTAGTCTGGACTTCGCAAAAAGCACCTAATTTTCAGCTAAAAGTTTCCAGATGAGTCGAATCTTAGGCTTATCCGCCCTGCATACCAACCATGTTTGGCCCACTTAATTCGCTTAGCACCTTTGACAGTTGCAGCGATACTGAACGTGTGGATTACTCACAGGGACCGCTCACCCTACTTTGCTTCAGGTTGCACGGTAAGCTAGGTAAACCCCGCTTGATCCCACTCACCTGTTTGCAAGTTAGCGTGCACGTGACGCACGCACCTCCCTGCGTCGTGTTTTTCATGCGGCTGTTTTACACATTTTCGCAGTTACCTGCATCCACAAGGCTTTCAAACTCAGCCGTAAGGAAAAAGGTTTCGTCCATACATCCGTCAGAATCCTCCTTAAGGCAATCAAATAGCATTCATAATGATGATATGGAGCGCATGGTGACTTCGAGCTTTTTACTTCTTATCGCCACATACGCTTAGAGTGCAATGGTTGTCAGCACACACGGATCCAAGATGCGGAAAATTCGTCACGACGCGGTTATCTTTTATATGTGTTTCGGATACTGCAAACACCAATACTGATGGTGTATAATGTGAGTTAATGCCGCTGTTGGCCGTTCTGAAAAGTGTGTAGACGTCAACTCAATCATTTCTAAATACGCATCACGATTTGATATCTTCAGTTTCGAGGTCAGTGACATTGCTTTGTGCAATAAACTGAGGAGAAGAGATTGGTACGGGTAAAGGAGAAGAAGTGTTGGCAATCCGGTCGAGAGGGAAGATTATAATTTTCCGCTGCCCTTTCAGGAAGAGGGTTGTTGGTTGCGTTGCCCTAACCCTAGCCTTTCACTCAACAGGTTGACGCACCACGCTGTCACGTAGATGGATTTACACTTGCGTTGCACCACCCAGAAACTTTGACTCAACAGCTTGATCCAAAATGTAGTGGGGAACTGGTCCACTTGGGGAGCGTAATTGAAGGGTCTCATTGGGATCTTTTTCAGGCGTGTTAGATACAGCCTTCGAAGATCTAGGGCAATTCATGTGCGACCACAGGCAACCGCATGTGGGAATTGGCGGGTTTGCAGCTATTCCACCAGGAGTTGCCTGGATTTAACTGGAAGATAGCAAACCATTAAGTACCGCATGGTGCACTCCCATGATCAGAGACAATGCGCGGCACCCGTGCTATACGCTAATCGAGTTGAGAGATATTCTAAAACCTGTTGTCACACGTGGCTGCTCTCAGGGAAGAGGACCATGAACACCTGCTTGCCCTTGAAGAGGATTGTGCGACTGAGTAAATTCGACGCCTAACTGTTGAGACGTTTGTTATGAGCAGTCCTGATGACACCTAGAACGTGCCACCGACCGAAGCTCAAAAGATCACGAAGGTAGGGTAACAATTGCATCAAGTTAAATTACAGTCGCGTCGCGATGGGATTTGTTTCTCCGCTCTGTCGTTGTTGTACTGTGTCGTATCAGTTTGCGACTTGCCTACCCTTACAAGCTCAATTTCCAGTTACTTGACATACTACAATGTATTGATGTTAACAACGCTTATTTTGCAGGAGTTTCACGATCCGTTCGACAACTGCGCATCTATAGGATTCAATTATCCTAGTTAGGGTGACTACGCGCGTGTGTACCCGCATGTGTGTTGCTTCATTTTAGTTAATTATACCTGTATATATATTCTGTATTACGACTAGGCAGTCATCAAATCGCACGCGATCTGCCCCACCCAAAACCTTCTCTGGTACTTCATCTCATACACCATTCTGATATCCCATTTTTTGATTTGGGATTGGTCACCCAACGATGGGCGCACTTTGGTGTGTTCGCGCCAGGTGGATAATATTTGATGGCCTTAAGGAGGATTCATAAGGATGTATGTACGAAACTTATTTCTTTAAGCTGAGTTCGTAAGAGTTATAGATGCAATTATTAAGAACATGTGTAGTCGTTTACTCAAACGTCTTATAAGCAAGTTACGTCGTGGGTCATGCAACTGAGCTAACACCAATTGTGTTGGAGAGAATACCACAGCCTGATAGTATCGTTTTTGAGGCCAGTATGTTTAAGCAATGTGTAACCTAGTCAAGGCAAGTGGAGCATGTTACAAATTTTTCAAGGTTGGTCAAATATCTGCTAACTATGGGCAGTGCGAGCAGTACAGATAGCCTCTGATAAACCAAACTAGCGCTCATGTCTTTAAGTGATTTGGGTCTGCCCCTGCCGCATCTCTGACTACTATTAGAAGAGCCGCAGGTTAAACCGCTGCTGCATGCTCTTAACTTAGGCCGGCTGTATGCATACAACTACAACATTCCTTACTTGTTATAGTACCAAATTTAGCTACGCATTTTATGACAGTAATTTCATGTGTACCTTTGGGGATGCGTAGATACACAAGAGCCCCGTAGCTACCTGCATTGCTTGTGATGCAGACAGATGTTAACTATGCTTCAAATGTAATGCCTAAAATGTTCAAGTTCTTTTGCTACGAAGGAGAGAAATTTGGTCAACAAATGTCGCGGTTTCAAAGAATACGGTGAGGTACAATCTTGCTGCTTGGAAGCTAGGGATTGACGAAAGTGTTGCTGTTTTGTAAGAGTACAATTTTCGGTGTCACTACAAAACGTATCACCAATCAACGTAATAAGCGTTTCTGGAAAATAACGCTTGTCAAAAATGAGTGAATGAAAGGTGGTTTAGGGAAGCAGCTAATGATATTTACGGGAAGGCTATTGTATAGTAGTCGGCCACTAGTGCTAGTGGCACTAGAAAATGGCAGGGTAAGGAACACTGGATATGATGCAAACTAATGAGTGTGTATAATAGAGGCTGTGGATGATCAGTTTCATAAGAATGCCGATTTATTGGTAACCGTAAATATTTCGAACAGGTCAATTGTGTGGAGAACAAAGTTGGAGAGAAATTATGTCTGCAAATATGCTATAATCCGGAAATTGTCTGTCAGTATACTCTAGCGCTGGATGAGTCCATTGATCTACCGTATACGTCGCAAACACTCCTGTTCTTTCGCGAAGTCGATTCGGACTTAAGACAACAGAAGGGTTAGCACTGGTTGGCCCCATGCATGTAACGACAACTGGAAACGAACTTGGGGTGCAAATGCGCACAATTTCTTAAATTTTAACCTCCGTGAAAGCTACTTTGATGTGTCACATTAGATGGAGAGAGAAACATAACTGAAGTAAGGAAGAGTCTGGAAGGACAGATCGTCTCAGTTGAAAAATCTGCACTTCCGGGTCCCGCAGTTCGTAAACTTAATCCTACATCAACGTACACGCTGTAGGCAAATACTTTGATACCTTGTGCTTCCTGAAACAGGTGGTTTTCATTATCAATTGTATTCGAGAGCACGCTCACAATCATTGTCATTTCCAGCACTTTTTGGCAGATGTCAATGTTGAAGTAAGTTAATTGCCTAATTACACATGAGGGAGGTGGTTCGGTTGCGATAGAGTGCAGTCCCATTTTTGCTGGCTGCGAACAGAACTGGCTGCCTTGCTGCCTCTAAATGATACATCTGACCCATAGGCTATCAACCTGTCTATCAAGGTTAGCATTTATGATTAGCATCATATCCCAGATAAGTGAACTGAGTTTAAAACAGCAAAAAGTTGGAGTCCATCTACGATTTCTCCCTAAGCAACAAGGGGTTTCACAGACAACCGTCAATGTCGGAACCACAATTGGAAGGAGAAAAGTTTGATCATTTGGAATGTGTTAAATTTTTTTGGCGGTACCATCCCCGAAGCAATCTTGCTTGGATTCCAAAGGTAACTTATTCATGACCTGAAGAGTTATTTTCAAATCGTGACAGAAATGAGAGTAGCATTTTTCATTATCGGAATCCGATTAATTGTAATCTACATCGCCTTTCTGCACTCGGTACATAAAAATATTCATGTATCGCAGAACGTTCGACTATTTGGCGCGTATATTGTGACTGACAAAAGGAACCAACATAACTTCTGCTATCGAGAAACAAGCATGTCAGAGTACGTTTGCGAGCAAATTACTTGGGGAGAAGCAAGCAAGAAACGCGATAGGGTCATTGCGGTATGCAGCCTTTCTGACCGCAAATATGTTTCAGAACGAGTAAATCCACTAAAAATATAACTTCGCCAATGTACTCATCAACTTCCAGTTCATAATGTAAGTAAAGAGCGAATGAAAAACGTCAAAAAACTAGTCAATGCCGCCCTCCAAATTTTTGTAAACCTAGTCTTAATTAGTAGGGAATGTAAGCATTATCTCTTGCCATTCCAAGCCAACTAGTTATTTCCACCGTTTTTGTTCAGTACACATAATCCTCTCAAAATGTCAGCTCATTTATTTCCACAGCGATGGCCGAGTTCACTAGATACTCGATAGCTTGACTACAGTATTCACCTTCACTGTCCACAGATGTATAACCTAATTTCTAAGGATTCCAAATCATATATCATCGAGCTGAAGTTAAATCTAGCAGTTTATCACATTTCATATAAGCTACTTCTGTGTTGTACAAACAAATATGGAACATGCACCATCAGCTGGAATCTGATTATGTTCGACTGATCAACATCCGTTGCCTCAAAGACAAACTCACAAACCAAACGCACTGATATCCTTTGCTGGGTAAAGAACCTGCCACCAATTGGGGCGTAGTGATCATTCAGTCAGCTGTTTGGCTTCATCTGCTATGTGAAATATCCTTACGGTAACTGTTCGCATCAGTACACCCTAAGACCGCTTAGTGTAGTATATCAATGTCTATATCCGGTCGTTTCTCGCACAAGATAACTCAAAGGTAGCTTGGTTCGAATCTGTGTAAACTCAATTAACTGGATACTGCTACCTTAACGACAATGCATGCCAGGATTTTAAAACCATTTCTTTCGTATGGATCAGAGCACAAAATTCATGGCCGTGAGTAACGCAGCCGGGCGGGAGCGTAAATCCTTAGCAAATTTAGATACTTGGGACGACCACGTTACCTTGCCTAAACAGTGTACTTAACTGCTCAAAGATGACGAAGTCGTATACCAGCTGAACACGGAGGAATGTCTCACCGATGATAACAAACTTATGTACAAGTATGTACCTGGTCATAGTAAATTAAGGCAGGGAATTCCTTCACTCCGGACGGCTTCTGGTCCAAGTAGTATAGGCGTAGAGGATGTACTTGCGATGCGGACGCAATAGGACCCCATAATGCAATATGGTATTACTTGCAGACTATGTTTTAGCTTTTGTTTTATGGCCTTCAGGTCTCAAATACACCACGTTTACCGCTGTAGCTGCATTGCAGGAGCTAACACATTTCCCTAGATGTACCGGAAGCATCAACAAGAAAAATAAAAATCATTTGGCCCAACACCTAAAGCGTTACTTTTATCAGAACCAGCATTCGTCGATGTGGAAGCGCGAAATAACATCTTCGATTGAAAAAGGCAGAAGCAATACTGTGCCCACAAACTAAAGTTTAGCATTCACCATATGCTGACTAAGTTAACAGAATCCATCTTTGTGATGCGCTGGTTTATTGCCTGAAAATTTGTAAACATATTGCTCTCGAGCAACACGGATTTCTTTGACTGTGAAAATGCTAAATGATTTTAGTAATCACAAGGAATATTTGTACCGAATCAGCTAACGCTAGGTAGTACCTTGCTTTCAGTGTGCTACAGCCGTTTGGAGGGCCTTGGAAATGTCGCTTGTTCTCATGTTTCTCAAGCATGAATCGCTCTCCATAATTTAGCTGTATCTGCACCTACACAATCCATATTTAAAAATAGGTTAAGTAAAGCACTCCGCTAAAACACTCACTTAGATTAACTTAGCTCGTTCTTACTTTCGGGAAATACATTGGACGTATTGTTTTCGCTCAAAGAAGCAATGAAATTACTTGGAATGCAGAGCTACCGCATTAAAGAAAATGTGTTCAATCTTTCACAGTAAAACTACGGAATACAATAATTTTCTTTAGCAATTTTCCATAACACACAAGCCTATACAACGGAGCTTGTAAATCAACAATGCTTGACCCGTAAAATTAATTTTTTGTTAACATTAGTTGTTAGTTGATAATATGTTAAACGACTGTGCCATACATGAGCAAAATGTTGTGCGTAAATCAAAGACTGGTGACGTATCACGAACCGATTGAGGAACATTTAAAAACGGATATACGGTGAACCTACAGCCAGGTAAATATCGAACATACATTTCGGTTTCTGTTTTACGTACATGCTAATTGATACATCAAGTCATATCAACCACTAAGAATAATCAAATATGCTACAAATAATTGATATTTGTTTAATTCCAGCAATTGCTTGTGTCCTTAAAATGTTTCCATGGTTAACACAACTCAGTAGTATTCCCCAAAATCACATAAGCCTAGCAGGCGCCCTGAACCTAATGGCTGGTGGCTGCTTTTTCAATGCGGTAGCTTTTTACTCGTTATGAAGACGCACACTGCGGTCGACGTTTACAAATAAATAAATAAATATATATATATATATATAAATCTATATCTAACACCATATTAGTTAGATATCCATCGACCAAAGGAAATAATTTATTCACTGTGCAGAACACTTTGATCAAAGTAGAACAAAATAATTTTGTTCTTTTCACATACTAAAGTTTGATGGTGGTTTTCAATGTTTGATGCAGTGAACTTTTGAATCCGTGAAATTCTGAACACAGTTATTTCGACTTATACCTTCTGGGGGACATTACTTCAATCGAACCAAGCCACTAATAATCCGCGTCCGTGAGTCATCACCCATGAGACCAAGTTTCCAACGAGCGCTACCGGTGACCTCAGTTCTTCATGTTCTGTTGCCATGTACAAGACTGACCAAAGTGCTATCGTCTCCATGCTGGTCTTGCAAGGGTAAATGCAGCGCCACAGGGCAAATGCTCAGGCACCGTCCACAGGAACAGACCAAGCCCAATTAATTTGCATAATAAACTCATCTTGTTAACGGGAATACTCACATTCCTCAGGAAGCGATATCTAACGTCATCGGTGTGAACTCAGTGATACCAATACAAAAGAATGCTCGTCAATTTGCCGTTGACAAGATCGGAAAGAATGGAATGTCATCCACAGAAAATGGCCAGAACTGGCTCCCATACAACCACACTGAAAGATCGTAGACTCTAAAGGTGGCGCTCTAAAATCAAATTATGTAGCTCTGCAAAATAGTGGAAGAAACAAGACTGATTGGATGCCAATATGAAAGTCAAACGGTTTAATCCATTTTTGCCATTCCAACACCCAGATATCTTCCGTTTGAGTTCGCGCACCTTTACCGTCTTCCCATTACTGCATTATTACATGAGTAGATATAAAAGCTTTGGCCTGAATTAGAAAGTTGTTAGTTAGCCAAATCGTTCTTCGTCATTCTGAGACATAATCTCCCATAAGTTGCACGAACACGTAGTCCAGCCCTGTTCCACAATTTGTATACTTGTGCGGAAGAAGGCTGAATATTATACCTGTAAAGATAGCTCTGTGGCACTAGTCAGGTAGTCAGTATCGGGAAAACTGTAATGTTGGGGATAAAATTATAATCTATGAAACAGCTACAACTCTGATGAAGCACGAGTTGGTATATGTGCGGTGCGTCACAGCGGTTCCAAGCCACAATGTGCTGCTCCCGACGCGATTAATTGGAAAGTCGAAACCGGTTTTCCATAGTATAAAAGAAATAGCCCAGCTACGACCTTCACCTGCAGTTTTCTTTTAATTGTTCGTACATTTTATGCATTTTAATCAATTATGATGGTGTTTCTTCTCAGCACTAAATCGATAAAGACCGAAAAGACATGGGCCATCGCCTTTCCTGCTGACTCCACTGGACGAGAAATCAGTGAATGAGTAGAACCATAGTGTTTCCATTAGTTCCCCTGTATCTTTGAATTCGGCTCAAAAAGATAAACTCAACTTTGGTTCTAGAAAACAAAACGTTCGCAAATATTTATGGAAGTTGCCTTAATACGAGTAATAAGCTGCCTCGAATTTTCCAGTTTGTTCAATTTCTGTTTATAGATCAACATTCTGGACACACCACTTGCAGTTAGCTTCATCGTCGTCAACATCTTTGTTAAACAGCATGCCTCGAAAAATAACTGAATACTGAATATCGTATGTGAGCGCAAATAGAAACATGAATCTGTACAACAACATAGCAATATACACAACACTCCGGAATAATCGAAATTTTTGACGAAATCTAGGTTGCATTTTGGAATCTCTGACTTGCAATTTCACAGCATTTGCAAATACAAGATGTCCGCACTACTGTGTAATTATTCTTTCAATTGCATAGGGCTGAAATTTAAATCCAATGACGATTTGAACTGTTGTACAGCTTTAACCTGCATGACGTTTTCTGGCAGACAGTTCCAAACATTTACCATACTCCTTTCAAAACACAGGGGCAGAGTAATCCTATGTACCCTGGCCCTATATGCTTGTACCGATGTCCGCGTGTGTTGCATGGCGTTTGCAATTGAAGCAGCGGCTACAACATGGGGAAGTCACCGAGATTTAATAGACGGTAGGTCATGATGCGATCGACTTGCACCCTGTGATAGGACAAGGTGTAGTGTCCGAGTTTCTCGCAGCGGTCTTAGTACACCAAGCACGTAAACATAGAATGAGCCTGGTAGAAAGGTGTTGGACACGTTCGAATTCCAGTGCCACGCTTCAGGTTACTGGTCAGCAGGCAAGTGAGCCGTACTCTGTTATTGGTCTTATGATGAAAGAGAAGCGGCAAGTGGCGACCTCTGCAGACGAAATACAGAAGCTTCGTTTAATCACCTACTCATGCCCAGTCCGTTACGATATAGACTGTTCGTGTTGTAAACGAACTTCAAAGCGTATCGCAAGAGTATGTCTAGATCATTCACAGAGGGTGTGGGAAGTCACGGTCGGCCGCCATTTTTTTAACTTCTACCCACATTACCCTTTCCCGGACCCAAAAATACCGAGTTGGATGAGTTGACCGAGATGTGGGTTTCCGCAGACCACATGGAGAGGCGTCTGAGGTCGTGCTGAAGTATAATGCGGTCGTCTGGTGAGCTAATCGCTCCCTAAAACATCAGGTCGTCAGCAAACAGAGCACATTGAAACAGAATAAGCTGAGGTGCATCATGTATGTAGACTAGGAAAAGTGTGTGTCCCAACTCCTTGCCTTGGGGTTTCTTCACTATTACAAAGTTACCAGTCAGTAAGATGGCCGTCGACTTGTGGCCACCTATTTCGCTCAATGAGAAACTCTTGCATACACTTTTGCAGTAATCCACCAACACCACACATGCTCAGCTTGTGGTGCACGACCACATGGTTTACCTTGTCGAAAGCTTTACCGAAATCAATGAACATCAAGTCGACAGACTTTCCCTTGCTTATTGCCATCAACTAATCGTGCACCGTCACGAACACGTTTGTAATGCATGAGCAGTCTTGCATATAACCATGCTGAGCGGACGTCAGGGACTCTTTTGACTGCAGCAAATGTAACGAGCACCTTTTTACAAATTTCCTAACAACCTTTGCCAAAATGGATATCAGACAAATCGGCCTGTACTTGTCTACACCACTAGGGTTGTCACCTTTCGGAATAGGCTACACCACCAAACATTTCCAGTCAATCAGTAACCAACTTTCGGTCAGTGACCTGTTGAATAGGTCAGTCAGGACAGGAGAGGTGATAGCCGAGAGTGACTTGAGAATCAGTGGTTGAAGCTCATCATGTCCGGTACGTATGTTGTCGTCACGGCTGGCGAGTAGTTGACAAATATCTTCAATGCCGCAATCCAGACCGTCGAGTTCAGTAAAAGCGGTACACGTCGATCTCGGGACAGCACCTGCTCGATTGCAAATGCAGAAGCGAATGCGCCGCCAACGTGGACTCACGCTTAGTGCTGGAGGTTAGAGGCTGTCCATCCGCGCCATCCAGCACGGGCATATCATCCGCCGACTTCAGTCGTCGCCTCACGCAAGCAAAGATTCTCTTTAGGGCGGAATTCACGGCGGATGCGAGCTCCTTTCCGAAATGTCACTGCTTATTGTATTTTGTGCTATTACAGAGTTTCCGCTGAGTTTTCTACCCTTTGCACTCGTTGTCAAATCCAGAGAGGAGGAATTTGTCCCACAGTCTTCGCCACCTTCGATCCAGATTTCGTTACTCCTTGTCAAACCAATGAGACTTAATCGATCCAAGTTTCCGACAATTCAACGGCACAAATTTAGAACACAAGGATGTCAATCTAGCATTACTAAATATCTAACCGTCTTTCACAGATGCAGCTTGTGATAGTGACCAATCCAGTTGGCTCGCGGCATGAGCTACACCGTCGAAGTCGGTTTTCCAGTAGTTGCGAGCTACTTCCAGTGCAGGTGAATGCGGCACAGTTAATTTCATACAAACTATGAGCACTGATTGGTCGCTTTTAGCCAGGCGCTCCAGGATCCGAACGTCATGCACTCGTTGTTCAAAGCTCGTTAACGTCAGGTCGAGACAGGACGGGTTGAGCGTGGTGTTATGCGTGTGGTGTGGCACTTGTGTTCGCATGTAACAGCTTCAAATACCAAGTCCACGAAGTTGGCTTCAACCTCACTATGTCCAGGCATAAAATGCACATCAGGCCATCGTGTACGAGGACAGTGAAAATTGCTCATAAGTGGAATATGTGGACGACTCACCGAATTTCGAAGATGGGGCAGGCAATCCAAACAACGACTCAGGGGGCTGCGATAGAATGCGCACACAAGTTGTATTCTGCTCCTGAGGCGGCTGGAGCACCACAGTAGCTCACACAAAACATCGTCACTTCGGTAGGTGTTCACAATTCTCCCACGTAGGAATTACCCGATATAATGCAAGGCGCCACTGCAGACATTCGTTATTCCATCGCATCGGAAGAACGAGTAACTGTTGAGTTCAAGTTCCTGGGTGTATAACTCTGAATGCAGACATGTCTCTGTGAGTCCCAGTATGTCTGGCCGCTCAGACGCAACGAAACAACAAAGATCATCGTGTTGGTTCATAAAACTATAAAGCTTTGAGAAGGCTACTCGCAGGCCACAACAGGAGCCGCTAGGCGTGCATGAACTGTGAGCAGCCTGTTTAACCTGATTCGCAGATTTTTGGAATCCACCATATAACTTATAATACGGAGCTTTGTATTCCCCTCACCATACGTCTTTTCAGCTAAATGATGACAGACTGGAGCCTTTCCCTGTCTACTGGGTCCAGGTCTGGACGAACCTGAATCTACAAATCTTTCAGCCTACTTAGGCGGGACATGATCACTCTTGGAGTGGCTTCGTCCATAAAAGTGATTCTCATAGACAGCTTTTGTTGAGCACCTTGCTTTCCAAGACGCATGTTTGTCTCGCTTTGGCCGAGTCTTCACCAGCCACGAGGAATCAGTAACTAGACGATGAGAAATGGACATCGTGAGCGCAGCGCCCTTGAGGTGATGAATCACCCGACTCCGATGAGTGGAACATCCCGAGGTTATAACGCCTCTGGACGGACGAGGTTGAATTGGCAGGGCGAATTTTATTACCACACTTAAGTGGTTTGGCTAACCGTTGACTTACAGAAGTTAAACACCAAACATCCTTGCGGAATTTCATTCCTTGTTTCTTCGACTATAGTTAGCACTCGGAATTTCACATGCTGGGACATCAGTGCTCGTTGGACACAATCAAGGTAAACCATTTCTGCCAGGTGAAATTGGGCCACTCACAACGGTTGAAATTCGCGCAGCTGATTTTGTACGGGTAGAGAAGGAAGACTGAGCTGAAACCTAAGGGGTTCTTTAGGCTAGGTTGTTGGGCCAAACACATGGAACTCTCCGCAACGGAATTATGTAGCCTACATGTCGGCTTTACTCTTCCTGGCTGAATCTTGTTTATAGAGTTTTCACATAAAGTTTGAAGGAAATCGTATTGGATTTCACGAAGACGATGACCATGCGCAACAGATAATACAACACATGAAATGTGGTATTTAACTTGGCACGAAACACACGTGATGACATTTTCACGGTAACGGACTAGCTTGAAACAAGTACCACAGGGTGAATGTTCGGCATTGTGACTAAACCGAAAACAAGCTGGTGGTCAATTGCATAAGCAGATGGCGTTATCGCGATTGCGGAAAGCAAGCGATGAAAACACAAGTATTCGTAGGCGACAAATTCAGAGGCAGGTATGAAACAGAACTGTATCTAACTTTCTAGGAAATGTTCCTAACCAACAAAGAAGAAATCCAACGTAAACTGATCTTGTCAACACAGCCAAAAATATCCGGCAGGAGGCTGCTATTAGCAACTGGTGCGTTCAGCGACTAAGGAGCAATGCCAGTTGCCTTGGGCATTTTTTACTCACCCGTTGTCCGTCCCAGAAAATGACTCTTTCCTGACATTAGCCTTGGGGAGGGTCCTACGACTACAATACAGTCCTGCTCTTATTTCAGGCGACTTCAATGTTCACGACTTGACAGTTCGGGTATTTTCACAATGAGGAACAGCAAAATACAAACAATTCACATTTCTGCTATATCCTTCAGAGAGGGAAATAAACCACTAGTGTTCGATCTACTGAACGTGAATAATGAATGATCAAGAGAATTTCGTTTGCCAGTGGCCAGTTAACGACACTTTATAGTTTATGAGTTATACCCAATAACAACAAGTTATATAACATGTGGAAGCAGCAAAACCCATATACTTAGTTGCGATAGCTGTACTCAACCCTCCTAATATCGCACAGCGGTTCTTCCCCGGCTGTCTCAAATATAATGGATTTGATAATAGCTAGCAAACTATTAGGCTATTTTGAAAGGTTTTAAATCACTGAAAAAACAGAGATTCTGTCAGCATTGGCAAACTACCAAAACTACTGCTTTTACTTGGCATTTGGCATTTTTACCGTTGAGTTCAACGCATACTACTATAGCAGCTGCACGCTTACGGATTCAGGAACCCTCTCCTTGGATTGATGTACATTTCTCCCTCAGCGAAGAATTTGTTGTTTTGAGTTTGGACCTCATCGTTTGATCCCATAGATGTGAAAATGGTTGTTTCACAATGGTTGGCTTTAGGACTGTGCTTATTTCTGTTCACCAAAAGCAATATCCCGCATATCTCCATCTGTCTATAATGTTGCAAGTGATATCAAGATGTGGCTGGCGACTGGTAGTCAAGAAAATCGCAATATAACGCAACCAGATGTCGAACGCTCTTTCGAATAGTCCGTAGCGAACATAATTCTGTATCTTGTCGATAGTCTTAAGCAGAGTTCAGAGTCCACAAACTCTCCATAATCATAAAAATGTTCAATATGTATGAAAAACCGAATATTTGCCATCACGATCTGGAAATCCTAGGTATTACGCGATTTAGTTACACTATCGAATGCACCATGAGTAGTAATAAAATATAGATTTATTGCTCTATTTCCATATTTTGCGAGACCGTAGTCACGGGATGTTTGCAGCAGAAGTTAATGCCAAATATGGGTGACCTCATTCTGGTGTAACCCATTACAAATCCAAATCATGCTTGCTGCACCTCCTATGGATTAGCCGCTGCATACGTTATTGCGTCACCGACTGAAGCTAGCCACCAATATATTCGGCTAGAATTCCACCGGTATTTCAACCGCTAAACGCTCTTTCGACTTACTTAATTACTTTACAAGCGTTACAGAGTTAACACAGGACTCGAACATGCATTTTGTTATTTGGTTTCTGGCCACTGCATGAGGACTAGGTGGGAAATGCTAGATAAAACTCCTTTTGATTTAACGTATGTAATATTGGTTGGTCCTCAGATGCACCATTTTTATTTAATGCAATGTTTATGGAATATACATAATCCAGATAAACCATGCCACTCGACTTGTCAAGCCCTGCACTTTTATTCATAGCTTACCAATGTTCCACTGTTGCATGGTAAATTTGTAAGCTGAATTGGATCGTCGTGTTTCACAATCCACTGTAAACTAATTATCAAAACTTATGCAATAACTATTCGTTGCCTTGCCAAATCCGATCAAATCCATTTCAACGAAACACCTGTGGAGTTTCTAACTTTGACTTTAAGAAAATGGACAGTCCGTCGGTGTTAGCGTTAACGATTGTGCTTACTGCTTAAAGATTGGACTATATGTTCCACCTATGTACTTTTAAGATCGGAGAACTATTTGGGACTTCCTATGAGTTTGCTCGCAACAAAGTACGTGATTTTCTTAACATAACCACTGGTTAAGCGAATATTGAATAAATCGTGCATCGGCATTCTTACAGATCAAACCTACGCGTGTAGTACCTGTATAGCTCAAAGTGTAAACTGTATTAGAACAAACTCATTGTTGCCTGTATGTATACAATTTTTAAAAACATGCCACTGCAGTTTCGCAAGAACTACCAATTTCCGCATTTTAATGGCATCTTAACAACATAAGCGCAGGGTTTTTGACCTACTGCTTGATATGGCGGTGCTTGAAAATAGTTAATCTTATTGATTTCTGTCCGTGTGATAAAAGTTGGTTGTTTCAAAATAAGCAAAGACAAAATTCATATGATTACAAACCTGCAACGAGAAATCAACTATCATTAGATAACCGTGATGACAACAAAAATAATTACCATCCAGTTACTTTAAACATCAATTTAACCCTGATTATTTTGTGTAGGCATATTAAGACTGCAAGTATAAAGATAAAAACTTAATTTATATAAATAATACACTGTGGTATATAACCATCTGACTGAGTGCAGATATTTACGAATACAGCGAAAATAATGATATCAATTAGACGAAGCCAGTCATATTCAGAGGAGATTGCGATGGGTATGTCATACATCGGTGGATATACAACTTCATATAAGTGTATTTAATTTAGGCATGAAATGCCGAAATGTTTGAGCCGCGTTGCTGAAGTCAAAATGCGTTATACGGTACTCAAAAACCAAACGGTGTTACTATCCATGATTTTAGAATCTTGTCTTGTTTCTTCGCATTTACAAATTGAGGGAAACAATATCTGTTTTCCAAAGACTGGGTTGTCAGCATAACCTGAGTCCAAGCCCCGTTTGTCCGAAGTAGGCTCATTTTCCTAAGCTGTCGTTCAGCGCTGTCGATTCGAAGTAAAGCTGTTGCCGTTTACGGACCCCTCAATAAATATTTGTTTAAATTTTTTGAGCTTGGTGTCGGATGTCACAGCTGAAATTGGGGCAGGCTTAACTTATAGATTAATGGTATGTTTACAACGTCTGATGCACGCCCGTCTGTGACGGAATTTGTTGGGGTGTGTCAACAAGACAATACGCCAGTTTCGAACAATTCGTGGACTTTTACACATGTTCGAAAGGAATTTCATGGTAGGACCAACTCAAAAAAGTTGTCCATCTCCAACACATCGAGAAGTAGCTTTCTCGTATTTTCTAATACATTACTAGTTGACCAGCGTTGAATTGAAATTTATCAATAATCTGAGTCACTGTGCAATTTTCGCGTCCTAGCGAACCAGTGCGCCAGCGTAACATATTAAACCGACCAGCGTAACCATTTCGCCGTTAATGCGCGACACCTGACAAATTAACCTTATCACTAGTCTAATTGGCTTGATAAAAATGTCCAAAGCAATACATTATGTAACAACCAATATCTCAGCGTGTCTGGTAGCGAAACAGCCTTAGATATTGTGCAAATCTTTCACAGTGTGTGGTGAGGAATCGATGCGATCTCAAGACGCCCTCTGGTTGGTACTGCGTAGCCGACCATCGATATAATCAAGTGTCTGTTACTCCCAATCCAATAGTCGACCGGGTAGGAGCAGAAGTAGTAGGGCGTAATACCAACTATATTAAAACGCTGAAAGTAATTATTCCTTAGGGCACTGAAGCAGTCTACAATAAAGCAAGGTCCCCTTTGCGATTATCTTCCCAAATTTGGAAGATCGCCAATGTAAACAGCACGGTGCTCTGATAGTCGAGCTTTGTTCAGGGCAATCCTCCCAAGCGCCATTAGATACGTGCCATTGAGTAGATTTCGCTGGTCCTATTGAGGTTTATATCTAACGAGCATTGAACAGGTGAACACGTATCAAGTTCAAATGTAAGTAACGGTTTTCTTGTCGAGTTTAACTACTCTTGGAGTTCAGTCAGTATTTCATGTCACTTCACACGTAATGCTTTGGTGCGACGTGTACGTTTTTCTCAGTTTTGAACATTGCTAACACGAACGTGGGGGCAAATGTAAGGCCATTATATTGCGGAATGCACCCAACCATTTAGTTTAACTAATAATAGATTAAACAATAGCGTACTGACGGTTGTGCATACAAATATATCTGCATATGCTGCACCCACCATGTGGCAAAGTTGTCTGAAAAACAATACCAGTGGTGTTGATTGCATCCTGCGATATACGTCAATGCTAAATACACAAAATAAGCAAAAGCTAATCATCAATTTAAATCTTTACCTTCAGGCGATACCAGCCATAGTGAATTTAAACGGCCACCTATATAACAAACAGTTCATTCAGTATAAGTATATCAGGAAGCGGAACCTGTGTGCCGCGCAACTATCATCACTTCCCTTGAAACACGTGACAATCGAAAGAAAACGAGTCGGATATATATATATATATCTATATATATATATATATATATCTGTATAAAGCAAGAGCGACCAGAAGCAACCTTCATGTCTGGCGTATCGCACCTACGTTTACCGAGGTTCAAGATATCAGAAACCATGATATAGAACAGTGCAGTTCAATGGAAGAAACGCTTTCTTGGATTATATCGTTGTGTCAAGGTTTACAGGCTGTCTACCTTACAAAGTAATAAAGGATGTGGCCCAAGCACTTTTGGTTAAGTATGTGCAAACAACAACGGATTTGTCAGGATGTTAAGGAATAAATGTGGAAGACATCCCATCTGAACTTCGGATAAAAGCTGCAGAAGCTGCTGCTGCGTAAGCTTATCTGAAGTATAAACATATTAATGACTAAAAAACCTCTAGATTTTATATTAGTTTGTTCTATTCGCAGTAGGACCGGACAATCTCTGCCGAGCGGTCGCAAGAAAACTGTTCTCCTGCGTTATTCGCCTTTATATCTTTGGACTTATTCTCACAGAGAACTACGTGCCATCATTCGAGTATGCTCCGCGAGCTCCTCCTACCACTGTTCATCTATTGGACCTATCATTAGCGGATCATCAGCAAACTGTGCTCTTGCAACTTTAAAGTCAACCGTATTTGAACCTTATCGGAGGATTTATTTTTCCTCTCGTCTCACAAGAACTCTTGTGGTCTTTTTTTTTAAGATCGTTTTGAGAGCCACCCGCTCAGCTTACTACCATTCCTTTAAGTTGATCTACAAAGCGATAGGCACCAATTTGATCCGCCCCTGAAAAAGCCACTGTTGTCATTAGACAGTATTTTCTAAGTCACCTTGCTTTGCCTCAATCTTACGTTGCATCGCTGCCCATCCACTTACCGGCTGGATCGATAGCATGCACATCGCCAATCTACCCCAAGGAAAGCATGACACCACTGGCCGCGATACGCCTGAACCCGCTTACCTCAAACCAGCGCCGATAGCCACGCAACGGTGCGGCAGAATCTCTAGCCTCTTTCTGCCCCTTAAAACAGCACGCCTACTGTGAACATGTCTCGGATGAAGAAGAAGTGCGAATCATGTGCTAAGGTGGTAAAAATAGGTATGGTGTGTAGCATATGTTTGAAAACATATCATACTACCTGTCTTGGGACGGGGTCGACATTAACAAACACCGCAGAGGCGTTTTGGTTCTGCCAAGTATGCAATTTCATTCCATTTGTTAGTTATCTATCTGTGCTACTGTGGAGGTTTGAAAGACTAACCGAAGCGGTCGAGCGACTGGTGGGCTTCAAAGTTATACCCATGGGAGGAAACGGACCTGCACTTGTGAGTGAAAATAACACCCCGAATTCCCTAGTCAGGCCGAAAAAGCGAGCCAGGCGTCCCAACCGAATCCCAACAACTGAGCCTCCAGCAGTATCAACTCCATTCTCTATACCACGTATAATAAAAGCATCGCCTGCGGCGCGCCTGCCTCAACTTCTGTACTGTGTGCTGCACCTATTAGTCTGTTCGCTGCACTCAAGACCGTAAGCTACATTCAACCAACAATGGTGAACAACCCGGCAACGTACGCATCGGTTGCCGCCAAGCAAACACCGGGAAGAGCACCGGTAACCTTTGTGCACGGACTAGAGAAAACTAAAGTGTTGCAGCATGGATGGCACACATTAATGCTGTTCACAAATTCACATAAACACCAGATAGTAAGCCTTCAAATCCAAAACCAGTAGCTACCAGGGACGCAACTATGGTGCCCTAAACACTGTAAGCATAAATGTCCCCGAATCCCAACCCAATACAGTTAGGGTAAGTTGACGGACGGACGAAATCAGTGGGGTTCCATCTGTACGTCGATCGGTGTCCATGCTAATCCCACGAAATTAAAAAGCATCTCGCGCCACCAAACCGCGTTGCACTACGGCGAACCCCGGTTCCTTCGTGTAACACTAAACTCGGCGTACGAGACTGGGGCCGTTCTGCTGTCTGCGAATCTTCTCCGCAACGACGCAAGTGGAGTGCGCATAATACTCAAAACCCCGTGGAAAGAACGTTCAGTGGATCGCGCTAGCAAGGATAGGTACAGATAAATTCAAGGTAAGAAAACAGTGTTTGTTCACGCTGTTCTCGAGCATATTGTTTCCTCTCCCGACGATGCTCGGATGCACGACCGCGAGTAATAGCATTGCAGGTGGAAGGCTCTGTCTCTCAAAAATGTCGTGATCACCTTGTTGACAATGATCCCCATATCTTTAAACTATAAGGGGTGCAGTCTCAGGCTGTTATACTTGTTTTGCAGTGAGAAATAACGGCAAAAACCCTACTAAAAAACTAGACTAAATTCCGTTGCAGATTGCCAACAGAAACTCGTCAAAGCAGCGGGAAAACCAGCCACTTCTAATGACAACTCAGTAGAGGCCCAACACTTAATGAAGACGCCAACTGCAGGACCCATTTGGGGACGGTTTCAATAGTAGCCATAATATCCGGAGGGACAGAGCAGAGCACGAGCAAACACCGGGATTCGGGGTATCTGCTACCTGCTTATAAATCAAATACTTCTCGAGAGTATGCAAGCCATCCAAAAAAGGATTAGTCGCCGACCCTTTAATGGTCGGCGTAAACTTATTTGCTTCATCGATCCAATCTAACACAGTTTTGGTTTCCGAAACCCCACATGCATGTACGAAAATGCACAAGGTTAACTCAACAAATTAGCTGAATTAAGATTTCGACACGCGTCTGCAGCTCGGGACCTCATTGCTGTCACCGAAACGTGGTTGCGCTGCGAGCTAACGGATGCTGAAATTGGGCTAAGGGGCATGTTCGTTGTCTGGAAGGATCCAACCAGGAAAGGTGGTGTGGTAGCCCTTTTCTTTCGTATGAATGTGCATTGCGAACCCATAAACCATTCGGAAACCAACGCATCTGAAGCTATTTGGTGTAATTTCCGGCTGAGAAGGAACGAGCTTGGTTTATTCGTTGTTGTTTACTGCCCACCATCATCTACTCCTGAGATAAACTGCAAATTGATGGCTGCGTTGAGGCAAGTGATAAACAGGAAGTACAGTCACATTCTAGTCACAGGTGACTTCAACTTACATGCTCTCGAATTTCGGACCACTCCAGGCGAGTAATTCAAAGCAGTTTTGCTGGAGCTTTTTTTCAAACTTCCTGTTTTATGGCCATGTCACTACGCCTACCAGGTTCAGGGGAACAGACAGGCCATCCATGTTGGACCGAATATTCACTAAGGAAGAATTGATGGTCGAGAAAATGATAACGGATACTCCTTTGGGCCGCAGTGATCATGTGACACTAGTGTTTCATTACATGTGCAACGCGGTTTATCCTAAAGAGCAGGACGAGGAATATCATGTTGTAACCATCTATGACGGCCTGTCCGACCTCATTCATCAACAAGCTTGTGGTTCTTGGCCAACTTGACCCCTGAGGTGGCCTGCGGAGAATTCGTCAACATATTTACCAAGCTCGTGGCAAGGCCATCTGAAATCAAACTCAGCCGGCCTAAAAGGATGAAGTCTTTCGTAATGAGCAGGACACGTAAATACATGGCATTAAGGGACTTGGCATGGCACACCTACATAGCCTCCCGAACGACCATACCTGGGATGTCTAAACAATACAATGAAACCACTGTGTCAAATTCGTCCGGGAGGATAAACTGAAGAACCAACAAGTTCTGATGGGAAAGTTCCGCTCCAATCCCAAACTGTTATACAGACACGCAAAGAATTCGCACTGTGTTAAGCGCGGTATTCCTGTTCTGCACACAGCATGTGGTTTGTCCCAAACCGCACAATAGGCGGCCAACTTCCTTGGACAAAAATTTGGCCCTACCTTCCAAAGCGCGCAATCATCACCCATCCTGCCTAAGCAAAAAACGCCGCCATCATGGCTTAATCATATATCGTTTAACTCCGCAGTTGTACTGAATTGACTGATGTCTCTGCGCGAGTTCAGCTCCCTGGGTGAGGACATCATTCACCCGAAGGCGTTGAAATTTGCTGTCATGAGTTTGTCATAACCACTAGCAATTGTCTTTCAACGATGTCTGAACGAGATGCACGTCCCCACGATGCAGAAGCACGGAATCAACATGCCTATCTACAAAAGTGGTAGTAGTGCTGAACCAGCAAATTATCGCCCGATAACACTATTCTTGTGATCTCCAAGGTAATGGAGTCCATTGTAACTAAAACTTGGATGGGGTACCTGGTGAACAACAAAATTCTCGTTCCAGAACAGCATGTACTTCGCCAAAATCTCTCATGTGTCACTAATCTCTTGATTGCACGTGTAAGCGGGACGGAATCTGTGGACGCTGGTGTAGGAGTCAAAGCGGTCTACTTGTATTTCTCAAAGGCATTCTACCGTATAGACTATCACATTCTCCTCAACAAACTCCAGAAATATGAAACCGGCGATCCTGTTCTGGGCTGTATAAGAGAGCTTGTCCTTAAATGTTACTTGAATGTGTGGGTTAGAAGCAACCTGCCTGAATCCATCGAAGTTCAGTGCGGCGTACCTCAAGGCTCGGTACTTGGACCCCGCCTGTTCCTGGTTTTCATAAAAGATCTCGCGAGCGTGCTGTCCTCTAACTGTTTGATATTTGCTAATGATATAAAGGTATGGCTTACTATAGCTGCAATAGAGGATCACGCAGTGTCCCAGGAGGACCTGGACAAAGCGTACACAGAGTCCATCAAGAACTTGCTACATTTTAACGGTGACAAGTGCGAAGGTCTCAGCATACGACACAACAGTATGCACAAGTACCGCCTAGGGCGACATTCTACAACAGGCTTTTCACGAGTGCGATCTTAGTGTGATAGTTCAAGATGACCTCGGTTGTTTGAGGCAGACTGAAAAGGCATCTAAGAAAGATAACCAGTACCTCGGCCTTCTTCGCAAAGCTTTCGTGAAGTTTGACCCTTCAGTCTTTCCAAAAATGCTTAATGTGTACGTGAGGCCGCAAGCGGAATACGCTATTCAAGAGCAGTAACCCTGGCTCAAGCACCATCTCACCGCGCTCCATACTGCACAACGATGGGCAACGAAGAGCGTCAGAGGTTTGACCAGCCTCCCCTATCCACTCAGACTGAAGACCCTCAAAATATACAGTGGACGTTATCGGCGTCTAAAAGGCGATCTCCTAATGGTGTACCAGATCCTGAGAAACCCCAACCATCCATGCCATTCCCTTCTAATACTCAGTCAAAATACCCAGCTAAGAAGTTATCAGTTTAAGTTAGTAACGCAGTACAACTGCCTGGAATGTCGGCAAATCTATTTCTCCCTTCAAGTGGCACAGACTTGGAACGCCCTCCCCGGAACATGTAACTAATGCATCCACCCTATCCCTTTTCAAAAAACGCCTTGAAGATACTCTGTCACATTTACACTACTTGCTGTAGCCCATGACCACAAGATGCTGGCACTAATGCACAAGAGACAGTGGATAGTGACATAACCCTATTCGAGAATGACTCACTCCAAACGCCTTGCACGAAATTGGATAAACGCTACTACTATAGAAACTGGATTACTGTTTCCTGTCGAGCCAAGATAGTTGCACACGAGTAAGCGTTTTTTCTATATTTTTTATTTTTTCTCGACCATTATGTGATCAATAACCTCTTCCCTTATTACTTTGTTACCTAACTTCGCATTTCAAACTCCCATTATACAACAGTGTAGGTACATTTGTAATCGCCCAAACTGACAACTCCATTATCCGTTGCTCTATCTTTTTTTATCACGCTAAACACCCTTAGGGACATGTCAAGAAACTGCTTTTTTACCCGCTATGAAGCCTTGTACATCGTTGTTCCTTGTTCAAGGAGTAGGTCTGACCTCGTGCAGCTAAATTCGCAGACCTGTAGGTGCGATGGAAAGCCAATTTAACAGTACATTAGGAGAAGAAAATGTATTGTCTCTTGCGTACCAAGGTTTACAAAGTAATGCTGCAAGTCTGGTGAATATCACAAGTTAGAAGTCCATATGAAATAATTATTGAGTTTAACGCAATTACATTATTCTTTCTTGGTGGACATACGTGACTGCAGCGCTGTACAGGTATACTGTAGCGCAGACACAAACGCAACTATTTGAGGAACGTAATCATTCATCCATGCAATATAACCTCTCGCGCTTATATGGTTTAAACTAATGAAGCTATCAAGACAAACGATACCTCAATAGTTCCTTTGTTTATGATACGCGGGAAGCAAGCCCAAGTAACGTGAATACTCAACTCACCAAACTAAGCAATTTATAGACAATAAGCATGATAGTTAGTTGCTAAAATTCTCACTAATTTAGTGCTTTATATGTGATCATGCTTGTGAGCGGTTTTGGGCATGCGTTTACAGCATGCAAATTGGTAACATCGGAGCAAGTAATAATATCATACCACTATATCAGACGAGTTTGCAACTGTGAGGTTATTAGCATAGCTTTATTACATAACAAGGAGGACGAATTCACTGAAGCATGGAATTGAATTATTAGCATATCTCGGTTACAATTTGGATCGTGCAAAACCGCAATTCTCAGAAAATACGAAGTGTTTAGCTCGGAGCGTAGAAGGAGAGAACGCATCAGTTTATAGACAGGAATTTGCACAAGGAAAGCTTATCATATAAATGTTTACTTTGGTATTATGTTTGTATACGTGCTCGTGCCGGTAAGTTCACTAATAAGTGGACGTGATTTCGGCTAGCTCAGATGCTCCTTCAGTTAGAAGTACTCCAGCTAGCCTCGTATTCACTGATGGGTCGACATACTCGGCTTGAGTGGCAGCGTTGTGGCTACTTCGCTTGTTTGACATTTGCAAGTCTTCCAAATCAATGAGCAGGCTTGTCGATTCGTTGACTGGCGAGACTGAAATATAGTGGGCACAGACGTTATCCTCGTGTCCAGTGATTTCCCTGCTGTCTGGTTAAGCCACTTCCGTACTTTATCCCGCGCCGTCTGTAGCCGCCAATTCGTTCGGTCAGACAACGTGACATACAACGGTTCGTTCAACGACCCCAGGACATACTCGGGTTCAGAAATATCTACTTCGGCATCAACACGTAGTCTCTAATGGGGAAATACCAAGCCTCGCTGTGTGCTTAAAGTTTGTTCGAACGTTAGTTCGCTGATTCTCTTACCACGTGTTTCCCGCCGTGTAAAGTGATACAAAAAAGGAAATTTGTCTAATCTTATTAACAAACGGTCACCTAGTCATTTGGTTACCGGTACTTGACCGTATTGAGCCAGCCCTCTTGATCCACTAGGAGCTGGGTGCTAATATTGTGACTTCACATGCTCTGTACGTTGGTTTTACAAAACATGCTGAAATTGTTGAAAAGGAAACACGGGTCCAGTAAAGTATATCAGCGTGTTTGTTGTACCAAATGCTGTAAAGCACGTTTGCATGCTGGCAAGTGCAGTGTTTGAAGTGATTGATGTTAGCTTAAAATACTCGATGCTTGTAGAGGAGACATCCATCAATAAAACAAAAGAGAGAAGAGGACCGGGTAAAGAATACAGCGTGTAAACCCTCCCATGGTTTTATAAGCCATTACTGTATGCTAAGTAGTAAAAGAGGTTCTTGATTTGTTGGGACAGACGTCGCAATCTCCGAATAATGCCCAATTATTGCTGAAAATAATAAGTTGGTAAAAATAAGATCGCACAAGTAAATTCATTATCGTGTTTCCTGGGTCAATTTCATGACATGGGTTTAAGATATCTAACAGTAAACAGGGTAAAATATTCACTCAGAATCCACGAATAAGACAACTATTTTCAGGACTAATTTCGAAAGGTAGGTTATGAACTGATTGTCTCTACAAATCACAATTACCATGCCATTCCTGGGAGGCTGAAAACTTTACCTTGGCAATGAATACTTCTGTTTTGTTTTCTTGACAGATATCTGTATTTGTAACCAATTTTCTATCTAAATGCCGGAACAAATGTAGCAATTCAGTTGCTTTTAATACGCACTCTAGTAGCTTACTCAACCGGCAAGAGTCACTTAATAAAATATCGGTGAACTAATTAACCGGATGAATTCCAGAAATAACAAAATCCACCATCGCACGATCTAACTCACTACTACAGATTTGATAATAATCGCGGAACCACATTATATTATCGCGAATTATAATATAGATGATTACCAGCTTTTCCAAGTCTATGTATCTTCAAATTGTACACACTAGCATGCCCAAGCAATCTTATTAAACAACTTCAGCTTGTGCCACGTTGACATACACATACTTCAAAGTCCTTAAAATTATCCTCCTTTCGCATACCTAAATGCAAGCGCTGTGTTTGTAACCTAGGAGCAGTTGACTTATCTTTGCTGCTACATATTATCAAAATAACCAAGCAACTGGACACACATTAAAAACATCGTTAGAAGTGATAGTTATAACGCAGCGTAAATCTGGTTCTTGTTTCCTACCAATATGTCCTCGTCCAAAACCTCCAACAGGCCTGATATTCATCTAAAGAAAAGTAAAACTGCAACGCGGTTAACGTAGCGACATTGACATTTCCACTACATGGAAATATATCACTAATTATATATTTTTTCCAGATAGGAGGAATTGTGCCAGTAGAGACCCATATACATTTGCACTAAGGTTCCCATACTGTACAATGAGTGATGTTCATAGGTGGAATATCGAGGCATGCGTTTCATGTGGTTACTTTCTTATGGATAAGAGCTGCGAAAGTCTAGTTCTGCAAAATTAGTGCTTACGTATATTTGGACCCCTAATGTCAAAGCAAACAGAGTGATCTTTTCCATATGAAAAAAGTAAATTTGGGATTTTGCTCAAGGCTAGTGGGCAACATCATTCTGTTGCTACATACTAAAGTGATCTAAAGGTAATTAATAGGTTATTCAAGAAATTGCTATACTGACCAAACGTAAATTAAAAAAATATGTTTCTAGGTCGCTTTTGTTATATTCTGTGATAAATCTTTACTTCGATGATCTTTACTTCAGCTATTTTGTAGTATGAGTGTAGTCAGATCAGCACATGACATTTGAAACAGCAAATTGCGCTTCATTCAACGAATCCAATCTACTACGTTACATCGTTCTCTTTAACTCATAGTACAGCGCTTATCAGGCAGGTGTTTAGTTAAGTAACTCTGTAGGCGATTCAAAGGAATTCCTTCACTTAGACACACATTGCCGTCTACTGATCTGTAATATTCGAGAATAAGACGTATGCGCAATTTTGCAACCTCATCTCTTGCATGGGTTATGTGGAGTTTATTGTATACAAATTATCTGGAAACGGGTGCTTGATATCGGGCTTGTTCGAAGGAGTAACTATAGATGAGTACTCAATCCCGAGATAGCGCTTGGATTGCCGTGTAAGGACGTGTTCATTGTTCAGTGCGAT
>OX104070.1:78263013-78295695 GCA_944474145.2 Dicrocoelium dendriticum
ATAAACCGAAATGCTGACTAGTTTGCTGTTTTTCAATGCCGTAGCTATTTCCTCATTAAGAACGTCTCAAGGGTGAGGTCGATGTTACATATAGATAAATATATATAAAATATATATTATAATATATATATTATTATATTCAGTTATATATATGACTACTATATATGATATGATATATATATATAGATAGTATACTATATAGTTATTATATATCAGATGCTTATATCCTATATAATATATATATATAGTTATCTATATTATTATATAGATAGTATTTATTTAATCAGTCCGTATATCATAAAGTATATATATATTATATATAATATATATATACTATGATATAGACGGATGATAATAAATACTATCTATATAATAATATAGATAACTATATATATATATTATATAGGATATAAGCAACTGAAATATAATAACTATATAGTATACTATCTATATATATATATCATATCATATATAGTAGTCATATATATAACTGAATATAATAATATATATATATATATCTATATATATCTATATATATATATATATATAACATCGACCCACCTTGAGCGTTCATAATGAGGAAATAGCTACGGCATTGAAAAAGCAACTATCAGCCATTAGGTTTATGGCGCCTGCTAGGCTTATGTGATTTGGCGTATACTACTGAATTGTTTTAACCACTGAAACAGTTTTAGAACACAAGAAAAATGCTGGAATAAGGCAAAATCAATTATTTGTGGCATATTTGATTATTCTTAGTTGTTGATATGACTTGATGGATCAGTTAGCATGTGCGTAAAACAGAGACCGAAATGTATGTTCGATATTTACCTGGCTTTAAGTTCACCGTATATCCGTTTTTAAATGTTTCTAAATCCGTTCGTGATGTATCATTAGTCTTTGGTTTATGCACCGCATTTTGCTCATGTATGGCACAGTCGTTTAGCATATTAAAAACTAACAATTAATGTTAACAAAAAATTAATTTGACGGATCAAGAATGGTTGATTTACAAGCTCCGTTGTATAAGCTTGTGCGTTGTGGAAAATTTCTAAAGAAAATTATTGTAGTCAGTAGTTTTACTGTGAAACATTGAACTCATTTTTTTTAATGCGGTAGCTCTGCACTCCGAGTAATTTCATTGCTTCCTTGGGCGAAAACTTTAAGTCCAATGTATTTCCCGAAAGTAAGAACGAGATAAGTTAATTTAAGTGAGTGTTTTGGCGGAGTGCTTTATTTAACCTATATTTAAATATAGATTGTGTAGGTGCAGATACAACCGAATTATGGAGAGCGTTTCATGCTTGAGAAACATGAGAACGAGCGACATTTCTAAGGCTGTAGCACAATGAAAGCAAAGTACTGCCTAGCGTTAGCTGACTCGGTACAAATATTCCTTGGGATTACTAAAATAATTAAGCATATTCGAGTCGACGAAATCCGTGTTGCTCGGGAGCAATAAGTTTACACATTTTCAAGCAATAAACCAGCGCATCGGAAAGATGGGTTCTGTTAACTTAGGCAGCATATGGTGAATGCTAAGCGTTAGTTTGTGGGCACAATACTGCTTCTACCTTTGTGAATCGGAGATGTTATTTCGCGCTTCCACATCGACGAATGCTGGTTCTGATATAATTAACGCTTTAGGTATTGGGCCAAATGTTTTATTTTGCTTGTTGATGCTCCCAGTACATCTAGGGAACTGTGTTAGCTCCTGCAATGCTGCTTCAGCGGCAAATGTGATGTATTTAAGACCTGAAGGCCATAAAACAAAAGCTGAAACATAGTCTGCTGATAATACCTTATTGCATTATGGGGTCATATTGCGTCAGCATCGCGATTACATCCTCTACGTCTGTTCTTCTTGGACCAGAAGCCGTCCGGAGTGGAGGAATTCCCTGCCATTACGATGACCATGTACCTACTTGTACCTCAGTTTGTTATAGTCGCTGAGACATTCCTCTATGTTCAGCTTCTATACGAATTCGTCATCTCTGAGCAGTTAAGTACACTGTTTAGACAAGTTAACGTTATCGTCCCAAGTATCTAAGTTTGCTAAGGATTTACGCTGCCGCCTGGCTGCGTTACTCACGGCCATGAATTTTGTGCTCTGATACATATGAAAGAAATGGTTTTAAAATCTTTGCATGCATTGTCTTTAAGGTAGCAGTATCCAGTTAGTTGAGTTTACTGACAGATTCGAACCAAGCTACCTTTGAGTTATATTGGGCGAGAAACGACCGGATGTAGACATTGATATACTAGACTAAGCGGTCGTAGGGTGTAATGATGCGCACAGTTACTGTAAGGATATTTCACATAGCAGATGAAGCCAAATAGCTGACTGAATGATCACCACGACCCAATTGGTGGCAGGTTCTTTACCCAGCAAAGGATATCAGTGCGTTTCTGTTGTGGGTTTGTATTTGAGGCAGCGTATGTTGATCAGTAGAACGTAATCAGATTTCAGCTGATGGTGCATGTTCAATATTTGTTTGTACAACACAGAAGTAGCTTATGTGAAATGTGATAAACTGCCAGATTTAACCGCAGCTCGATGATATATGCATTGGGATGATTAGAAATTAGGATATACATCTATGGACAGTGAAGGTGCATACTGCAATCAAGCTATCGAGTATCTAGTGAACTCTGCCATCGCTGTGGAAATAAATGAGCTGACGCCTTGAGAGGACTTTGTGTACTGAACAAAAAACGGGGAAAATAACCAGTTGGCTTGGAATGGCAAGAGATAACGCTTGCCTTCCCTACTAATTAAGACAAAATTTACAAAGAGTTAGAAGGCGGCATTGACTAGTGATTTGGCGTTTTTCATTCCGCTCCTTACTTATATTATGAACTGGAAGTTGATAAGTGCATTAGCGGAGTTATCTTTCTTCCTGGATTTACTCGTTCTGAAACATATTTGCGGTCATCAAGGCTGCATACCTCAATGACCCTGTCGCATTTCTTGGCTTGCTTTTCGCCAAGTAATTTGCTCGAAATCATACTCTGACATGTATGTTTCTCGATGTCAGAAGGGGTTACACTTGCCAGTCACAGTATACGCGTCAAATGGTTGAACGTTCTGCGATACATGAATATTTTTATGTACCCATTGAAGAAAGGCCATGTAGATTACAAGTAATCGGATTCTGATGCTGAAAAATTCTACTCTCATTTCTGTCACGATTTGAAAATAACTCTTAAGGTCATGAATATGTTATCTTTGGGATTCCAGCGAGATGGCTTCGGGAATGGCAACGCCAAAATATTTAACACGTTCCAAATGATCAAACTTTCTCCTTCCAATTGTGGTTTCGACATTGACGGTTGTCTGCGAAACCCCTTGTTACTTAGGGAGAAATCACAGATGGACTCCAACTTTTCGTGCTGTTTTAAACTCAGTTCACCTATCTGGGATATTATATTAAACATAAATGCTAACCTTGATTGACAGGTTAATAGCCTATGGGTCAGCTGTATCGTTTAGAGCCAACAAGGCAGCCAGTTCGGTTCGCAGCCAGGAAAAATGGAACTGCACTCTATCGCAACCGAAAAACCTCCCTCATATATAATTAGGCAATTAACTTACTTTAATATTGACATCTGCCGAAAGGACTGGAAATGACAATGCTTGTGAGCATGCTTTCGAATACAATTGATAATGGAAACCACCGGTTTCAGTAAGCACAAAGTATCCAAGTTTTTGCCCACAGAGTGTACGTAGATCTAGGATTAAGTTTATGCACAGTGGGACGCGGAAATGCAGGTTTTCCACCTGAGACTTGATCTCTCCTTCCAGACTCTTCCTTACTTCAGTTATGTTTCACTCTCTTTCAAATATGACACCCCATAGTAGCTTCCACGGAAGTTAAAAGTTTAAGAAATCATGCGCATTTCCACCGCAAGTTCGTTTCCAGTTGTCGTTCCATGCATGGAGCCAACCAATACCAACCCTTCTGTTGTCTTAACTCCGAATTGACTACGCGAAAGAACAAGAGAGTTCGTGAACAATACGGTAGATCAATAGACTCATCCAGCGCTAGAGTATACTAACAGATGTTTTCCGGATTGTCGTATATTTGTAGACATATGTACTCTCTGAATTTGTTCTCCACACAATTGACCTGTTCGAAATATTTACGTTTACCAATAAATCGGCCTTTTTATGAAACTGATCATCCACAGCCTCCATTATAAACACTCATTAGTTTGCGATCATAACCAGTGTTCATCCCCCGGCCATTTTCTGGTGTCACTAGCACGAGTGGCCAACTACTATACAATAGCCTTCCCGTAAATATCATTAGCTGCTTCCCAAAACTACGTTGCATGCACTCATTTTTAACTAGAGTTATTTTCCAGAAACGTTTAATACGCTAATTGGTGATTTGTTTTATAATGACGACGAAAATTGTACTCTTACAAAACAGCAACACCTTCATCAATCCCTAGCTTCCAAGAACCAAGATTGTACCTCACCGTATTCTTTGAAAACGCGACATTTGTAGACCAAATTTCCCCTCTTCCTAGGCAAAAGAATCGGAACGTTTTAGGCATTACATTGGAAGCATAGTTAACATCTGCCTGCATCACAAGCAATGCAGGTAGCTAAGGGTCTCTTGCGTACCTACATATCCCCAAAGGTGCACATGAAATTACTGTCATAAAATGAGTAGGTAAATTTGGTACTATAACAAATAAGGAATGTTGCAGTTATATGCATACAGTCGGCCTAAGTTAAGAGCATGCAGCAGTGGTTTCACCTGCGGCTCTGCTTGTGGCAGTCAGAGATGCCGCAGGGGCAGACCCGAATCGCCTAAAGACATGAGCGACAGTTTGGTTTTTCAGGGGCTATTTGTACTGTTCGCACTGCCCATAGTTGGCAGATAATTGACAAACCTTGAAACGTTTGTAGCTTGCTCCACCTGCCTTGACGAGGTTACACATTGCGTGAACATCCTGGTCTCAAACATGATACTGTCAGGCTATGATATTACACGCACCACAAATAGTGTTAGCTCAAATTCATGACACCCGAAGTAACTTGCTTATTAGACGCCTGAGTAAACGACTACACATGTTCTCAGTAATTGCATCCATAACTCTTACAAACTCAGCTTAAAGAAATAAGTTTGATCCATGCATCCTTATGAATCCTCCTTAAGGCCATCAAATATTATCCACCTGGCGCGAACGCACCAAAGTGAGCCCATCGTTGGGTGACCAATCCCAAATCAAACAATGGCATAAAGAATAGTGTATCAGATGTGGTACCAGAGAAAGTTTTGGGTGGGATAGATTGCGTGCGATTTCCTGGGTGCCAAGTCGTGATAGGGAATAATATGCAGGCATAATTGGCTAAACTGAAGCAACACACCTGCAGGTACACACGCGCGTAGTAACCCAACATATGATAAATGAGTCCTACAAATGCGCAGCTGCCGAACGGATCATGAAACTTTTGAGAAATAAGCGTTGATATCATCAATAAATCGTATTATGTTACGTAACTGGAAAATGAGCTCGTAAGCTTAGGCAAGTCGCAAAATGATACGACACAGTAGGACAACGATATAGCGGAGAAACAAATCCCATCCCAAAGCGACTGTAATTTAACTTGAAGCGATAGTATCCCTACCTTCGTGAATTATTAAATTTTGGTCGGTGTCGCATTCTAGGTGTCATCAGGACTGCTCATAACAAAAGAATCAACGGTTTAAGGGTAGGATTTACTCAGTCGCACAATCCTCTTCCAGGGTAGGTAGAAGTTCATGGTCATCTTCCCTTAGAGCAGCCACGCGAGACAACAGGTTTTAGAGTATCTCCCAGCTCGATTAGCGTATAGCACGTGTACCACGCATTGTCTCTGCTCATGGGAGTGCACCACGCGGTACATAATGGTTTGCTACCTCCCGGTTCAATCCATGCAACTCCTGGTGGAATAGCTGCAAACCCGCCAATTCCCACATGCGGTTGCTTGTGGTTGCACATGAATTGCCCTAGATCCTCAAGGCTGTATCTGACACGCCTCAAGAAGACCTCAATTAGACCCTTCTATTACGCTCTGCAGTTGGACTAGTTCCCCACTACATTGTGGATCAAGCTGTTGAGTCAAAGTTTCTGGGTGGAGCAACGCAAGTGTACATCCATCTACGTGACAGCGTGGTGCGTCAAACTGTTGAGTGAAAGGCTAGGGTTAGGGAAAGAACCATCAACCCTCTTCCGGAAAGGGGAGCAGAAGAGTATAATCTGCCCTCTCGACCCGATTACCAACACTATTTCTCCTCTACCCGTACCAATCTCTTCTCTCCATTCTATTGCACAAAGCAATATCACTGATCTCGTAACTGAAGATATCAAATCGAGATGCGCATTTCGCAATGATTGATTTGAAGTCTACACACGTTTCAGATCGGCCAACAGCGGCACTAACTCACATTATACACCCTCAGTATTGGTGTTTGCTGTATTCGAAACATATATAAAAGCTAACCGCGTCGTGAAGAATCATCCGAAACCCGGATCCGTGTCTGCTGACAAGGATTACACGCTATGCGTTTCTGGCGATAAGAAGTAAATAGCTCGAGGTCATTATGTTCTCCATATCATTCTCAGCCTTCATGCAACCTTCATATTACTCTACTGGATGCCAGTGAACAACCGGAGGCTTCTCGGTTCCGAAGCTAAGATGCGGTAACTTACAACCATCTGTGGAAGTCGCGCATTTTCCATGCTTCAGTTTATGCCTAGGTGGCTGCAGTTTGAAAAGTATGAAGGATCACATTATCGTCACGAGGAACTACTCAGAGGTTGCTTGTTACTAGTAACATGGATGTCTTAGTGGGCCACATTTCGGACCATGAACAACAATGGAAGTCTGTTTCAGAGTGCATGCACGCCGAACAGACATTGGCGATCGATTTCTACAACTATGTGTTGACCTCAATGCGCATATTGGCAGCACTGCTTTCAAGCACTAACGCTCACATCGTGTCATATGTGCCCACCGAAACTCTCGAAGACGTTGACCCAAATTAACCCTGTAGCCGAAGGCCACACATAGTGCTCCTCAGTTCAATACCGTGAGTCAATTTTGTATAAGGGTCTTCATTCGGACCAGGCTCTTATTTCACCAAGTTCACCTGTCATTGCAGGGATATCTATATATGGGGTACCAAATGACTCGCTATCCCAGACGTACCTGCTGCACCGTGGCATGCCGTACACCTCGACCAGGCCTCGAGAGCTTATCAGCCTCGTTCGACACACCAAGTCAGCAACCATTGTCCGCACTGAAGGGAGTGCTACGGAATCTCCTGTCTATTCTACTGGACGCCCCATTCTCCCGCGTTTGCGACACTGAATGCCATAATCTTACACCAAAGGCCGCCTGCGCTCTAGTCGTGACCCATCCATTAACTATCTGCACAGTTGGTGCACTTAGATTGGCCAATACGAGCTCACCTGTATATACTGTTCCCAGTATGGTTAATGATCACGACGCTGGCTTACCCATAAGTCTGCGTTTGAACCCCTTCTCCATCTTGCCTTGAAAGTTGTTGCACCTCAGTGCAGCGCGAATACTGCAGGTAGGTAATCATACAGGGCAACTTAACATGATTTAGTTCACTCTACACGTAATGTCAAGGGGAGGCCCACGCATGCGCCATCCGGCGGAGGTTAAGGCAAGAATACTGAGCACCTAAGAAGTAGGCGTTGATTGGAAGCAGGTTGCATCCATGTTACATGTCAAACTGAAGACTTGCAGAAGTTGGATTAAAATGTTAGAGTCCAACGAACCAAAAGAAACGTGGTGGGGCACATCGAAAATCATTGACTGACATTCACGTGGAAAATCTGGTGGAATGGGTAGAAGCGGATCCCACCATAACAATAGCGTATCTTCGTTTCCGTTTGAAAGACGAGCTCAACGTGGAGATGAGCATCAGCACAGTAGCTCGGTGCCTGGAGGGTCGCCTCATTCCTATGAAACAGTTACATGCTATACCGGAGTCAATCAATACGTTTTAGAACAAGACGAAGAAAGTCCTACGTTGTGCAGCTGATGAACGCGGATGGTGAGGGGTGGCAACCAGTTTGGATTGATGAGACGAATTTCAATTTGTTTTGCGGTCGCACAATGTGGCATTCAGCAAGTGGCACACGTGCGCCGTGCACTGTAACGAGCACTCGTGGACTCATTCTGCACCTTATCGGCGCAATGACTGTAGATGGACTTTTGGAATATACCCGCTTAAGGGGAGTTACAATACGGAAGGTGTGTGCGGTGGTTGTGGCAAATGTTTGATGCCAACGGCACCGCTCTTACTGACAGGAGTCGGCTAATATGTGACAAGGCACCATGCCACACTGATCTGGGACGTGCGTTCCAATAGGACTGTTACCAATCAGGGAGGCTGTTACGACTCACGCCATATTCGCCCTCACTGAACCCTATAGAAGGCATTTGGAGTATCATTAAGACGAACGTCACAAAAGCCATGCGGCGTGGATATCCCAAGATGCTGTGCAAAGAACCAACCGGTGCGCTCAGTAAAAGAGATTGGAGGATCCAATTCCTTGAGATGCTTGTAGCCGATGCACGAGCCAGCGTTACGTAACACAAGTGTAAACAAATGGTGGAACATGTCAGTGCGACGTACGTGCGTGCAATACACTTACTGGATCTGTAAACCTCTATCATGTCACCGATATATTGTTTTTAACTTACATCTATATTTTTGCCTAAAAGCCATGTAAGGTCGCCTTGTGCAATACAGCTCTCCGATTCGGGCAAAACTAGAACGTACTATCGGCAACCGTAAGCTTGGTAGTTACATTACTGTGTTTGTACTTCACCGACGCAGCTGTCGTATCTCCACTGCTAATAAATCATAGCAATTACCAAGACAGCTGCAGTGCTCGCAATGTTAGTGGACCACGCGTTAACGGAAACATTCAGCATGTAAACGCAAGTATTGTGGGCAGGAGCTGGGAAGTTGTTTCATTGAAGTACGTGTTGAGAAACGCAGAAAACTATATGGAGGTTATCCGATGATGCAATCAGAGAACAAGTAGTTGATAGTTAATATCCGGGGTCAAACACAAGCTTAGCATACTACCCTTACATAGCACAAAAAGGTTGTGTATTTGTAGCGTACGAACTCACTTTTTCACCAACCAGGCATAGGCGCTGCGCCTGTCCGCGGTATGCAAATCCCACCCTCATAAAGTAATTGCATACAGAGCAGAAGACGCAAAGTGTCACTACCCCGTTACCCGGTCCACAGTTAGAGTAGTGCCTTCCCTCATATGTCAAGGCCGCAGAGAGATTATTGCAGTTTATTTGCCACTGCTGTCTTCCTCTGTCAAACCGATGATTCCTTACACTCAGAAGCTTTAGACAAGTAACGTGGCCGCATCCAAACTCATGTCATACCTCTTGTGCTGCTCGCATAGTTCAGTGATTGTGCGCGAAAAAACCACGTACATGGTTGGATAAATGTCTGCAAGTGTGCTCAACTACTAAAAGCACTGGGAACAATGTGGCAACGATCAGAGATATTCCCCAGGAGCAATGCAATCGAACAACGGTGCATTAAAGGCCGTAGGCGAGGGCAATCTAGATTGCCCTATCAAGAACATTAGCAAACCAAGGTGAGCTGTAAATGTTCTGCACGCACGCACTCAAATTGATTCTATTCGCCACATCCGTCAAGCGCTGGCCTTTCAGTGGGCTAGTCGGAACCAGAAACGAGCCGAAGTCCACACCTCAACGCCCATCTGGCGACCGCGCTCCTCTGCACACGGATCTGGAACCTGCGTTCCAAGATGAGCGTTAACCACCAGGAGACTTGTGAATCGCAGTATATTCGCCTTCCTTGATCCAAATAGATTTGCGCCGCTCGTGTGCATCCATCAATTTTGTGCATGCAGCCTATGTAAACCTAACCTACTTATCAGAAACCTTGATGACTAATACCTTTCGCGCACCGCGCACTACAAATCAACCTAAGGAGGACAACACATTAATCAGACCACCTGGTTGTTGTGTACCACGCATATCTGGAAATATATCTTTTGTTCGTTCCCGTTTGTAATATATTTATTTTTCCTACTTCCTCTGACATGCGTGTTACTCTGGCTCGTGAAAAGGTTATTGCAAGTGTTAGCAGAATTTGCAGTCTGTACTCACTAAATACTGAATAAAAGATTTTAAACAACAAAATACTTTGCAACAGACGGTATGAAAAAAGCACACATGCTTAGGGTAAATCCTGAAAACGAAAACCTCTCAATGCTTACGGTCAGGAGCATGATTTTTTCATGTTCCTGCCGCTCAAACAGCATAATTTCGCTAGAGATGCTTGACAGTAAATAAGGTCTATCGTATCGCGGAGATACATGACCATTTGAGCACAACACCTCTACACTCCCCCGAAAAAGTGTTGTCGTCCAGAAGCGCCAGAGTACATTGCCCGACAGTTCCTCCTCCGTGGTATGGCCAAGTTCATCAGTTCAACTGAATCAAGGGATGGCTGGTCATTTCGTAATGTATTTAAAGCCATCCCAGTGTCAACAAGATTAAGTGAACCAATTGACGCCCAAGACCTGGACCTCGTCCAGGTCGCAAGTCTCCTGATGGTTAACGCTCATCTTGGAACGCAGGTTCCAGATCCGTGTGCATCGTTCGCAGTCGCAAATTAGCAAAAACGTATCAGCAACATCCGATTGCATTTCGCACGATTGTTGCAGTGATATGGAGAGCATAATGACCTCGAGCTATTTACTTCTTATCGCCAGAAATGCTTAGAGTGTAATCGTTGTCAGCAGACACGGATCCGGGATGCGGAAAATTCGTCACGACGCGGTTAGCTTTTATATATGTTTCGGATACAGCAAACACCAATACCGAGGGTGTATAATGTGAGTTAGTGCCGCTGTTGGCCGATTTGATAAGGTGTGTAGACTTCAAATCAATCATTGCGAAATGCGCATCTCGATTTAATATCTTCAGTTACGAGGTCAGTGACAGTCCTTTGTGCAATAGAATGGAGAGAAGAGATTGGTACGGGTAGAGGAGAAGAAGTATTGGAAATCGGGTCGAGAGGGCAGATTATACTCTTCTGCTCCCCTTTCCGGAAGAGGGTTGTTGGTTCTTTCCCTAACCCTAGCCTTACACTCAACAGTTTGACGCACCACGTTGTCACGTAGATGGATGTACACTTGAGTTGCTCCAACCGGAAACTTTGACTCAACAGCTTGATCCACAATGTAATGGGGAACTATTCCAACGGGAGAGCGTCATTGCAAAGTCTCATTGGGGTCTACTTGAGGCGTGTCAGATACAGCCTTTGAGGATCTAGGGCAATTCATGTGCAACCACAAGCAACCGCATGTGGGAATTGGCGGGTTTGCAGCTATTCCACCAGGAGTTGCATGGATTGAACCGGGAGGTAGCAAACCATTATGTACCGCGTGGTGCACTCCCATGATCAGAGACAATGCGCGGTACACGTGCTATGCGCTAATCGAGCTGGGAGATATTCTAAAACCTGTTGTCTTGCGTGGCTGCTCTAAGGGAAGATGACCATGAACTTCTACCTACCCTGGAAGAGGATTGTGCGACTGAGTAAATCCGACCCCCAAACTATTGAGTCTTTTGTTATGAGCAGTCCTGATGACACCTAGGGTGTGCCACCGACCGAAGCTCAATATGTCACGAAGGTAGAGAAACCGCCACAGCAAGTTAAATTACAGTCGCGTTGGGATGGGATTTGTTTCTCCGCTTTCTTGTTATTGTACATTGTCGTATCATTCTGAGACTTGCCCACGCTTACGAGCTCAGTTTCCAGTTACGTGATATACTACGATTCATTGATGTTAACAACGCTGATTTCGCAAAAGTTTCACGATCCGTTCGACAACTGCGTCTCTGTTGGATTTAATTATCCCAGATGGGGTGACTACCTGCTTGTATGATATTCTGCCTTCTATGCTACAGCTTCTTCCTCTTTAGGTCTGAAACGCAGATCCTGCAATTTTCCTTGTTCGAACGGATCCTGTGGCACTGATTCGGGATGACGGGCTCTTCTGAGCAAACGGAAATGGCATTATAAGCTTGAAACCCTCGCGTATATCGAGTAATGCAACAAAGCATCTAAAAGTGTAGAACGATATCACTGATCGTGAGCTGACCTAACGTCGGGTTACCTTGTGCCTTATTCGAGCGCGTTAATTTTCATGTGAAATGAGGCGGAATCACAGGTGTTGCTGATTAGGTGACAATCTACGAATAATCACAGTGTTCTGAGTTAACTGAATCATGTGCGCTATGATTTACTGCACTTTAGCATTAAGACCTATCTGGGATCATTCCTTGAAACTGGAAGAATAGTGTAACCGCCCTGACTTTTGCTGAATTACTTTTCTTTTGTGTGTTTCACCCATGGTAAAACGGCATATTCGGTTTCTTTCGCAAGAAGACTAATAATGTGTGAGAACGGTTGGAGATATACTCAGGCAGTTACATGTCTTAGCAACCGCAATGGGAACCATGACGCAATGGTATGAAATATTTCCTAGGAGCAATCACAGCCGAACAACGGCATAATAAAGGCAATGGGCGAGCGAAACCTCTAAAAGGATGCCAATGTGCACTGCGCGCACACTCAATCTGATTCGAATCGCTGCATCCATCAAACGCGAACTTTCAACATTACTTTCAGTGAGCATAGGACACCCCGAAACACATTAAGGTCCACACGCTCTCCAGGTCCCTGCCGTGTCACTAGCCCAACTTCCATGCCATCCGGTCATCGACAAGGGCATTTGTGAGCGACTAAATGTCCTTATTCACAAGGGACAATTCATTCGCACTCATTCAGGTGGGTGCCTCGGACAGCTCAGCGATGAAATGGGCAGACACAGCGCAATCATATTTCAGGAATAAGTGAAAATGTCCAAAAAGTTAGATGCCAACCACCATTATTACTCTTGACTGCTAAGCCCAGATGGCACCGCGTGAGTTTTGCGAGTATACCCCCTAGCGTTTGTGTAGCTTAGGTTTAGCGACGCATGCCTGAATACGAGTCTCAAGCGCGACTGGGCACCCACCAAATCGCACGCTATATGCGCCACCCCCAACCTTCTCTGGTAACTCATCTCATAAACTAGTCTAATGTGCCATTGATTGATTTGGGATTAGTCACCCAACAAGGAGCGCGCTTTGGTGCGTTCGCGCCAGGTGGATGCTATTTGATTGCATTAAGGAGGATTCTGAAGGATGTATGGACCAAATATATTTCCTTACGGCTGATTTTGAAACCCTTTTGGATGCAAGAACTGAGAAAATGTGTAGAACCGCCGCATGAAAATCACGACGCACGGAGGTGCGTGCGTCACGTGCACGCTAACTTGCAAACAGGTTAGTGGGATCAGGCGGGGATTACCGAGCTTACCGTGCAACCTGAAGCGAAGTAGGGTGAGCGGTCCCTAAGAGTAATTCACACGCTCAGTATCGCTGCAACTGTCAAAAGTGCTAGGCGAATTAAGTGGGCCAAATATGGCTGGTATGCAGTGCGGATAAGCCTAAGATTCGACTCATCTGGAAACTATTACCTGAAAATTAGGTGCTGTCTGCGAAGGCCAGAATAATGAGACGTTTCAGCGGTATCAAATATTTTGCCCGAAACCGGTGCCCAAACGAAACTTTCGAGAAACATGATATAGACCTGAAGCTCCTGGTTTGTTCCTGTACATTTTGCTAGTGTAGGGCTGACAGGCACTTCTGAAGTAAGATCATACTGGGGATCAATGCTGAGGACATCACAAAGCGGCTGTTGCGGCGACGAGAGTTATCGCTCATACAATGACTTGATATATGCCGCAGTGAATCATCAGCTGCACACCACATCCAGCAAATGCGACTGCCGTCGCATACAGTGGTATGTGTGGTATCTAGTTAACCTGACAAAACTGCGAAAAATGTTATCAGGACACCTGAGAATTGTAAATTATGCGCAGTGCCACAGCCGAAGGATCGCGATCATTGTCCTGTGTGGGACCGAGTTTGCGTCCGATGCGGCAGACGGAAAAGGTTATCTAGATGTTGTCAGCCTTCGAAGGTGAATACACTCAGTCGTGACACAACGCCACCCGACGGTGAAAATTCTCTCAGCATCGTACTGTGCACAGGACCGAAAATGTGTGTCTGTGCAAGTTTATTGGTTGGCAACGAAATGGCACGTCTGCAATAAAATTGCCAATCTCAGCGAATGGTTTAACCGGCATCTGAACAACCTGAGCTACCCGACTTCAATGCTATAGCCAAAGTCCTGTTATACAATTGCACATTTCTTGATCAATTGTTGTACTATTACTATGAACATGCCTTTAATGAGGTGCGTCGTGTAGCGGAGAATAAAAATTTAACAATTTTAAAATAATAGCTTGTTATGCATTAAATATCGCCAGGCCAAGAACGCTGTTCTGACGTCGTTGACACTCGCATGGGTCATGGGACGTTAACCAATGGGAGACCCGGCAGACAGCCCAGCGAAAGTGGTCGAGCACCACCCTCTGTGCTGCCTGGATGCGCGTCTGTAAGAAACTCGGATGATTTCTCTCCAAACTGAAATCGTCCAATGGGCAACTTGTGATGCCTGTCTAAGGAGGAGATGCTAGCTAACACATTATCCGAAGCCTACGCCGTAACCAGTGCGGACGGAGATGCAAACCACCACATGAAGCGGTTTATGCATATTGATCGCTGGCCGCTACCTGGTGGTGGCTTATTTCAGCGGCCTAACCATGGTTACGATAATGGAATAGACAGGCATCCTTCTAACCGGTATCCCGCAGTCTCTTAGGTCTGAGAGAGTCAGGAAACCCTGCATTTGCGATTGCTCAGGCATGCACCGGGGCTAGGACACTGCACCCCATAAGCTGAATCAGCAATGACTGCTAGGCGCTTGGACAAATTTGTACGATTGTGATTGCGACGAGCATGAGGAACATTGTTCCCATTGATGTAGGTAGATCAACATGAAGCTTAACAACGAATGTCCTATGGGTGCTTACTTCTAACAAACTTAGCGATTAAACACAAACCAAGAGGATTCCAAGTGTTACGGTGACAAGATATGAGTGAGCGTTCGTTTGTCTCCACACCAATGAGCGAATGTGTTAATCAGTTATCGCTTCAGTGTCAACTGGTATGGCGTTATTTAAAGGTCATAGGAAAGATGTGGAACCCACATGTATTCATAGGACAATTAGGCTTTACTTCCATATGGTCACCCGTGGGTGTTGCAACACTTTGACAAGTGACTCTCCAAATGGCACCATTAGAGGCATAGTCAATACAGATGGAAACTATTACTTCCATGGTCTGGAATGCCATCCTCATGGAATCGGCATTACTCAAAAAAGAAACACCTAAAGGGGCTACAAAACTACCGTAAGTATAAATGCCACATTGTCGTGCAAGGAAAGACGCAAAGGTGATCACTTGGAACAGGCAAACACCCACCCACGGACTTTACTACAGCATGTTTTCAATCACTTACAAATGGCAACCGCGTCCACTACTCCTCATACGACCCACTGTTTCAGCCAGTCTTAGAAGCAGTCATGTGTGCACGCCGTGACACACGTTGTTTTCGACTTGGAAACGGCTCAGAAACATTTTGTCATTGGAAAGTAGGTAGTTCCGGAAGCGGTGTTGAAGGAGAAAATTGCTCCAAACTTTATGCTTGCAATGCTTATGCAGTGCTTGTTGGCTTGTCATATCAGGGCAAATGGTCACCAGTTATTTTAAACTTATCAATCCCAAGGAAGTGAAGTGTAAATATCATGTCGAAACGCAGGATTGACGTGCATCTTACGACGTTTAAATAACGTCAGATCCATGGGCACTGAAATGATAGCTGATTACCGAAGTGGCCCATAGTTATGGAGACGAACGAACACTCACTAATGTCGTGTTACCGCCACACAAGGGACCCTTCTAGTTGGAAGAATGGCTACAGATCCAATGATGCTCTTACCTACCCAGCGAACATGACCTTATTTTACAATCCGCTGACTACATCAGCAGTACGTAGCTAAATTACTCAACTGAATGCACGGCTTATTGAAACAACACAGGAAGTAAATGTTGTAGCTGTTACGGATTTAAGATTGATATTTGCAAACAACTTAGTTTTACCTCCTTGATACCAATTGCTCTAATTTTTCTGCTAACCTCACACTGCCTTAACAATCACCAATTTCCCAAAAGAAATCTCAAACCTTTTGATCCCCCAGCTTGCTCGCATTGGCACGAGAACACTGGGCATACCGTAACACCTGTGGCCAGCTAGGCCAGCGAGCAAGAACGGCAACCGTAATTTCCACCCGTATGCCTTCAACCCTTCTCTTCCAACAGCCTGTAAGCGGCGCATCTCCAACACAAACAAGCAATCCGCTTCTTATTACTACTCACTTATGTTTTCGCGCTCGCGTGGAAATGAAACCTGCTTGCGCCAGATTGGCAGCATGACCAACCACGTATTCTTTCTCCGATTGGCTGGTCACCCTCAACAACATAGAAGTGTGCTGCTACATCGATTGCGATCAACAGATAGGTGACCGACCAACCTACCTAATCGTCAGAAAACGCGCATGCGTGCTACCAATCTGCAGGTGATTTTAAATAGGATGGCACTCGTTCCAAACTGTGCTCTTGTTTAAATCTACCGGCACCTTAGGTGCCGCGCCAATGCGCGCATGAAGGAAAGCCGAGACGTTCTCTCTGAAGTCCAACCGTCCAATGGACATGACCGCAAGCGTCCATACGACAGTACGCGCGCGCAGCGTCACACTTGTTACTCTTCCCTTAGGTGCGGTCATAATGAGGTCAACTCGCAGCGGACGGTAGAACAAGGTGTAGAATCTTAGTTTCTCGCACCGGTCTTCATACTCCAAGCCAGGTAAAATCGGGATGAGCATTGTAACATTGTCTTGGACCCGTTTTCTATCTTTTGTGCCACGCCTCGGGTAATTGGAAAGTAGGCGGGCGAACCGTACTCTAGCATTGTTCTAATGATGAAAGAGAAGAGGCCAGTGGAAACCCCTTCAGACCATGTGCCGAAGCTACGTATAAGTGCCCAAAGCATGCGCAGTCCGTTACGATATAGTCTGTTCGTGTTTTCCATGGACTTCAGATCCTGGCGCAAGTGTACACCTAGGTCCTTCACGGAGGATATAGGATGTAGTGGTTGGCCGTCAAGGGTGAAGATTCGACCTTCAGCACCCTTCCTTAAGCACATAAACGCAGACTTGACTGGGTCGACTGGGAGATGAACTTTTGCAGATTAGGTGCGTTGGCGGTTGTGCTCTTGTTGTAGTAAACCACAGTAGTCAGGAGCGTCAATTTCTCTCAAAATCTTCATGCCATCCGCAAACAAAACACAAGACGACCGGAAAAGCTGGGTTAGATCATTTATGTGGATCAGGAACAGAGTGGGCTCCAACACAGTGGCTTGAAGCACGCTACATGTATTGGGATACCAGTCAATTAGATAGCCGTCGACATGTACCCTCCATTTTCATCCAACAAGAAAGTCGCGGAATTACCGGTGCAGTGATCCACCGATATCACACATTCTGAGTTTGTGAAGGAGAACCTCATGGCTGACCTTATCGAACGCTCTACTGAAATCGATGAATATCGCGTCACAAGCAAGTTTGTAATACATTATCAACATTGCATAAAATTTTGCTGTGCGAGCGTCAAGAACTCTTTAACTGTAGCAACTGCAACAATCCCTTCTTCATGACTTTCTCAGCAATCTTTGCCAAAATAGGTGTCAGACAAATTGGCCTGTAATAGTCTGCGTGGCTACGGTTGCCGCCTTTCGGAATAGGCTTCACCACCGAATATTTTCATTCAATCGGCCACGATATTTCGGACAGCAACCAGTTGAAAAGGTCAGTCACAACAAGTGAGACGATGACCGAAAGTGGCTTGAGAATCAGTGGGTGAAGCGCATCAGGTCCGGCAGCCTTGGTGCCGTCAATGCTGGCGAGTAGTTGACGTACCTATGCAACGCCGCAATCCAGACTGTCGAGTTCGGTACACATCGAATTTAGAACAGACACTTGGTCATTTGTAAATACAGAAGGCAAGTGTGCCACCAACGCGGACGCACGCTCAGTGCTGGAGGTTATAGGCTGTCCGTTCGAACAATCCAGCACTGGCATATTACCTGCCAGCTTCAAGCGTCGCTTCATGTTAGCAAAGATTCCCTTTGGGATGGTCTTCGCAGTGATTGCGAGTTACTCTTCGAAATGTCGGCGCTTATTCAATTTGTAGTGTTTCAGAGGTTCCCCTGAACTTTATACTCTTTGTACTCTTTGGCAGAGCCAGAGAGGAGGAATCTGTCCCACAGTCTGCGCGGCCTCCGAGCCACATTTCCATACTCCATGTCACAACAGTGAGGTTTGATCGGTCCAAATTTGACATTGAAAGAGCACAGATTGGGAACACAATGATGTTAACATCTCTTTTATACATATCCAACAGTCTTCCACGGATGCAACTTGTGATAGAAACCAATCCAGTTGACTCGCAGCTTGACCTAGACTATCGAAGTCTGTTTACCAATAGTTGTGAGCTGGTTCCAGAAGACGTGAATACAGCAAAGGTACTTCCATATCAGCCATGAGCACTGAGTGGTCGCTTGTAGCCAGGCGCTCCAGGATACGAACGTCATGCACGTGTTTTTCATAGCTCGTTAGCATCAGGTCAAGGCAAGACGGGGTTGAGCGTGCTGTTATGTGTATTGCTTAAAATATGTGTTGCGATGCACCAGTTTCAAGTACCGAATTCACGAACTTTGCCTCAACCTCACCATGTCCTGGTATCAAATGCACACCAGGCCATCCTATTGGAGGACAGTTAAAATCAGACGTAAGTAGAGAGTGTGGATGACTCCAGTGGGTTCGAAGATGAGGCAGCCAATCCAAACAACGAATCAAGGGGCCGCGATAGACTGCGCCCATAAGTAGTTCTCCGCGCCTGAGATGGATGGAGCACGACAGCAGCTCACACCAACCCTCGTCATTTCGGTAGGTGCTCACAAGTCTTCCACGCAGCGAAGACCGGATTTAGAGCAAAACACCACCGTGGGCATTCGTTAGTCTATCGCAGCAAAAGCAGGAGTAACCGTTGAGTTCAAGTTCCTGTGTGTATAAGTCTGAATGCAGCTATGCCTCTGTGACTCCCAATACGTCTGGCCCCCCAGACGCAGCGAAATGACAAAGCTCATTACGCTTGTTCTGCACACTGCAAACGTTGGTAAGGCCATTTGCAGGCCGTAGCAGGAATCGCCGGGTGTGCTTGAAATATGAGCGACCTGTTTATCTTGATTCACAGATTCTTGGAAATCACCCGAAAATTGCCGATATAGAGATTTGCTTCCCTTACCAGTACGTTTTTCAGCTCAATGATGGTAGACTTGAGCCGTTCCCGGTTTACTCGGTCCAGGTCTGGACCCACATGGATCTACCAAACTCTCAGTCTACTTAGGCGGGACAAAATCAGTTTTGGGCTGGCTTTGTCCACAAAAATGATTCTCATAGGCCGATTTTGCTGATCACATTGGTATCCAAGACGAGTAAGTTTTCTCACTTTTACTGAATCCTCAGCAGCGTCGAGGAGTCTGACAGTTAGCCTCTGTGAAAACTCGACAACATGGTCGTAACGCACTTGGGGTGATGGATCACTGGACTGCGGCGTGTGGAAGAGCACGAAGTTTTACCGCCTCTGTTCCCACAAGGTTGAACTTGCAGGGCGAACTATATTACGAGCCTCACATGGTTTTGCTAACTGTTGACTTACAGAAGTTAAACACCCAATATCCTTTCGTAATTTCGTCCTTTGTTCTTTCCAGTGGTCTTCAGCATTCAGGCTTTCACCTACTGGGACATGAGTGCTCGTTGGACACAGCACAGTTAAAAATTTTATGATAGTGCAACTGGGCTTCGCACGACGGTTAGACGTCGTGCCGGTGATTTTGCAAGGATAGAGGATGAAGACTGAACTGAAAGCTGAAGACTCTTCAGGCTAGGTTGTTAGGTCAAACACACGGAGCTGTTTGCTACGGAATGATGAAGCCTACACGTCGGCTTAACTCTTCTTGACTGTATCTTGTTGCAGCAACTTTCACATAAATCTAGCATGAAATCGTGTTGGATTTCACGAAGACGATGAAAATGCTCAACTGATATTGCAACACATAAAATGTGGTATTTAACTTATCACGAAACTCACGTGAAGGCATTTGCACGATATCCGACTATGTTGGAACAAGTACCACAAAGGGATTGCTTTAGCGTTATGAATAATCCGAAAACAAGATGGCAACCAATTGCTGGAGAAATTGGCGATAGAAATATCGCCGAAAGCAAGCGGTGAAAACCAAAGTATTTATAGTGGAAAAGTTCAGAATCAGAACTGGACTTGATTTCGTTCAAAACATAGCACGTCTCAAAATTGAGTCAGATGAGTTGATGGTCAGATTCGATGTCACATCACTTTTCACAAATGTACCCAAAGCAGACGCGCTAGGAAAAGCGATACGTCATCTAAATGAAGACGTCACTTTGAATGATCGTACGAAACTGACAGTTTGCCAGTTAAACGAGGGCATGACAGTGTGTCATAACAAGTAAATAAATAAATAAATGATATATTTCTCGACATGCGAGACACAGGCAGACTACAAGCCTGATCATGTGGTACAACAAAGTCGGGTAGTGGAGAGGGATATTCAGTGATCGATTGTGTTCACATAGGAATGTTTCAGTGTCAAAGCAATTAAAAATAGTCAAGGAGTAGGAGTAGTAGAAGTTGAGAGTAATAATAAAAGTGGATATAAACTGTCAGTTTAATTTGAGTACTACGACCCATCATAAAACCGTCTCCCGGAGACCTGCTTCCACACTTCTCTTCCACATCTCATCTGGCCATGTGCTATTGTGGCGTTATATGTATACAGTTATGTGGGGGCCTGTGATATATATTAAGCTCTCCCCATCGTATAGCCATCTTTTATCTGATATGTTTCCAGCACTGTATTGTTTTTCAGTCGAAACTTTGCAGTCAGGAACAAGGTCTCACCATGGGATCGCCAATGTCCCCTGCACTGGCGAACCTGCATATGGAAGACTTCGAGAACAGGACGTTCACAAACACCATAAACTCACTAAACGTTTGGTGGCGTTATGTAGACGACACCATTGTACTTGTTAAACGGGATAAGAAGGACGAGTTGCTTGATCACTTAAACTCCATTGATAAGAGAATACAGTTTACTATTGACTTGGAATCTTGTAGCGGCACAATACCATTTCTTGAATGCCTGGTTCACAGGAATGGGGGAAATATTAGAATGACGATATATCGCAAGCCAACGGATACTGATGGCGTACTTCACTACACTTCCGGTCATCCGAAACAGGTTTACGCTGGGATAGCCTCAGCGCTGTTCTACAGGGCACAAACCTTGTGCACGATGGAGGAGGACAAAGCGGCTGTGCGAAAAGTGGCAATGAGCAAACTATTAGAACGTAGTTACCCAAGACGGCTAGTCAAACGTCAATTGCATAAAGTGCTGCACCAGCAGTCAAGACCCCCAGCCGAGTGGATAGGGACGGTCGGAATTCCGTACAAGAAAGGCAATTCGGAGGTAATTCGGAGGGTATTAAACAAGAAAGATACAAGCGTGATCTTTCAGCGAGGTCGAGCTTTAAGTTCAGCGCTGGTACACCTGAAGGACCCGCTTCCCAAGGATAGGACGACTAACTGTGTTTATAAAATTAAATATAAGGACTGTGCACATGTATATAGGCCAAACAGCGAGAGAATTGCCCACACGAATTTCGGAGCATACGAGGCGGGTTTCAAGACTACCAAGAAACGAGTTTGGATACCAGGCAATAGTAAGTGACTCGGCGGTAGGTGTGCATGCATTAGACACGGGACAGCAGATGGACCTCGAAAACGTTGAGGTCATTAGGAGGGGGATACGATCAAACCCTCAGCGGTTGATTGCCGAGGCGGTAGAAATTGCCAATTCTGACGACTGCGTGAACAGGATGGAGGGGGTAGAACTCCCTAATGCGTGGCGGGTAGTCTTTAGCCAGCCAGCTTGACGAGCATCCGTGCGTGAATCAGATTGGAAAGTGCAAACCGACTCCCATTGTCAACACTATGAGCTTATCCGTCATTGTAATGACTCATATATGAACCCCGGGGCTATTCCCACTGTGACCAAAGCACCTGAGGTGACATCACGAACTGTTATTATAATGACATCATGGTTCAAGTCTCGGGTAACGTGGTTATCGTCCCTGTTCGCTATAAAATCCCACACTAATTGCACACTGATTCACCTGGTCTGACGAAGCCATTGTGTCGAGGGCGAAACGTTATCAAAATACTATACTAATAGATTGTTTCCAAACCTCTCTGAACTCAGTACCACAAGGTGATTTATAGAGCAATGTGAAATAATCCGAAAACAAGATGGCAACCAATTGCTGGAGAAAATGGTGATAGCAAGATAACCGAAAGCAAGCGGTAAAAAACAACATATTTATAGCGGAAAAATTCAGCATCAGAACTGGAAAATCAAAGTGAAAATCAAAGGATTTATAGTAGAAAAAATCAGAACTTAAAACTGGATTGCATATAAATTTCCGCGAAATAATTCCAATGAAGGAAGAAACCCAACACCAAGTTATCTCGTCAACACAGTCAAACGTAATCAACCGGAGGACGCTATCCGCACCCACCGCGAGAATATTGGAGAATCGATACGTGTGCGATTTCGTATAGGAAATGCGTGATTGTTAAGGCAGTGTGAGGTAATCAGCAAAAATACGTCACTGCGTATGAGGGAGTTGTTCTCAAATTGATGTTTTAAAACCTTTGCAGCTTCAACATTTACGTGCTGTGTTGTTTCATTAGGGCTTACACTCAATTGAATAATTTACCTACGTACTGCTGATGTAGTCAGCGGATTGTAAACTAAGGTCATGTTCGCTGGGTAGGTAAGAGCATCATTGGATCTGTAGCCATTGTTCCAACTATACCTTTTTACACGCATATTAGCGTATTGTACCAAGCTTTTAGCGTGGTTCATTTTCGAAATAGCGTGCGGTACTTTCAAGTTAACGAGGCTGAGAACGCCGATTTGGCGTCCTTGACACTCTCATTGGTTATGGGACGTAAACCAATGGGACACCGGTTAGAAGCTGCCAGCATAAGAGACAGACAGTCCAATGAAAGTGGTCGAGCATCACCTTCTGTTCTGCCTTGATGCCCCTCTGGAGTAAACCTCGATGCCCCTCGAGTAAACCTCAATGATTGGTCTCCAACCTGAAACCGACCAATAGGCAAATTGTGATGCGTGTCAAAGGAGGAGATGCTAGCTACCACATTATCCAAAGCTTAAGACTTAACCAGTGTGGACAGACATACTAACCAGCACATAATGCGGTCTATGGCGATCACTGGCGGCTACCTAATGGTGGCTTTTTCAGCGGCCTAACCATGGTAGCGGAGACAGGCAACCATCTAACTGGTATTCCACAGTGCAGCATTGGCTGCTAGGCGGTTAGACAATTGTGTGCGAATGTCATTGCAACGATCCTGGGGGACATAGTTCCCACAGAAGTTAGTAGACCAACATGAAGCTGAACAACGACAATTCTAAGGTTGCTTGATTCGATCACAGTTGATGACTCAACAAAAAATAATAGGATTGCAATTGTGGCGTTGACACGACGTCAGTGAGTGTTCGTTTGTCTCCATACCCATGGGCGAAATGTTAGTCAGTTGTCGCTTCAGTGTCTCTATATTTGGCGTTACGTAAAGGTCATAGGAACCTATGAATTCTTAGGATAATTAGGTTTCACTTCCATATGGTCGCCCATGGTGACGTAGACAGAGAATAAGCTCACTGGTATTCCGCACGTCAGCAATGGCTGCTAGGTAGTTATACAATTTTGTGCGATTGTTATTGCGATGATCATGGGGACATTGTTCCTATTGAAGTTAATAGACCAACCTGAAGCTGAACAACGGAAATTCTAGTTTTGCTTACTTCTATCACAGTTGATGGCTCAACAAAATGTGAGAGGATTCCAAGTGTGGCATTGACACGACGTTAATGAGTGTTCGTTTGTCTCCTAACCCATGGGAGAATTTGTTAGTCAGTTACCACTTCAGTGCCTACATGTATCGCGTTATGTAAAGGTCATAGGAACCTATGTATTCTTAGGATAATTAGACTTCACTTCCATATGATCGCCCATACGTGTTGAGACGCTTTAACAAGTGGCTCTCCAAATGGAACCATTATAAGCACAGTCAATGCAGATGGAACCTCCCTATTACGTCAATGGACTGGCATGCTCTCCTCAAGGAATCGGCATTACTCAACAAAGTAACACTTAAAGGGGCCACAATGACTACGGTGTTTATACATGCCACATCGTCCTGGTAGAAAGAACGCAAGACTTATGATTAGTGGCGACGCAGGCATGTTACTCTGGTACTTCAGGTGAGTACTTGGAACAGATAAACACTGTTGTCTCACCCACGGGCGTTCCTACAATGTGTTTGGAATCATTTACAATGGCAACCGCGCCCACTAAGCCTGCTATGGATCACTGTTTCAGCTAGTCTTAGAAGCATTCATGTATGCACGCCGTGACACAGGTTGTAATCGACTTAGCAACTACTTGGAAACATTTTGTCATTGGGAAGTAGGTAACTCCCGAGACGTTGTTGAAGGAGGAAAATTTCTCCAAACTCTATGCTTACTATGCGTATGCAATGCTCGTAGGCACCTCATATCAGGGCCGTGGGGTCACTTGAGTTTTAAAGCTTATCAATCACTCGGAAGTGAAGGGTAAATATCATGTTGAAACGCAGGATTGACATGTATCTTACGACCTTAACATAACGGCAGGACCATGGGTCTTGTAGCGGTAACTGATTACCGAAGTGGCGCACAGGTGGGGCGTCGAACGAACACTCACTAATATCGTGTCACCGCCACACTAGGAACCCTCCTCTCTGGAACAATGGCTACGGATCCAATGATGATCTTACCTACACAGCGAACTTGATCTTAGTATACAATGCGCCGACTACATAAGCAATACCTATCGACGCTATTCACAGGAGTGTACGGCCAACTGAAAAAAACACAGCACGAGAAATTTGTAGCTGTAAAGCTTTTTAAAAATTCTATTTGCCAAGTTCTAGCTTTACTTCCTTTATACGAATTATTGCATTGTTTCTGATTACCTCACACTGCCAAAACAATCACACGCACATCCTAAGGTAAGTCGCACACCTATCTATTCTCCAGATTGCTCGCAGTGGCACGATTACACTATGCATCACGTGTGGCCAGATAGGCTAGCGACCAAGGTAGGTAACTTGCATTCAACCGGTAAGCCTACAAAGGTTCCCTTCCAACAGGGTTGCAGCCAATCCGCTTCCTATCACTACTCAATTAGTTGTCATCACGCTCGTGTAAGCCTTCAAAGCCCCTCTTACAACAGGCTGCAAACGTTACAACCTCAAAAAGCCACCAATCCGCTTCTTATTACCACTCACAGATTTCCTCTCGCCCACGTGCTAGTGATAGCTCCTTACGCCAGATTGGCAGCATGACCAATCACGTACTATGTCTCCCATTGGCTGATCATCCTCGACACCATTGAAGTGTGCTGATACACCAATTGCGATCAACAGACAGGCGACCGACAAACGGAGTGAATGGTACAGCGGTTGCAAGCCCACTACCAGCCTGTAGGTAGTTTTAAACAAAACAATCGTTCCAAAATATGCTCTTGTTTAAAAGTACCATCACATTCTGTGCCGCACCCATGCGCGCCTGAAGGAAAGTCGAGGCGTTCTCTCTGGATTCAGACCGTCCAATCGACATGATTGAAAGCGTCCATACGACTGCACGCGCGCAGTGTCACACTTGTTAGTCTTCCGTTTGGTGGGGCCACAGACTCGACCCCAAAGTGCATCGCGTCATACGCAGCGGACCAATGTGGTCCAGATCACACGAGGAGTTTATTAGGCCAAAGAACAGGTAACATTACAGCAAGTGATCGATAGTACTGGTTAACCAGCGACTTCGTCGTCGTGTCGAGGATGATCAACCAATGGGAGACATAGTACGTGATTGGTCATGCTGCCAATCTTGCGTAAGGAGCTATCACTAGCACGTGGGCGAGAGGAAATCTGTGAGTGGTAGGATTGGTGGCTTTTTGAGGTTGTAACGTTTGCAGCCTGTTGTAAGAGGGGCTTTGAAGGCTTACACGAGCGTGATGACAACTAATTGAGTAGTGATAGGAAGCGGATTGGCTGCAACCCTGTTGGAAGGGAACCTTTGTAGGCTTACCGGTTGAATGCAAGTTACCTACCTTGGTCGCTAGCCTATCTGGCCACACGTGATGCATAATGTAATCGTGCCACTGCGAGCAATCTGCAGCGCTGACTTGTTTGATACTAGGTGTTATTGAAGAAAGCTATAACCTCGGATCTCGTTACGCTTCAGGTCTGTTTCGGTACTTAGTTTTGTATAGATATTATGAGAGAACGCAATCACACACAGATAAGTTGTGACAAATGGGAGAAGCACGGCGATGGCTGTCTACCATGACAAGGTACACATCGTTCGCTTTGCATCAGAAATCCCACAGAGACTGTCTGTGAAAAGCTTTTGGAAAGGAAGAGTCTTAGGTCATCTCCTTGCATGGCTGGATACGTTTCTCGGTTCTGCGGTCAGCGCATTACGATAACTAACGATGTAAGATGCTTCCATAGCTTTTTTTACGGTCTGCGACGCGTGAAGCACGTACGTTTGCGTGTACAATATTTCATCTCACTTGCGCTGTAAGTACCTTTTTCTGTCTTTACAGTCCGTATGAATTTTTCAAAATGCCGCTGCATTGTAATAGGCATAATGTTCAGAAGAACTTTGTTACACAAGTCACCTTGTGGACAATTATTGAACTCTACATCCAAAACGAAGATAAATGTTGTTGTGTTTCCGCCTTTTACCCACTGGTACAGAGGATTTGGTTGGCACAGACTTATATTGCATCACATTACATTTTCCTCATGTATACAAACGATGTATTTCAGAACATATCGCATGGTACTGGCTCTTCTCTTGCTCATGACATCAAATTCGTCGACTCACCTGAAGTGCAAATACCTGAGAAGCCATACGTCTCAATCAGGAAGATCTCAGTACACTTGATTCCTGGTGCCACTTGTGGCAGATGTCATTCGCTGTAGCAAGTGTAATAGCTTTCCGTATATATGTCCATTACCGCCAGACAGTTTAGCACACGCATCTCGCAATACAGGACAGTTCGCGAACTGGGTGTGCGATATTCTGTCACCTTTAATTTTTCTGCACACTGCTACTTCCAAGTGTTGAAGGCAATGAAGACCATCGGCTATACATGTAGCCACTTTCATCCCAAGGATTCTAGAATCTGGCTATAGAAAGCATATGTACTACCAACCAATAAAACTGTTCAATGGTCTAATGGAATCTTCGAAATTCAGACGACCATGCTCTCGATAGGGTCCAGCGACGCTTCACGAAGTAATTATGCGCTTATTTCTCAAAAATGACACACAGAGCTGGCTGCACCGAACTTGGAATTGACCCAGTCTAGCTTCAGCGATCGAAGGTGAACCTGCGCCTTCTTTTTAGAATCATAAACCATCATTCGCACAGTGCAGAAAACGTTGTTCACATGTCTGAGAACAACAGGTATCGCATTGCAACAAGGCATCGAATGTTACCATTCCGACGTGCACCGCGAAACAGTAAATGTTTATTTCTAATCCATTATTCTAAGATAGGGAACAAATGACCAAAAGACATCCGAACATATTGTTCAAGCTTGTGATAACTAGTTATCTGGCCGTTCCAAACGGCGTTATCTTTGGGGCATCTCAATCCCTGGATGATGCATTTGAAAACGGTAATGGTGCTTGACAAATATTCCGTATAAATCAGGCGTGTAAAATAAATAATCACTCGCATAGCACGCGCTAGTGCACAGCCACACATATTTCCCGCTTTTGCATCTACCACTTGTTTGTAAACTACAGTGTTGCATTTCCTGTTTGAAAAATCAGCATAGGTTTTGGCTTAATTGTGCAACTCATTCATACATGAAATTCATGTTCAAGTCATTCAAGCTCGCTATGTGAGGGCGCGAAACGATTACAGTGTAGTACTGTTGATTGATCTATCCCTTCCCGTGAACGTTTTTTCGCATGGACGAGAAATACGAGGTATTAGTTCCGTTTTTTATTTAACTAGTTTGCTTTTCTGTCCGTCACTCACTGCATATTCTACAAACAATTGCGTTACTCATCCATATTGAATACAGATTTCGTAAATTAAGAATGACACTTGCTGTACAACTGATCGTTTCCCACATGGGAACGTATCCCGTCTGTCCGGAAAAAATACACATTTATGTAGTTAATTCAGAATTCTACAACCATCCTGAATGCTCAGTTCATTTCTTGGACTGTGGAAATGCCCTCCGACCCTCATCTACTCTATCCGGCCAAAAACGTATGACATTTGACAGTTCCGGATAACCCCTTGTTTCCATTGTTGTCAGTGGCAAATCATGCAACCAAGATATCACCTGCACCAATTCTCCCCAAACTGATATGTGACTTGGAACTTCTCGTAACGGGAGTCAGCAGACAGCATTGCACACTGATTCTCCTTACCGTGGAGATCTTAATTGGTACTGATTACCAACAGGTATTCGGGCCCAGCGAAGCATACGGAACGATGACATTCGGTTTATTGCTTTTGATTCCTATCGAATTCCAACAATGGCTTTCGGCCTAGACGTATTGCAAGTTTCCTTAGTGAGAACAACGCGACCATTTGGTGAGCAATTGTTTTCAATGCTTCATCTTCGGACCATTACAACCATATTTGGGGCTAAAATAGGAGCAAAATGGACTTAGTTACTAGAGGTTACGTACGTGAAAAAGCGAAACAAATTAATTACATGTTACGGAGTTTGACCTAAGGCCGTTGGCCTAAGTAGCCTCCGTTTTCGCGGGCCAAGGAAGCTGAAGAGCCCGGATTAGCATCTTTTGTGAGCATAAAGACGGTTGCGATGAGCGATTGCAACTAGCTTTGGCCGTCGCAAGACCGACATACGTTGCTTCACAGGCACACTCGAGCTGATCAATAATCATGGAGGCGGTCAGCAGGGCAGCTTATCTTTGTTTCGTGAACGGACGAGTGGTTCAGTCGCCTCATTCTTGCCACACCTAACGTCTGCCATTACGCTTCACGCAGCTGGACCGCGTGAATCGAAGCTAATTATCGATCGCACACCTCACCTCAGGCAGTGGTGAATCTCACGCCACCGTGCATCAGAGCACTGATTCAGCAGCACTCTATGTCCCATGCACGACGTGCGTCTGTAGCACTCGCTCACCACCGCATAGCCAAGTTGATTCGGGTCGCTTTATTAAAATGAGGATACGCCTCGGTTGTCCGGAAGGTAGGGCACTACCAAGTCTTCATGTTTCGACGTTGTGACTCCCCTACAATACTCGGCGTGAATTCGCAGACTGACACTTCAGGTAAGTAAACCGCAGTCGTAGTACAGGCCTAGTAAGGGGCTGAGCTGTGCGCTACACTGTTCTCACAACGCTTGTCCGGGTGACATCCACTGCGGCCCCACGCGCTATCGGTACAAATGTCCACAGCCGAACATGTGGCCGGACATGTGGGCGAAGTGACGAGACACGGGCATGACCACAATCATGCGACAAATTATGTCACAACAGGATAAGCGAATTCACCACACCGAATGGGGTCAAATGCATAGAGGACTTGATTGGTTTAAGTAGCCGTGATGACATATTTTCCCAGATCGTCCTGGAAAGCTCATTGTGCCAACACAAAATGACACGAAGTGGTCCGTATGTGCGCCACTCGTTCGAAGTGAGGAACAGGATACTGACCGTGTATGAAGAAGGAAACGATTGGAGGCGCCTCGCCAGTTTACTTCACGTGAAACTGAACACTTGCCGCAATTGACTAAATATGTTGAAGTCGACCGAACCAGGAGGTCAACACGGGGGTGCTCGTTGCAGAGTGATGACAGAGAGCCACATTGACTCTCTGGTTGAGTGGGTTTCGGCGGAACTCACCATAACCCCTGCAAAACTCCGCTTGCGTTTGAAAGCTGAGTTCGACGCTGAGGTCTGCACCAGTACTGTTGCCAGATACTTATAAATAAATAAATAAATAAATAAATAAACGTTTTATTCCTCAGCAGCGCGAGGCACAGACCAATTGGGTGGTCTATCAAGATGGCGATTGATAACGATGAAGAAGTTACACACAATTCCTGAACACGCAGGTGAACAAACAGCGACGGAAATTGTTCGTCCTGCAGCTATTACATTTGCAAGCGGAAGGAAAGGAACCAATGTGGATCGACGAGACGAACTTTACTCTCTTTCGTGCACGAACTCGGGGCCGTTCACCACGTGGGAGCCGAGTACAGTGTACTGTGGCAAACAGTCGCGGGCAAAATGTGCACCTTGTGGGAGCCATGACAAAGGACGCGTTGATAGCGTTCTCCGTGTTACGTGGAAACTACAATAAACAAAGATGTGCGAAGTGGCTGCGACAGTTGCTAGATGCGCAAGATGCGGATGTTATCGAACGGTACCTACTGATTCGTGACAACGCGCCGTGCCACACAGCTTTGGAAAACTTGTTCCAAGAAGAACAGTACCGATCAGGGAGGATGTTACGATTACCCCCATACTCTCCGGCGCCGAACCCTATCGAGAGGATCTGGAGTGTAATCAAAAGCTACGTCAAGCAAGCGATGAGGAGCAGGTATGGGGAAATGCTCCGAGGGGACACTGATTGTGTTCTCAGCCAAAGCGAGCGACGCATCATATTCCTGGAGCAGGCTGTGTCAGAGGCAGGATCACGTGTGGCACCACGTCACTGCAAGAACATGGTTCAGCACGTGACAGGGAATTACGGACGTGCTATTCACATGTCCGATTTGTAACTAATTTTCATCTGATTAACATATACTTTTACACATAGAAATGGTGTTTTTCTTTTTCCATCGCCGAGTGGTTGCGTGGAATACTACATGCCCCACCTGCAATATGCAGGCTAGCGATAGTGGAACACACTGGCGCCTGTTTAGAAACGAGTGCACAACGTCGTTCAGCGTACCCGTTTCCGTATATGTGCCGTGAAATACGTATTGCGATATTATACCCATGGAATTGATAAAACACAAGATAGCGAAGAGCACTCTTTTCGATAAATCTCACCAGGTGTTTACAATTATAAAATAGAAAGTTGAAGCGGGATAGGCTGGTGAAGCGCGACAAAGGTTAACGAATCAAAGCGAGGCAGAAAGTCAGCTGTCCTAATCGATAAATTGGTCAATCCACTCAAGCTGCGGCTACCACAGTATACGTAGGCAGACATAGATACACACATACAGGCACACACGTATGCTCACGAGACATATGACGTGCTTTTCAACTGATTGAGTGACGCATTCATCACCCGGTCCATTCCGTATCTTATATTCTATATCAATTTACTTGCACTTGTGGTGTGAAGTACCTCGGACATACGACTACGCGTCTGTCTAAACGGATATCGGAGCACTGCAGAAAGGTACTGTCGGTTGCATCAATTCTACCCTAAAACATTTGGTCGATAGTGGACATCAAATTAAGGCTACGGAGGCTTTCAAAGTGTCTTATGTTGTCCCAAAACGCTACCCCAAGGAGCTTAGGAAACGAATGTTACGGACGGCCGAAGACATTGTGGTCAGGCTTACACAACTTGAACTATGCAAACAGAGAGCGCTTATTCAAGCGCTCCTTCTGCCCTGGGGCTAACACACTTCCAAACAGCTTCCACTTCACACGCTGAACACCACCGGGTGATGAGTACGTCACTCAATCAGTTAAAAAGCACGTCATATGTCTCGTGAGCATACGTGTGTGTCTGTATGTGTGTATCTATGTCTGCCTACACTTTGTACTTATCGCGTATTCACATTTAACCAATTTCTTCCATATGCTCATTTAGCGAGTATTTATGTCGTCATAGCGTTTACCTTACTCGATATCGGCATTTCGAATGATTGGTTGTTGTTTGACATCCCAGGTGAGGCTGCACTTGATGTGCATGTTGACAAGGTGCCTACCTGTCTATTACTCACTACCTCGTCCATCTGGCTCCAGGAGACAGTTGGTCGTTGCTGGAGGGGACAGGGTGCACGGTGCTTGTGGCCGTGTTAGGATCAAAGAGTGGTTCCATGCAGTCAGTGTGGAGCGGACTACGGTCCAGCCACCGCCTTGTGTGCACTTGATCCCCAAATACAGTGTGCTTGTGTTTGCCTGTGAAGGAGTGTGGGCCGGCGCCGTTGATGAAATGTGGCTCCCATCCGCATGCCTCCCGGTCTTATTGCTTCGGGTTTACACTGGATAATGGGTGTGTGGATGGAACTGTGGGTGGTGCAGCGCAAGCCATC
>OX104070.1:78296193-78409355 GCA_944474145.2 Dicrocoelium dendriticum
CTTAGGTTCCATAGCGTTAGCACAACATACTAGGCCACATTTGATCCACTTTCCTATTGCGCCAAGCACTCTTAAACCTCCTGGACCGCACCGGCCTCCGGCTCCGAATGCCCATAGGTCTCAAACAAAGGCTTCTCTTCCTTTGAGCATCGATTAAAGTTCTCATTGGCATAAGAAACAGCCTCATGATACTGGCCTCCGTCTGGCTCATTACCTGTATGCTTGCTCCCCTGCAAAGTTGCAATTTCAGGTCTCTGATGGACTTTTGCCTCTCGGCTCCGCCATCATAAATCACAGCTCACAATTACGTTCCCCTCTCTTGTTCGGCCTCTCCTTTGGTCCATATCGCTTCGGTTCAATGGCGGTAGAGTTATCACTAGCGTTAGCGCAACATCCCACGCTTCCTTTGCTACTGTGGTACTCAGTATTAAACCTCTTCGAATAGTTTGGTCTCTCAGTCCCTAACTGCCCATAGGCATCAAAAAAAGACCTCTCTTATTTTGAGGATCGGCTGCCACCGATTAAGGTTCCCAATGATACTAGTGACGGACTGATGGTTCTCCTCTCCGTCCGATTCACTATCTGTGTGCCTAACCCTAGGCGTCGCTATATATTCTTGCTCCTGTGGCTCTCACTCCTAAACATTTTGGACTAGTCCGGCCTCTCAGGCTCCAAATGCCTATAGGTCACAAACCAAGGCTTCTCTTCCTTTGCCAACATCGATCAAATTCTCATTGACGCAAGTAACAGCCTTATGTACTCGCCTCCGTCTGATACCTTATCAGTATGCTTGGACCCCTGCAAATTGCAATTTCATGTCTCTGTTTGACTCTTGCATCTCTGCTCCCCTATCATACATATTAGCTTACAAGTACGTTCCCCTCTTGTTTGGCCTCTCTTTTGATCCAAATCGCATCGGTTCGATGGCGGTATAGGTGCCTATAATGTCAGGGCATCTTACTAGCCCCCGTTTGATTCTCTTTGCTGCTATGGCACTCATCGTTAAACCTATTGGACTACTCCGGCCTCTCAAGCTCCAAATGCCTATAAGTCTTAAGCCAAGGCTCTTTTCCTCTGAGGATCGGCTGCCATCGATTAATGTTCTCAATGGTATAAGTAACGGCTTCATGAATTTCGTCTCCGCCCGATTCATTATATGTATGCCTAATCCCAGGCGTCGCTACATATTCTTGCTCCTGTGGCTCTCACTCCTAAACCTTTTGGACTAGTCCGGCCTCTCAGGCTCCAAATGCCTATAGGTCTCAAACCAAGGCTTCTCTTCTTTTGAGCACCAATTGAATTCCCATTGACACAAGTAACAACCGCACGTACTCCCCTCCTTCTGATACATTATCAGTATGCTTGGACCATGCAAATTGCAATTTCATGTCTCTGATTAAGTTTTGCATCTTGGCTTCACTATCATGCATCTCCGCTCATAATTACGTTCCCCTCTCTTGTTTGGCCTCTCTTCTGGTCCATATCGCATCGGTTCGATGGCGGTATAGGTGCCTCTAACGTCAGCGCATCTTTCTAGCCCCCGCTTGATTCTCTTTGCTACTGTGGCACTCATTGTTAAACATATTGGACTACTCCGGCCTCTCAGGTTCCAAATGCCTATAGTCCCAGACTATGGCTTCTCTTCCTCTGAGGATCGGCTGCCATCGACTAAGGTTCTCAATGGTATAAGTAACGGCCTCATGATTCTCGTCTCCGTCCGATTCATTAGCTGTATGCATGGACCCCTACGAAATCGAAAATTCCGGTCCTTGATTAATTTTTACTCTCGGCACCACGTCCATTCTTCTCAGCTCACAAGTATCGTCTACATCTCTTGTTTGGCCTCCCTTTTGGTCCATATCGCATTCGTTTAAAGCTGGTGTAGGTACCAATAGCGTCAGCACAACATCCTAGGCCTCCTTTGATTATCTTTCCTACTGTGGCACTCACTCTTAAACCTTTTTGACTAGTCCGGCCACTCAGGCTCCAAATGCCTATAGGTCTAAAGCCAAGGCCTCTTTTCCTCTGAGGATCGGCTGCCATCGATTAAGGTTCTCAATGGTATAAGTAACGGCATCACGACTCTCGTCTCCGCCTGATTCATTATATGTATGCCTAATCCCAGGCGTCGCTATATATTCTTGCTCCTGTGGCTCTCACTCCTAAACATTTTGGACTAGTCCGGCCTCTCAGGCTCCAAATGCCTATAGGTCTCAAACCAAGGCTTCTCTTCTTTTGAGCAACAATTGAATTCCCATTGACACAAGTAACAACCGCATGTGCTCCTCTCCGTCTGATACCTTATCAGTATGCTTGGACCCCTGCAAATTGCAATTTCATGTCTCTGTTTGACTCTTGCATCTCTGCTCCCCTATCATACATATTAGCTTACAAGTACGTTCCCCTCACTTGTTTGGCCTCTCTTTTGTTTTATATCGCATTGGTTCAATGGCGGTATAGGTGCCTATAACGTCAACGCAACTTACCAGGACCCGTTTGATTCTCTTTGCTGCTATGGCACTCATCGTTAAACCCATTGGACTGCTCCGGCCTCTCAGGCTCCAAATGCCTATAGGTCTCAAGCCAAGGCCTCTATTCCTCTGAGGATCGGCTGCTACCGATTAGGATTCTCAATGGTATAAGTAACGGCTTCATGATTTTCGTCTCCGTCCGATTTATTATCGGTACGCTTGGTTCCCCTACCTTAATCGAAAGCTCATGTCCTAGATTAATCTTGCCTCTCGGCTCCACTATCATTCTACTCAGCTCACAATTATCGTCTCCCTCTATTGTTTGGCTTCTCTTTTGGTCCAAATCGCATCGGTTCAGTGACGGTACAGGTACCTCTAACGCCAGCGCAACATTTTAGCCCCCGTTTGATTCCCTTTGCTACTGTGACACTCATTATTAAACCTACTGGACTTGTCCGGCCTCTAGGGCTCCTAATACCCATCGGTCTCAAAACAAGGCCTCTCTTATTCGAGCATCGGCTGCCGTCGGCAAACCTTCTCATTTGTATAATTAACTGCCTTAGGTACTCTCCTCCGTCTGGTACATTACCTGCATGCTTTGTCCTTCTACTGAAATTGAAATTTCAGGTCCCTGGCTGAGTTTTGCATCTCGGCTCCACTCTCATGCTGCTCAGCTCACAATTACGTCCCCTCTCTTGTTTGGCCTCTTCTCTGGTCCATATCGCATCGGTTCAATGGTGGTTTAGGTTCCCTTAGTGTCAGCACAACATACTAGGCCACATTTGATTCGCTTTCCTACTGCGCCACGCACTCTTAAACCTCCTGGACCGCACCGGCCTCCGGCTCCGAATGCCCATAGGTCTCAAACATAGGCTTCTCTTCCTTTGAGCATCGATTAAAGTTCTCATTGGCATAAGAAACAGCCTCATGATACTGGCCTCCGTCTGGCTCATTACCTGTATGCTTGCTCCCCTGCAAAGTTGCAATTTCAGGTCTCTGATGGACTTTTGCCTCTCGGCTCCGCCATCATAAGTCACAGCTCACAATTACGTTCCCCTCTCTTGTTTGGCTTCTCCTTTGGTCCATATCGCTTCGGTTCAATGGCGGTAGAGTTATCACTAGCGTCAGCGCAACATCCCAGTTCTTTTTTGGTTACCTTTCTTTCTGTGTGTCTCAATCCAATACATTTTGGCCAAGTCAGTCATCTGTGGCTCCAAATGCCTATATTTCTCAAGCCAAGGCCTCTCTTATTTCAATCACCGGCTGCCATCGACGCAAGTTCTCATTGGTATAAGTTACAACCTTATGATACTCTTCTTCTTCTTAATCATTATCTCTATGCTTGGTAACGCCTACCGAAATCCGAATTTCCGGTCTCTGATGGAGTTTGGCTCTCGGCTCCACTATCATGCATCTCAGCTCACATTAACGTCTTCCTCTCTTGTTTGGCGTCTATCTTCGTTCATATCGCAAATATTCATTGGCGGTATGGGTACCACTAGCCTCAGCTCATCGGTCACTCCATTGATTTCAGCCAGCCCAACTTTACCATAATTTTTAAATTTATACAATAACATAGTCCTGTTCAATTTTGTTGGCAGTTTGCTCGGTCCGTTTTTCTTCTCACCCTTGTTCTACAGGATAACATTACCTGCACCGAACACCGCTGAAGACGTACCTGCGACGCTCCCATGGGCAAGGATTTAATAAAGAACAAAGAAAAACCCGCACTTCATAATCATGACACACTAAAGAACCTAGGAAACTGATCAATTCAATACAAGTCACCTGAGTCGTCCGACTTCAACAGCTCCAACCACTTGTACTGGACTCCGAAGGCGGCTACACAGTCCTAGGAACCAAATTGGCGTTACGTGACTGCGAATATCCGCGAGGGTAATCGGCCAGATACAACCTTGCCAATGTTATATCAACAGCCGGCAGTGTTCCAGGACGTGGTGGGTCTTCGCCTGGCAAGCGTTTTTCCTACAAAAAGCCACAAATGCCTGTTTAACAACACTGCGACGTGGCGGATGTGACTCGCCACTCAATAAAGTCACCGCCCCTAACATTGGCAAGTTGACCGACACCGTATTTACAAGTTCTGTGTATATATCGGCTCTCGCACGAACACGCCTACCTATTTGATTAATGACATACCACTATTCTTAAGTATTATTCACCCGTTTCCTCATACTTCACTCACTGACTTACATTGCTTATGGGACCTCATCGGACTAGTTCCTCATCAACATACCATATAAGTGATCTGATCACTATCTTTACCTCTCACATTCCGTGTACATAGACTACATGCAACATTTGGGCTCTATGGGCCCACACTACTGTTTCCAACTGTACTACTCCCACTGTTGGTGCTGCTTATTCCGCTATCATGTACAATAATGCAATATGCCGATCATGCCCAAAAGGCGTGTCTCGCTTTGTCGAGAATAAAATATTTATTTATTTATTTATTTATGTGTTCTCAGTGGCGTTCCGCAAGGTTCGGTCCTTGGCCCCCTTCTCTTCACTCTATACGTTAATGACCTACCTGATCAATTAGGTGTGCCATCCCTAATATTTGCAGATGACTTCATACTCTGGTTCACCCTGGACGATCCGATTCGTCCACCGACCCTACAGGGGGTCCTGGATAGACTTTAGGGCTGGTCAATTTTGTGGCAGTTGCCCGTTAATGTAGCAAAATATTCTGTTATACGCGTTGGTCCGAATGACCCGCTGACGCGCTATTTGCTTGGCGTCAACAAGGTACCACGAGTTCAACTCTAATCTGACCTCTGTGTTTTGTTGTCATCTGATTTAAGTCCAGCGAACACTGGACGACAGCTGCTTGCAAAGGTTTCAACATGTTGTGGATGAACCGCAGGTCATCCGGGATCATGACCACCGAAATGTCCGTTAGACTATTTTCGGCTTTTGTAAGGCCGCACTTGGAATACTGCATTCAGGCTTGTCTTCCATGCTTGTTTCGTGATAAGATGGCCGTTAAACGAGTCCTGCGCTCCGGGACGAATATGGTGCACGGATTAAAGAAGCTGACGTACCCGGAGAGACTGCGTTAGCTGGATATGTTTTCCATGTATTATAGGCGTCTTCGGGGTGCCTTGGTCCTCACATACCGTATATTGATGGGTCAGATTGGTCCTAATTTGACTGGACTCTTTCGCACAGCTGGAGTGCCAACCTTTCGTGGCCACCCATTAAAGTTGCACAACCCCGGTCGGACCGAGTTTGGGCAGCGTTTCGGTTATCGCGTAGGGTCATGGCTTATTGGAACGCATTGCCTGCAGACGTCGTAATTGCACCGACGGTGAAAGCATTCGAGCATCGACTTGACGCTCTCGGTCTGCGATTTAAAGTCTTCCGCTTCATGTCTTAAGCTTTTCTTCGTCTACTACGACCAACGCTTCTTTAACCCTATAACTTACATTTTACTATTGCCTACGATATTCGATAAGCTTATCTTCTCCTCTGTTTCCTTTCCTTTACTGACACTATTGTTTTCTTTTCTTCTTCACGTGGCCGGCACAGCGGAAACTGCTAGTGCAGGGCATGTAGGAATTGTTTGGTTGACCATGTAAATCGGGTGTGTTGATTTGGCTCTTCTTTGGCACATCAAGTCCCCGGTTTCCGTGTTTAATCAACGACATTTTCCAAGGTGGAACATTTTCAGGATTTTCCTACTGTTCCGGTCCCACTTGCACTTGAACTAGAACTTGAACTGCATTTAACTTCAGGTAACGCATTAATTTATGAACTGGACTGTTGTTCATATTTTGTCCAGTTTGTTACGTTTACTGTTACGCTTGTGCTACGCGGGATGATACAGCTACAACGCCTGCAGTCCTTAGAAGATCAGGAAGTGAAGGAGTTGACACGGAACCTCCCTTTTGCTCTCTACCACCCATTGCACTCAATGGATGATACTCGATAACCAATTAGACCTCCAGTTGGGTAGATCTTTCTTGCGTTTCAGCGTCAGGCACATTCGGCACTGATCTGCTTAAGCTTACTCTCCAAGTATCTTTGCACCAGTTCATTGACCTCCCCACTAGGTACATGGTCGCCCAAGTACCGTCTAACTTAGACCTTGTATTTGCTAAGTCACTCAATTTTGTTGGTGACATTACTTACGGACCTCCACTGGGCTCCAGTGATCATGTTTGTTTACTCTTCAGTTGTACTCTGTCTAGACGCCATCAGAGTACTGCTGAGTCTCTCCCGAACATATGGCATGCGGACTATCAAGCAATGAGAGCAAAGGCTTCGGGTTTACATTATGAAATCGCAGACGACGATATTGTCGAGGTTGCCTGGGATAAATTTAAGTCATAACTCACAGAGGTCGCTGCTTGTGGCGCTTGTACATATCTTTCTTCCCAATTGAACTTTCCTATTCTCATTTCCATTATTACTGTACAGTTTTGTTTTAACTGACCAACAACCGATAAAACGCTTTTTTGGTTTCGATTCGCTTCTGGTTTCGGCTGGGAAGGTTGAATCGGTGTGACACGCGAAATTAAGTTTCTGGCTGCCGAACTAGCGTACACCAATCTCTAAAAGATGCAAAAGTAAACAACAGTTACGGCGTAATGTGAACAAGGTATGAAAAAGGTATGCTTAATTAATACTAGGTTGTGTTTTTCGAGTGGCATAAGTTTCGGTTTTAATGAGTTGTTATGTAAAGGCACTTTTACGATCTAATTTTGGCTTGTTTATTCCTTTCCATGAGCCAGCTACTAATGGATGCTCGAAATGCGGTGATGTGACCAAAGAAAATGGATCAAATTTCCTCTAGTGGTGCATTTTCCATCGAAAATAACACAACCCATTGGCATAATAGATTGATCGTTTACTAATGGAATCAGGCACCTCAAGGTTTGGCAGCGGTAGCCGGTGAAAAGCGCAGAATTCGTACATAAGCTACGGAGACCCAAACTACTGCCTTCAAAAATGTGGAGGCCTACGAAACGTTTGTATTTATCCCTGCTTTACTGTTGGGAAAGATAAACACGATCAAAAGCAGTTGTTAATGATATTTCTTCTCCATGCATGAGCATGGATGTTATGAACAATTTGATCTGATCCCACGCAGGAACAGCATCTAGCGCTTATCTAGAAATATACCTATATTTATTTATTTATTTAGTTAATAAGAAATGTGTATGCTGTAATCGGCGCTTGCCTTGCGGACGGTAATGGCAGACTCAATGGTTAAGGCCTTTGCAAGCAATTTGCATGCAGTACAAAATGATGTGCTAATGCGCTATCGTCCGTCGATGTACAAAAGACATGAGTATGCAAGGAGAATCCAAAATTTAGATAATCTGTCTATTTCTTGATACGCCTAGTGATATGTTATGCGGTAAACGAAAGAGGTTAGCTACAGCCTTTTTAATGGGGGAACGCGCTAATAAAATTGTTTAGCTAGATAAATAACCGGTAGATTGTAAATAGGTAAACATGTCTGCAAAGGGTTTTGGAATGGTTATCGCCGGACTACAAAGGAAAAACGAGGCGACTATGTGTTTCAGTATACGCATTACATAAAAAGAGCTACTGAAAGGACGTATTTGGCAGTAATTAAGGTATGTTGCTTGTTTTATATATTGTCTAACGGTAATGCTGCAATGTGCAATAGAGCTAACTGACAACTGCAATATGCTGGTGGTTCTGAAGTATTATATGTTGCTGGCTCCACAGAAGGTGTCACAGCAATGCTACCAAATGCAATGGAGCTGACGGACTGCTCATATAAGCTGCGTGGCCTTAAGTACTAAATAGCACCACTGTACGTAATATTTCTAAGGGAATGTATTTATGTATTTACGTATATGCAAGGACTGATGCATAGGCTGGTGGCCGGTAATTATCGGATGATATCGATTCTACTTAAATTGTCACAGCGATGCCAATATGTGCAATAGAGCTGACTGACGGCTCACTTAGTCTGGGGCCGTAGGTAGGAGATCCTCGCTACTCCACTTAATATTTAAAATATATATTTATTTATTTATTTATATGCAGTACAGCTAAAGGAATGCTAATGTAACCCTGGGGCCGGTAATTAGCAGAGGATCGCATGTCTACTTAAGTTGTCGCAGCGATGCTGACATATGCAATAGAGCTGACTGACGGCTCACATACTCTTGAGGCCCGTAAGTATTAGGTCGTCGCCACTCCATTTAATATTGAAAAGGGGAATATGATTATTTATTTATTTATTTATATGCAATATAACTACAGGAATGCTAATGTAACCTGGTGGCCGTTAATTATTGCATGATCCCAACTCCAAAGAGAATGTCACAGCGACGCTAAGGTATTCAAAATAAGTCACTGACTATTCACATAAGCTGGCCGCTCGTAAGTGTTAGTTGTTGCTGGCTGCACAGAAAATGGCACAGCAATGCTTCCATACGCGACGGAACTGATTGTCTACCCTAATAAGTTGGCGGGCGGCAAGTACTAGGTGTTCCCGACTACACTGAAGATATGAAATAAATGCCATCGTAGGCAATGGAGGTAAATGACAGCTCATGTGAGTTGGACGCCGGTAATTGTTACATGTTGCCGGCTGCACAGCATGTGTCATAGCATAGGCTTTGGTCCATTTAAACCCTTAACCTCTCCCCAAATGCTTAACGCCTACAGTGCATTTGTATGTTTATTACGCCAACATCTTGCGGCAGGTAGTCATTACCTAACCCGGACTGCATTTAAGACGTCAAAGGCATGCTGCTATATACTATAGAGGTAACTGGCAACTCATATAACGTGGACGTCAGTAATTAATAGATGTTCCCGATTGCACTTAAGATATCACAGTGATGCTGATATATGCAATGCATGGCACTGACTACTCACATGAGCTCGCCGCCCTTAAGTGTGCGAGGTTCCTGGCGCCACGAAAGGCGTTACCGCAATGCAAGCATATGCAACTGTACTGACTGACAACTCTGATAAGCTGGCGGCCGGTGCGTATTAGGAGTTCCCGACTCCGCTGACGACGTGAAAGGCATGTTACCATAGGCAATGGTTCTATCGGACTACACATATAACGTTGACCCTGCTAGTTATTACGTTGCCCGCCCCACAGTTTGCCTCACAGCCGTGCAAGCACATGCAGTGGAGGTAACTAACAACTCACTAAGCTGCCCACTAGCAAAGAAAAGCTTTCGCCGGCTCCACCGCATTTGCCACAGCAATACATTGTCCATATGATACCAGGATGCGGGTGAATGTTATACGGGGGAAGTGTTGCTCAGGCCCATGCAAAGTGCGCACGCTGGTGTTGAGGACAGTATTGTTTTGTCGCGTCAAAACAATACTAAAAGGTGGTAACCCAAGTAACGTCGATAACTACCGGCCGATCTGCCTGATTGCTGTTTTGGCAAAGACGCTCGAGAAGATCGTGAAGAAGAACCTTCTGCAGCTTCTCGAGTCGAAAAACCGGTTGACCTCCGCACAGCATGGTTTCATGAGAGGTCGCTAGCGCATCACCAACCTAATGTTGACAAGGCACGAGTGGTTACAAGCGATAAACCAAGGCCATTCAGTCGATGTCATTTACATTGACTTCAGTAAGGCTTTTGACAAGGTCAGCCATGCAGTGTTCCTTGACAGGCTGAGGATGTACGGTGTTGGTGGTTCGCTACACAAATGGATCAGAAATTTCCTTGTAGATCGGAAGTGGAGAGTCCAGGTAGACAACCATTTAACGGACTGGTATCCATCAAGCAGCGGCGTGCACCAAGGCACTGTACTGGGGCCGATATTGTTTCTGATCCATGTAAACGATGTGCCTAAGCTACTCCAAGCACCATGTACATTGTTCGCAGATGACTTGCAGGTGTGGAGAGCAATCCGCACACTCAATAATTGTGATTTACTTCAGCAGGACCTCGAAAGCCTCTCAACTTGGTCTGCAGAGGTTAACCTTCCCATCAACCCTGCTAAGTCGCAATTCATGAGGTTGGGTAAATGCGAGCACAGCCGAACGTACACAGTGGCTGATCAACCGCTGCATCCCGCGTCTTTCGTGCGCGACCTCGGTGTGCTCTCACGCTGCGACCTAAAATCCATTGACAACACGAATAGGCTGTACCAAAACAGCTTTCGGATATTTTGGGCGCTCAGGCGCAGCTTCAGCACTTGGTCCGAAGAGATTGCCACCCGCCTCTTCGTCACGATATTACGACCAATGGTGGAGTACGGCTCTCCCGCATATTGTCCCATCACGCTGGGAGAGGTAGAAAAGCTTGAGCGGGTGCAGCATATAGCCACTAGACTGATTCCCAACTTACGAGGTATGCCATATGAAGACGGATGTAAGAAACTAGGGCTGTACACCCTAGCATATCGTCGGCTGAGGGTTGACCTCATCATGACGCACCGGATATTACACCTGAGTGATTACCCCATGTTGAGACAACTGCTGCATCTGCGCACACCAAGCAGCACGCGAGGACACCGGTACAAACTTATCGTACCGCAGTTGAAGCAGGTAGCTCACCAACACTGCTTCGAACGTAGAGTGGTGAATACCTGGAACTACCTGCCGCAGCCGGTAATAGCGGCGAATTCAGTAGCCGAATTTAAGAAGCTTCTAGACAAACACTTTGCAGAGGCAGAATATACAGAGCGGAACGATAATTAATACGTAAATGCCCAAGAGCGACAAATGATGCAACTCCACAGAGTATGCTCTACTCACTGCGTATGTGTGGAATAGGCTTACACATTATGTGCGGGCATCTGATAAAATAATCCACTTCCGTACAGCACTTAATAGGTACCTCACAGTCAGCCAGGATTCTATTCTTTTAAGCATTAACAAACTTGAAAACCACCGGTGGGAAAATGGTCCTGACCACATATAAGCGTTTTCCCCATCCTATCTCACTCAGCTCCAATTTAGTCAAATTGTAGTCCACTGCTCCCATCTGATATCTCCGGCTCAGTCTACCGTAGTATGCATTGTTTTCCGTTTTCTGTTCACTCTTCACTCAATCATTTTTAGCTCGCTTCAGGTGATGTGACTCACTCAGACAACTTACGGTATGTTTGCATTCTTCATGCCTGCTGTACCTTCTTCATTCAACCTTCTTAGTTCCCTTCTGGTGACCTTCCTTATGTCATCAGGTCAGCGCACGGCCGCTGCTTGATAGACGCCCAGCTGTCACTTACCTGTCTGTAACACCTAAGTAATTGTAGTTCAGCTTACTTACCGGCTTTTACACAGCTCCAGCTACCTAGCACGCCGTTATGCGTCGTTCCTCTTACTCATGTAAAATCTTCTTGACAGCAGCTAGTCATTGTTGGCTCCATGTAGCTTGCAAGGAGCCACTCCCGGACTCTACAGCCTTCATTTTCTTCTGCCGTCCGTCTCTCTAAGCCTCGCCCGCATGTTGACTTCTTCATAGAAACTGAAAGTATCCAGTAGTGGTCAAACGACTTAATGATATGGCTACACCAGCCACTGATAATCCTTTTCTAGAGCCACTATCTCTGCTTAGCAGCAGCTAGTCGCCATAGCCTCAATTCAAATTTGCGGATACCCGGAGCTCGCTCCCTTCTTACAATGTTCATTCTCTTGGATTGTTTGCGTCACAGATCAGCTGTTTGTTGACCTATTCTATGCCACCGTAGGATCCACTAGTAACTGAAGCCTTAAACCGAATTCTGTTGCTGGCCATTCATCGCTCTCCTAGCGCGCCGTTATCCGTTGTTCGTCCTACTAGCGTGCAATATTCTTATCAGCAGTAGCTAGTCGTTGTTGGCCCCATGTAGCCTGCAAGGAGCCACTCCTTGACGCTCCAGCCTTCATTTTCCTCTGACGTCTGTCTCCTTATTCGGCGCTCGTCTGTTGACTTATTCATTAAAACTGTAGGTATCCAGTAGTGGTCAAACTTCTTAATTATTTGGCTTCACCAGCCACTGACACATCCTTTTCTAGTGCCACTATCTCTGCTTGATAGCAGCTAGTCGACATAGCCTCAATTCAACTTTGCTGATACCCTGAGCTCTCTAGGAGCTGCTGCTTTCTTACAATGTTCATTCTCTTGGATTGTTTGCGTCACAGCTCAGTTGTTTGTTGACCTATTCTGTGCCACCGTAGGATCCACTAGTAACTGAAGCCTTAATACGAATTCTATTGCTGGCCACTCATCTCACTCCTAGCGCGCCGTTCTTCTTAGTCGCGTCAATCTTCTTGGAAGTAACTAGTCATGCTTGGCTCCATGTAGCCTGCAAAGAGCAAGTACTTGACAATCCAGCCTTCATTTTCCTCTGACGTCTGTCTCCTTAATCAGCGTTCGTCTGTTGACTTATTCATTGAAACTGAAAGTATCCAGTAGTGGTCAAACGACTTAATGATATGGCTACACCAGCCACTGATAATCCTTTTCTAGAGCCACTATCTCTGCTTAGCTGCAGCTAGTCGCCATAGCCTCAATTCAAATTTGCGGATACCCGGAGCTTGCTCTCTTCTTACAATGTTCATTCTCTTGGATTGTTTGCGTCCCAGATCAGCTGTTTGTTGACCTATTCTATGCCACCGTAGGATCCACTAGTAACTGAAGCCTTAATCCGAATTCTGTTGCTGGCCATTCATCGCTCTCCTAGCCCGCCGTTATCCGTTGTTCGTCTTACTAGCGTGCAATATTCTTATCAGCAGTAGCTAGTCGTTGTTGGCCCCATGTAGCCTGCAATGAGCCACACTTCGACGCTCCCGCCTACATTTTCTTCTGACGTCTGTCTCTCTAAGCTTTGCTCGCATGTTGATTTCTTCATCGAAACTGTAGGTATCCAGTAGTGATAAAACGTCCTTATCATATGGCTACACCAGCCACTGATACGTCCTTTCCTATTGCTACTATCTCTGCTTGATTGCAGCTAGTCGCTATGGCCTCAATTCAACTTTGCTGATATCCGGAGCTCGCTAGGATTTGCTGCTTTCTTTCAATGTTCATTCTCATGGATTTTTTGCGTCACAGCTCCGCTGGTTTGTTGACCTATTATGTGCCACCGTAGGATCCACTAGTAACTGAAGCCTTAATCCGAATTCTATTGCTGGCCACTCATGTCTCTCCTTGCGCGGCGTTATGCGTCGTTCTTCTTTCTCCCGCGAAATCTTTTTCTTGACAGCAGCTAATCATTGTTGGCTCCATGTAGCCTGCAAGGAGCCATTCCTTGACCCTCCAACCTTAATTTTCCTCTGACGTCTGTCTCCTTAATCGGCGCTCGTCTGTTGACTTATTCATTGAAACTGCAGGTATCCAGTAGTGGTCAAACGTCTTAATGATATGGCTACACCAGCCACTGATACATCCTTTTCTAGTGCCACTACCTCTGCTTAGCAGCAGCTAGTCGTCACAGCTTCCATTAACTTTGCGGATATCCGGAGCTCTCTAGAATTTGCTCCTTTCTTACATATTCATTCTCTTTGATTGTTTGCGTCACAGCTTAGCTGTTTGTTGACCTATTCTGTGCCACCGTAGGATCCAATATTAACTGAGGCCTTAATCCGAAATCTACTTTTGGCCATTTATCTCTCCTAGCGCGCCGTTATCGGTCGTTCGTCTTACTCGCGTTTACTGTACATGTGGTCAAAAGTCTTAATGATATGGCTGAATCAGCCACTGATACATCCTTTCCTTTAACCTCTATCTCTGCTCTGCAGCACCTGTTCGCTGTAGACTCTATTCAAATTTGGGAATACCCCTAAGCTCGCTGGGGTCAGTCCTTCTGTAGAATGTTTATTCTCTTGGTATAGTTTTTTCACAGCTTAACTGGTTTGCTGTCCGATCCTTTGACACGGTAGTTATTCATTAGTAACTAGAGTGCTTAACCTAACAGGCACCTTTGGTCACTGAAACCCGGTCCATTATCGCTATCTTCGGATCGACTTACCTTCAACACTTAGTCTTCCTTTGAAATCTATTTAATCTTAGCCTGCTTCTAATATAAATAAATAAATAAATAAATATTTTATTCTCGGCTATGCGAGGCACGCTCATGGAGGCATGATCAGATATGTACAACGGTACAAACATTATAATGCAATTGTAACAGTAACGCAGAAAATTGTTCATATATCCATGATTGGAACTGTACAATGTTGAAAATGCGAAACAATAAGTTGGCTGTCATGAGATACGGGACCTCAGCTAATAAGAGATTGAGAAAGCTGAATGCTCCACTGAAAGGTAATGGAAGAGCCCGCACACAAGGAAGGAAAAGGGCAACGTATGGTAGGATGTAAAACGACAACAGTATATGCGGATGTAGAAGTCCCAGTGTAACGATCCTATGTATAATTGTGACGCTAGTTGACCTGCCAGTGTAAAGTTATGGGCTGTGACTTTATTCGGTGGCGAGTCACATACGCCACGTTGCAGTGCTGTTAAACGGACATTTGTGGCTTTTTGTAGGGAGAACGCTTGCCAGGCGAAAACCCACCACGTCCTGGAACACTGCCACCAATCCATTGAATGGCGAATTGTAACTGGCTATGTTTCTTGTTAAGAGTCTGTTTGCTCGGTTATTCGCAGTCAGGTTGCGTCCCATTTTTTCCGCTGGTTGATGCAATAACTGATTGCCTATTGCGTTCCTGGGTCCTGTCCGTTGGTAGGTCGGGTACTAAACATTCTGCTCAGCTTCCTATCTTCATATACCTATGTACATTGTGGTTATGGTGTCTTAGGTAATCTTTATCCCGCGGAGCATATATAAATACGGCCACATCGTCACTGTCTTTTGGTTTCCGATAACAACCAATCGTGACTACACACCCACTTTCTAGTCTCTGGTAGAATTCGAACATCGTCAGCTTACATTTCATGAATATCTTACCGGAATCCTGCTCTTTAACCTTTATGCACATGAAAGTATTTTACCCATCAAGTCCTGCCTTCTGCACACTTAAAAACGTTTTTAGCGTAATATTTGTTACACCTTGTACACTAGTTGTATCAAATAAATGTCTTAAGGTAGGAATTTGATCAAACGCCAGATTCACTGACTGTCCCTTTACGGTCTTCTCTCGGCCTGTTCCTCTCTCCCTTTTCTAAGGACGTCGTGAACAGCGGAGAGCTTCCGGATTAAACTGAGGAATTGCCTCCGTCTGGGATGGGACGAAATAACCAACAAGTACTTACCTGGACCATGGCCTCACTTCCACTCTAACTATTTGCACCCAACCACCGATGTCCAGTGAGGGTAGCTGGACAAGTATTCTTCGCTCCCCTGCAAATATACATAATCAGAGATGACTTCACGTGGTTCTGCGAAGGATCAACACATCATATTCAATAAGAATGTTTAGTACCCGACCTATCAATGGACAGGACCCAGGAATGCAATAGGCGACCAGGTATGGCCTCAGCCAGCAGAAAAATGGGACGCAACCTGACTGCGAATAACCGAGCAAACAAACGTTCAACAAGAAACATAGCCAGTTACAATTTGCCATTCAATGGATTGGCGGCAGTGTTCCAGGACGTGGTGGGTTTTCGCCTGGCAAGCGTTCTCCCTACAAAAAGCCACAAATGTCCGTTTAACAACACTGAAACATGGCGTATGTGTCTCGCCACCGCATAAAGTCACAGCCCATAACTTTACACTGGCAAGTCAACTAGCGTCACAATTCTACATAAGATCGTTACACTGGGACTTCTACATCTGCATATACTGTTGTCGTTTTACTTCCTACGATACGTTGGCCTTTGCCTTCCTTGTGCAAGAACTCACAGTATTGTCATATCTCTCTTGTGCGTGCTCTTCCATTACCTTTCAATGGATTATTCAGGATTCTCACTCTCTTATTAGCTGAGGTCCCGTATCTCATGACAGCCAAATTATTGTTTCGCATTTTCAACATTGTACAGTTCCAATCATGAATATATGATCAATTTCCTACGTTACTGTTACAGTTGCATTAAAATGTTTTTACCGATGTACATATCTTATCATGCCTCCATGGGCGTGCATCGCACCGTCGAGAATAAAATATTTATTTATTTATTTAATCCGTATCAGTATCAGTATCACCTGCTGCGTCGCGTCCGCAAGAGGTACGTCCCCGTATTTGGCCACTATGGAAGTCATTGAAGCAGGAACGAAAAATACGAATCAAACTTGCGACCCATCTCTGTCTACGCGCAAAGCGCCATTCTTACTTAACAATTCCGCTACCGCGTTTACATCATTCCCCTTAGATACCCCGCCTAAGCGATGGCGGATGGAAAAGAGATTCTGGCGATTCAATCGTTTGTTATGTCTTTCCAAGACATAGTCTCGCAGTTCTCCGGTATTATGGAAGGACTGCATTAAATCAAACACCTGCCGCTCCGCCTAAGGAGTCAGACGCCGGTTAGCTACGTAAAAGCTTGGATTCCCAAAGTGAAAATTATGATTATGCACCAGACAATGCGAGCTTATCTCATAGTAAATGCCCTTAGCACTGATGGATATGCTCGCTTTACAACCGAGGCTGACATACCTATGCAACATGAATGGCTCATAACACAACGTTCGCACCTACCGACTGCAACCTTCTCCTTTCCGGGTGCAATGGACCTGACCTCCTCTTATATGACGTAGCGGTCAACATGTCATATTTGTAAAATCTTGTCGCCGTCTGTAGTTGGAACCGCCTCAACTCTTCCTCGAATTCACCAAACGCTTTATAATATTGGTGAAAGGCAGTGGGGAACGCAACAGTATCATCCACTGCGATTCCAGCGAAACAGATACAACACAAGCGCACTAAAACAAACACCGTCTCATACATCGTAAAACAATGCACCACCATTTTCAGTTCCCCTGGACCAAGATACCTTTAGTAAACCCTTATCAAGCCGTAACAACGTACTTCATAACATTCAGCCAAAGCAGCCAATACAGCAAACAGTACCGCCGCAAAATACGATCAGCCGTTTTCGATTAATCCGACGCTCTCGGTTTCGGCTCCGCGTGTTGTGCTGTTTGTCGTCGTCTGTCTGCTGGCCTCGTCCATCGATTATCAGATCTAACGCGTCGATTTATTGTGCCGACTAAGTTCCGTCTTCCAACCAGATTGTACGACTAACTGACGGCCTAACGAAGCTCGTGCTTTACCTAGGGTCAGCTACAGCATTCTTATTTATAGACCGAGTTCTTATATGTAGGTAAGCCCTTTCCGTTTGTCCTTTCAACTACATATTTGGTGACCCCGTTTTCGTTTTCTTTGTAAGCTTAGAACTCCTATTTTGTAACGACTAGGTCGGACCACGATCCCAGCACCGACATTTCAGAAAATTTTGTTGGTTTCTGCTTCCCTGCCTTCGATTCACCTAATCCTCACGTGTTGTTTTTTACTATTGGAAGCTCTGTTTCGCATACGCCGTATTACTTCTCAGCCCTTAATGTTCGCACATATCACTGCCCAGCTTCCTACCCACATCGCAACCGACCTTATAGATTAGCTCGATCCGATTCTGGCTGACGCACCTTACGATAAACTCAAAGCCGCCGTATTAAAGCGCACCACGGCGTCCGACGAAGCAAGATTTCGACAATTACTTTCCGGTCTTGAACTAGGCGATCGCAAGCCGTCACAACTTCTCAGGTACATGCATACGTTGGTCGGTTCCTCTAAAGTCGATGACACGATCCTGCGACAGCTCTGGACGAAATGTCTGTTATCGAACACCTCAGCTCTTCTCGCCGTCTTCGCAGATGATTTGTCTTTGGACAAGCTGGCTGAAACAGCAGACAAAGTTCATGAGTACTTTCATAAACCCGCAGCATGTCACGCAGTTGATTCGACCACTAACGCCGACCTTAAGACTGACCCGATTGAAACCATTTCTGAGAGGTTATCGAAGCTGGAACTCGCCATCTCGAGCATTAATCGCTACCGTGTTAGAGGCCATAGACGCTCCTCTCGAAGTAAACGTAGTCCCGCCAGGAGTTCGAATCGTCATTTCTGTTGTAACCACCACCGTTTTGGCAATAATGCAAGGAATTGTCGACCTGGTTGTAATCATCCGAAGTCATTCCACAAACCGCAGCAGTGAAACCTCCACTCCAGCCAGGGATGGCGACGGCTGCGTCTGGCCAATATTAGAGTCGCTTACTTTACGTGTACGATTCCTCAACCAATTTGTACTTCTTCGTTGACACCGGTGACGAGGTTAGCGTTATTCCTCGTTCTGCAGAAAAACGCAACCTATTTCCAACCGGACTGACATTGCATGAGGCGAACAATACCAAGGTCCATGCATACGGCCAGAAAATGTTGACTCTTGACCTTGGTCTTCGTCGAAGTTTTCCCTTTGTTTTCCTCATTGCTGACGTCCAACGCCCCATCCTTGTTGTTGATTTCCTTACCAAGTTTGGCCTGATCTTGGACCTGCGTAACCGTAAACTATGCGATAGTTTGACATCCTTGTCCGTTTCAGGTAAAGGCATTTTGATCAGTTCGATCGGTCTTCGCTTGGCATTACCCGCTGACAATGTGTTTACCAAGTTATTACTGCAGTTTCCTGCTCTTTGTCAATCGTCTAATGACATTCATGAGCCTAAGCACGAAGTTACGCACCACGTCTTAACACATGGGCCGCCAGTAACCGCCCGACCTCGACGATTACCTCCAGACAAGCTCGCTACTGCCAAGGCAGAGTTCGAACTTATGCTTCGTCTCGGTATCTTACGTCCTTCCAATAGCCCATGGTCCTCCCCGCTTCATACGGTTCCCAGAAAGTCCAGCGGAGGCTGGAGACCTTGCGGAGATTACCGTGCCCTAAACGATGCCTCCGTCCCCGATAGATATCCGGTTCCGCACATCCATGATTTTTCAACTGGTTTACATGGAAGAACAGTTTTCTCTAAGATTGACCTGGTGAGTGCATACTACCAAATTCCGGTTGCTCCCGACGATATTCCGATGACCGCTATAACCACGCCATTTGGTCTTTATGAATTCGTTCGCATGCCATTTGGTCTACGAAATGCCGCAAGACTTTCCAAAGATTTATTATTCAAGTCCTTATAGGGCTCGACTTCGTCTATGCCTACATTGACGATATTCTTGTAGCCAGTTCCAATCATGATGAGCATCTGTCACATCTCCGATCGATCTTCGAACGCTTTGCTCAATACGGTGTTACAATTTATTTTGACAATCTTGACAACGGTTCAATTAAGATTGTTAACCACGATGCAATTATCCACGGACCGGCAATTTCTTTCCCCCACTTGACCCTGACTGAAACAAACTACAGTGTACCCGCGAACATATTGACCTTTGACCGCTGTTATCATTTATAGATGAACTGCAAATTGATTCGTCTTTGTACGTAGTTTAGCCATGATGGCTATAAAATGCCAATGTTTAGATAATTTACTTCGCCTGCTGAAGCATTTGTGTCAAATGCGAACGTTGTGTATCCTCATAAATACATTAACCGGCCGTTTACCAAGTTTTCTGAAATGATGACTTCCCGATCGGTTCCAAATATGTGCAATATTATTGAATCTTGACACATGTGTTTTTGGCCAAAGTTCTGTTGATTTTTGGGCCACCGAATTGATTGCAATGGTATTAGTCCACTCACTGAGAAAGCACAAACGATTGCAGACTACCCCATGCCTCAATCTTTCAAAAGTCTACGTCTTTTTCTCGGCATGGTGAATCACTACAGCCGTTTCATACCAGATTGCTCTGGGCTACTCCAGCCATTGTCCGATTTACTTAAAGGCAGGTCACGAAACTTCGAGCCCACTCAGGAAGCTATTAATGCATTCGACAAGATCAAGCACGCGTTGTCAAACGCTACCGCGCTTAGTCATTTGAGGACTGATGACGCCACTCTCATCCTCAATTCTGATGAATCTCAGACCGCCGTTGGGGCTGTTCTCCAACAAGTAATCAGCGGCCAACCTAAGCCGCTATCCTTTTTCTCTCGTAAACTCCAGCCAGCACAGACGCGATACAGCACATTCTAGCTATCTACCTCGCTATCAAACATTTTCTGCACTTACTTGAAGGTGACACGTTTACCATTCTTCCAGACCATAAACCACTTGCCTTTGCTTTCCGTGGTTCACCCGACCGTTTCTCCCCCAGAGAAATTCGTCATTTGGATTATATTTCACAGTTTTCTACCTACAAAATACCGATATATAAGCACAAAGAAAGCACTACGTGTCTTGGTCTTTTAGGGTTGCTAGTGTAGCCGTGACATAACCACGCGACGAAAGGAGGTTAAACATGGCGTCTGCATCTAAACACAAGTCTGAAAAATGTTTGTCAATGCTTCGTTTGAAACACTGCACTGAGTCAGAAAGAACAACGGAACTGGGCAACCAGTTCCAGCACTGTATCACACGTCGCGCGAAACAATGAATATGAGTGACATTGTCCATACGTGGAACTTCCAGCTTGTAAGAATGCCCTCGGGTGACAGGTGCATCCACAATACAGAACATATGTCTCAGGTAAGGAAAATGTCTCAGGTGAAGGATTCTAAACGTTGTAAAGGGGTCAATTCGTAATCTGCTGTATACCGGTGTATGGAGACGTAACTTGTGGCGCCTCTGGTGGTAAGATAAGCCTCGGAGCGTGTGGATCAGGCGAGTGACTAGGTGCTGGACATTTTCCAGTTTTCTCATCTCACTATTTTACTTGGATAATAGGCCGGTGCCCCGTATTCTAAATGCGGGCGCACCACGGAGACGTATAGCCTGACAGCAATTTCCTCTGACCAAACGTGGAAGGTCCGCATTAATGACCAAAACATGCGAAGGCTGGAACATTAGACCTTGTGCGTATTGTCTGACGATTTTAAGTCCCATCGGGACAGTACTCCTAGATCTCTAACCGTCGCAGCCGAGCACAGTAGACGTCCACCGACACTGTAAGTTCTGTCCCGACAACACTTGCCAATGCGGAGCAATTCGGACTTTTCAGCATTCAGTGGAAGGCAGTTTGTTGATGCCCATGAGGAAATTGTACCGAGATCAACTTAAAACTGCGCTTACTGCTTCACAGTGGAACTCACAATGGTCAGAACGTCTACCGATTATCTTGCTTGGCAGTCGTAACACCATTTAAAGAAGACATTGCCTGTTTTCCCGCAGAGTTGGTCTTTGGCGCTACTCTCAGACTTCCTGGAGAAATGGTGCTAGACGCAAGGGTTACTGGAGAAGTTGATCCGACCTCGTACGTCACACGCCCGAGGCAGCACTTCAGTACAATTCGTCCAAAGCCACCTCGAATCAGTCCTCGGAGTCAACAGGTACACCCGGATTTGCGCACTTGCCCCTTCGTTCTCGTGCTCGTCGATTCCATCCGTAAACCTCTGACACCGCCTTACGAGGGCCCCTTCAAGGTTGTTGCCCGGAAAGAGAAGTACTTCGTGCAAGATAGAAATGGTTATCAGGATACTGTGCCTATTGACCGCCTGAAGCAGGCGTACATCGAGTTGCTACCTATACCCAAACCCACAGACATTCCTGTCACGGACCAGCCCACCTACCCAAGTACTCCTCCTACTCAGCACATGTCTGACACCTCTGTTCCCTCTTCTGCACCCCAAGCATCTCACGACACAAACTTTAAATCGCATCATCGAACACGCTTCGGACGTACAGTTGTTCTCCCTTCCAGACTAAGGTAAATGACACCCGTGTCGAGCTTTCGTCTCAGTGACTCACGCTCTAGGGGAGTTCTGTAGTGCTTGTACATATCTTTCTTCCCAATTGTACTTTCCTATTCTCCTTTCTATTATTATTGAACAGTTTTGTTTTAACTGAACAACAACCGATAAAACACTTTTTTGGGTTTCGATTCGCCTTCTGGTTTCGGCTCCGCGCTTTGTGCAGTTTGTCGGGAGCTGGGCTAAAACCAAGGGCGGAATTTTTATTACGGGCCAAGGTGAAATGTAACAGCAATCATGAATAACGCAATGGCGTGCGTTAATAAATGATTAATAAGGTTTCAATAACCAAAAGGAATGCACTTATTATATTTATAAGGAGGTGAAGCAATGTAACTCTTGTGGTGAAGTAGTTTACAGTATCCATGGTAACACATGCCCCGCAAATCCGAAACGATGAATTACAGCGAACTATTGGTGTTTCAATGGTTTCTTGAACGTTGAAATATCTTATTCGTCTAATAAACGTAAAAGTATTTCAAGTATACAAGGGATTAAAATCTGCTGAAAGGAAGTTTAAAATGTATTAGTAAGGCTTACGTCACATGATGTGTTGTAGCTGTTCGTTGGTGATGAATTCTAATGAAATCTCATTTTCTGCAATGGAGAACTCAGGGACTCAGCAACGTGCAATAAATGAAAGCAGGCAGATATATTAACCGTTAATGGTAGAGTTGTTGAATGCAAACCTGGACGGATATGGTGAAGGCACGATATTGTGAAGTATGCAATGAAATGGATGAAGTGGTAAATTCTGTATGAGAACTAAAGATGACGAAATAATGATCTTCATAAAGTGCGTGCTAAGACAGCAAAGAGGGTTACGTTAACAGAATAAGAATTGAACAGTTTTGCATGGTGTATAAGTATGAGGAAATTATTGTCATTGAATGAACTTGGAGGTAATAATGTGCGGATCATTCATCCTGGAGATGGAGGAAAGGTGGTGCAAGTGGAATGAAATATAAAGATGGCATGATATATAATGTATAGGCGGTAGCATTTTGAAGTAATATTACATAGCAGTGGGAAATGAAATCCATATACCCCAGGTAGTATGGATATATGTATGTGCCCCGCATGGTAGTGAAAATTTTTCAAGTATTTTATAGTACCTATTATGATAATGGAAATGAAGAAAAATGGTGCAATATACTATGACGATAAGTGTATTTCCCCAGAGAAATGTGAAAAAAATGATATATATATGTATATATATAAATATAAGTATTTATATAAGGATATGTGAATGCAAGATAACGCAGGTATATCTATTTAAACCTGTTTTAGTAATGGAGTGCATAGGTAATGTTTTCAATTATGACTTACTTGGGGAAATGTGGTAACAAGTTCCTCGATGGGTAACTGGGGGTGTTTCGTATGTGTGGAGGCCAGATTCTTCCGTGAAATGTCAACACTGGGAGTCATCATGCAGCACAATAACGGGCTATAGCCACGAATGAAGCTACCTGTACCTGTGAACTGCGACGTGGGCCTGCATACTGCGTTTTTTAAGTGAGAAGCACGGCATTTTTCTCATAGTTAATGAGCATCTAAGTACGCATGCATGGTATGTGAAAGTAAATGTGCTCACATTGACACACTTCAGGAATACGGAATAATGAAATCGCTTGCTGAATTCAATGGCATAGGAAGGGTTGCGCATGAGGAAGAAGGTGTACAGCAAATGAAGACGTATGCGTCACTGGGACGATATTTTAGTAGTGGGAACAGGCAATACAGCAAAATGGCGCTGATGTAGTTAGAGTTGGGTGAGTTCTAAATTTCATAGCTATCAAAAGGACAACGCTTAGAAATGAATTTCGATTTTCTTTCACGTTATAGAATGGCTATGCTTCAGAACCGGAGGTGTAATAGAGGCGTAGGGAATATGTTGTCGGGTTACGGACCCATCCACGGACTGGTGTAAAGGAATGCTGGCCATTGGTAGCAAGCGTAAGTCAATTTCACGGGTGTGGCATGGTTGTGCGCACTGAAGAGTGCTCTATTTTTACCTGGCCCGGATGATTATTGCACGTAGAAGTATTATAGATAGCATAAAAGGGGACGCATGCTCGCAAACTAAGTGGTAGCTATTTAGGCGTCAGTAGCTGTAACGTGGCTATGTACAATGCGGAAAAAAGTATAACGCCGGTAACTATACCTGCCTCCATCAACGGTGGTTACCTAAACCATGTATGTTCCAAGCCACTGGCATCAGGATTACCTCAAGCTAATATTCAAATATTTGGTGAACATGCGTTAAGTACAAATTTGTGGTTATCTTCTGTTGTTCCCATATGGTGTGTTTCATCATGGGTGCAAGGTTAGGGTAGATGGTTGGCTGCACAGACGTTGTGGACCGGCGGTTATGGAGCCTTACCTGATGGCACACGTGTGCCATCATTACGGTGGGTAATGAGGAGTACGTGTAATGTTAAACGGCTCCATGAACGTTGGTTGCTGTTTCCATGTAAGTGTTTAGGCAGGTGCACAAACACCGATACCATGTAAACAGCGGTACTTGCTTACAAAAGCTTTGCTGTGGGGTGTATGTAGGTCGTACACCGGTGTTATAAGAATGGCAAGTGTCAAATCTGCCACATAGATATTGCATGCCTCCGCCATGAATATGGACAAAGGGAGTAAACTTGCAATATGGGAGGTTATCATCCCGACGCTGTAAGCCACTGAGTTTGGCTACAACGGTGGTTCAAGAAGCATGGTCGGAATTTCGTTTGTAAATGATATGGATGCAACAAATACGCGTGTGACACGGAGGTTGATGGTGTGAATCATGCAATGCGAACTGTTCACATCCCTTCGGCTGCAAAATCTCTGAAATGTGGCATGAAATGCAACGCGGACGTCTGTACCGATTCCAAATATTCGCGCCATTATGGGCAGCGGTTTCCACGCTCTTGACCCACAACGCGCAAGCACTGAGGAACGGTGAACGGTATATGGTGATTCGAACGAACATGGGGAAGAAATACGTGCGCGCCTCACAGGAAATGAACTTACGTTATCAAGTTACACTCATGTTTCCTCAAAGTGGGTTGCGTATGCGGCAAAATAAATGACCATTGGACGAATATCTAAAAGGTTAGCAGTGAATGGGAATGGTAATAAGCACGTGATGAGGTACCAACAACACTAAAAGCGCTTAATACATCGCGGCCAGGACAGCGAGGTGATATGGTAAGGAAGGTGCAATGTAATACGATGGTAGAGAATGTTGTTGACGATTACAGGCCCACCCACTGAATCAACCGCCAAGTAGTGCATTGCATGCAAGCTGATGAGTAGGTACTCGGGGGCTTGTAATGAGGCACCAGAAAGGGATTGGACAGAGGGTGGCCCTAAAAAGGGCCGTGGGGTCGTTCACAAAGGTATGGGAAAGCGGACGTAATTATCATTGCGGACTCACCAGGAGCAGGAGGTGCCAGGGGGTAGTTGTACGCATTCAATACCAGTGGTGTTGCAAATGGATTCAGGTACAAAGCACAGAACCATGGGCAAGTGTCATGGGACTGAGAAGGAAATCATTGCATTAGGGTATCTTACGTGATATCTGAAAGGTGCAACGGGTGAGCAGACGGGGTACGGTGATTGACTTGCCAGCGACATGCTGGGCGAGGTACTCATTTGGGAAATCTTGAACGCAAGGCACTAAAGTTAGGGTGCGGAGAACACGCATGTTACTGATTGCTATACGGTAAGACGTAATGACGTACTGACGCGGAGTTCAGAATGCAGTCATGTGGACATTCACATGGGCGGCGCCTTGGCGGCTAGAAGGCGGTTCGGCGGCATTGTGCTAAAAGGTGTGTGTTTATCAAATTGCCACATACTGATACGGTTTCCAAAGTGGACGCATGAGGACATACATGTAGGCGGTGGACTGGCAGGTAAGAGGCGGTTGCGAGGCATACTTCTGAAAAGCCAATCGTCATCACAAATAAGGACGTACTCACCGGGTGATCAAAGGGTAGTCATGTGGACATTCACATGTGCGGCTCACTGGCGGCTAGTAGGCGGTTCGGAGAAATAGTGCTAAAAGGTGTGTCTTTATCAAATTGTCACATACTGACTCGGTTTCCAAAGTGGACGCATGAGGTAACTAGTAACTTACCGGAAAGATGCTCATCCGTTACCGGTAGCTCAGCCAGCTTGCACCAGTTGCATTTTTCTCCTTTTTTCTATGTATTGCGGCACAGCAGCTGAGGTGTTCCCCACTTCTAGCTAACGTGTATGATGATGATGATGATGGCTTTAATCACCCAGAGATTTGTTGGGATGATCTGTGTTGAAGATCGGCGCTGCGATCGTTCGGTACAGAACTGCTGGACTTAACGCTGCAAGTACCATTACACCAGTTCGTGGACCTCTCCACTAGGTACATAAGAAATCAGCAGCCGTCCAGTTTAGATTTTGTTTCTGCTAAGTCACGACTTTGTAAATGACATTACTTACGACTAGCCTCTTAGCGCCAGCGACAACGTTTGCTTGTCTTTCCAGTGTACCTGGCTGGCCAGCCATCATTATTTAGCTGACATTCCTCCTTTTCTTTTCTTAACTTACCCTTCACTTTTTTACTTCACATAAACCGGCCTGGATTTCATTGGGTGGTAAACGCCTTCACTTCCTTATCTTCTAAGGATTGCAGACGTAGTAGCTCTGTCATCCCGCGTAGCACAATCGTAACGGTAAATGTGGCAAACTAAACGGAAACTGGACAACAGTCCAGTTTAGGTATCAATGCATTACTTGAAGTTAAATGCATTTCAATTTCTAGTTCAAGGGCAAGTGGGACCGGCACAGTAGGAAAATCCCGCGAATGTTCCACCTTTGGAAACGTCGTTGATCCAACAGGGAAACCGGTGAGTTGATGCGCCAAAAGGAGCCAAATCAACACACCCGAATCACATGGTCAACTAACCAATGCCCACATGCCATGCACTAGCAGTCCCCGCTGAGCCGGCTACGTGAAGAAGAAAGCAGCGGTGTCAGTAAAGGAAAGGTAACAGAGGAGAAGACAAGCTTTTCGAAAATCGTAGGCAATATTAATATGTAAGTTAAAAAGATTTAAGGAAGAGTTGGCCGTATTAGACGAAGTAAAGTTTAGGACATGAAGCGGAAGACCTTAAACTGCAGATCGAGAGCGTCAAGTCCATGCTTGTACACTTTCACCGCCGGTGCCATCACGAAGTCTGCAGGCAATGCGTTCCAATAAGCCATGACCCTATACGATAACCGAAAAGCTGCCCAAATCCGGTCCGACCGGGGTTGTGCAACTTTAATGGGAGGCCACGAATAGTTGGCACTCGAGTCGGGAGAAACAGTCCAGTCAAATCAGGACCAATCTGACCCATCAGTATACGATACGTGAGGAACAAGTCGCCCCGAAGCCGCCTGTAATTCATGGAAAACATATCCAAATTATGTAGCCTCTCCGGGTACGTCAGCTTCTTTAATCCGTGCACCATATTCGTCCCGGACCGCATGACTCGTTTAACTGCTATCTTATCACGAACCAAGCATGGAAGACAAGCCTGAACGCAGTATTCCAAGTGGGCCTTACAAAAGCCGAAAATAGTCTAACGAACAGTTAGGTGGTCATGATCCCGAATGACCTGCGGATCATACACAACACGTTGAAACCTTTGCGAGCAGCTGTCGTCCATTGTTCGCTGGGCTTAAATCAGATGACAGCAAAACACAGAGGTCAGATTAGAGTCGAACTCACCGTACCTCGTTGCCGCTAAGCAAATAATGCGTCAGCGAGTCATTCGGGCCAACGCGTAAAACGGAAAATTTCGCTAAATTAACGGGCAACTGCCACAAAATTACCAGTCCTAAAGTATTTCCAGAACCCCTGTAGTGTCAGTTGACCAATCGGATAGTCTATCATGAACCAGAGTTTTAAGTCATCCGCAAATATTAGGAATGGCACACCCAATTCACAAGGTAGGTCATTAGCGTATAAAGTGAAGAGAAGGGGGCCAAGGACCGAACCTTGCGGAACGCCAATGAGAACACATTGGCGGAAGGACAGACTTGAACCCACCTGCACACACACATTTGCCTTCCAATTAGGAAAGTTGAAATCCATCGTAAGACTGGTCCAGAAATACCATAGGAACGCAGCTTGTAAAAAAGGTGCGAATATGGAACGGTGTCAACAGCTTTGGAAAAGTCAATGAACAGCAAGTCCACTGCCTTCCCGCCATCAACGGATTCGACCCAGTATTCACGAGCGGTTAACAAGATAGTAAGGCAAGAATAGCCCTTACGAAAGCCGTGTTGAGAAGGATTAAGCAACTCTAACGCTTTCAAGCTTCCTTCGAGATCGTCCCTCACGAGCTTTTCCAATAACTTGACAAGCACGCTCGTTAAACTGACCGGTCTATAGTTATCAGGGAGGGGTTAATCAAATTTCTTAAAAATGGGACAAACAATAGCCTCCTTTTAGTCCTTGGGTAAAGAGCAGCTTCGTAGAGACTTCAAAAAAGGTTGCGTAATCGGATGGGAAAGTTAATCAGTCAACCCATACAACGGTTTGGGATGGCTAGCATCCCCACCGACAGATTGAATGGGATTTAATTACCTCAGAAGCCGGAGCACTTGAGCCTTCATTATAGAAGCCTCTTCCAAGTGGGGGCCTCAGGAACCTTTGCCTGGAGACTGATATGCGTCGGCTGTGACTCTCGAACATAAACCCCAGCATACTGTTCCCCGAGCAAACAAGTTTTTCATGATCCGTGACAGCAGCAGTGTCGTCAGGGCCAAACAACACTGGGATGCACGAGTTCATATTGCTTCGCCTTTTGACATAAGTGAAGAAGCCTTTCGGGTTTTATGAGGATATACAAGCAAGCTATCCTTCATGCTGTAGACGAGCACTTCGTAGATGCTGCCTGCAGGCATTTCGAACATAACGATATCGCTTGAAGGTGCATAATGAAGGAGCAGATAAGTAAGTACGCCAACATCTGGCACGTCTGTTAAATTGTTTGCGTACAGCAGGATCAAAACGGAGTGGTTTACCCCAGTCTTATTCCCGCCAGACTGTGGTATATGGGGGGAGGGAGCTCACTCAAGTAGGATTTAAATCCGTCCCGGGCCATTTGAATGTCGTCCCTTTCCAAAATGAAACAAGGCGACTTAGCGGCCTTGGCATTAATTGTCCGAAAGTCCGCACGCCATATATTTGGAACTCGGCCAAGATATTCATTAGTCTGGGGACTAAGGGCGCACTTAAAGGAGAGTCATACCTGGTCGCTAGCACTTAGAGGCGGTTCGTATACAATATCCGTGACAAAATCAATAAACCTCGAGAAGATTAAATCCAAGAGGGACGGGTTTTGACCCATCATGGATCTAGTTGGCCGATCGACAAAATGGTGCAGGGAAGCATGCAAGGCCAGCTCGAGAAGCTCGGTAGCCAAACAACTTGTAACAGTGTCGCAGGAAAAATTCTGCCAGTCAATGTCGGGAAGATTAAAGTCCCCCTCACTAAACACCTATTTGCCGAATGATCGCGGATGAAATCAACAATCCCCTTAGCACCGCTATCGGGGCTTCTATAGACTAGCACCACTTTAAGCGGTGCGGAGGCAATACACAGGTTAACTGTGCGTGCCTCAACCTCATCGTCTGGTGATCTGAAACTATACGTCTTAAAGACAGTAAGTGCGGAGTTAACGTACAAAGCAGCGCCACCTCCGCGCTGATCAGTGGTGCGGTCACATCTCGGCAGTGCGCAGTCTGACAAGCACACTTCACTGTCCATGACGTCAGTGGACAACCAGGTATCAGTGAATGCGAGAACATCTGGACGGCAGCCGTCGACAAGGGCCCCGACTTCGCACAGCTTGTTTCGCAGGCTGCGCACATTGCTTAAGTTCACCTGCAGTTTGACATTTGTTAATACATAGATATTTGGTTTGCATTATAAATTTTATTATTTCACCATAACACGTTTGGTTTAACTGAATTGGTAGGTCATTCTTTTTGCACAGTTTCGGTTTAGTAACCATGGTCGCTGCTGCCGCTTGGTTTTGCACTTTTGTTTAGCTACTTTGCTACTGCGTTTCCCCAGTCACACCTACCAGGTTTCCCAGTTATAGCTTGGTTGAAACATTTGTATTCATTTTCAGCATGTTGGTACGAAAATGTTTTCAATTAACTGCACTGTTTCCTTCTCGTAGCACCGTTTACCGTGCAGCAAAAAGAACGACACCAGGATTTAGCTATGAAGCAATGCTGCTATTGTCAGTAGCTGAGAGGCAAATGGGTAAGAGGATTTGTAACATATATTACTTATGATTGTTCACACAGTGAAACCGTCTGATCACATTACCAACTGCTGTGCAGATGACAGGAACCCTGATGTAGTGGTCCGTAACTTGAGAAAACTTATTGCTAAGCTCAGGTACAAGTATCTTTTGTTCGTCTACTGTTTGGGCTTGTGCAACCGTGGATGACATTTTTGCCAAAGTATTACCGGACGCTGCTGCGAACTCCATGGAACTCCCGCATACGAATTATCGCAACGGGCACTTACGGTCACCTAGGTCTGCCGAGTGGTTTACAGCATGCATGCTCTGCTATTTCGCTGGCGGCTGATAAACCTGTGGACTAACAATTGCATATTGACGGCTTTTAGCCTTTTAACGCATCCAAGTTGCATACATGGCCTACCTTGTGCCGTGTCATAAAGCCAGTGGTTTTTATTCAGGGATCTCAAAACCGAACGACGTGAACGATTATTTGTACGACAATTTATGAGATCTCTTCAATGCAAAGCGAAGGATTATTCCAAATAAAAGTCGTTCTATGTTATACCCATGAAAGAGCCCATGTGAAAGGCAAGAAAGAACACTCCGGTTATTACAGCTGTGGCAAATGCAACAAACGTGGTGAGTATATGAGCCGCGGGGTGACATACCCACTTACGGATATCACACGGCGGACTAATGCATCTGTTCCAATGAATGTCAGTTAACCGTCGCCTTTCGCTCCTTTGAATGTAGATTTGGTTGCAGACTTTCAAATTGACCATATGCATTCAGTATGTTTGGGGGTAAGGCGCAGATTGATCAAGAACTGGCTCACTTCACCTGTGAACAGTGGAGTTCTACTGCGCATTACTTCGGACCTTCCTGGACATCCGATTTTTTACGTAAGCTTCGATCACTGGGTGTATACCGAGCTTGGGAGGCAACTGAGTAGCGTCAGTTTTTTGCTATACGCCGTACCAGCGTGTTAAATCGGGGTGTTGTCTGAGGCTTTCTATCATATCTTTCTAGACCTCTCATGTGTTATTTATATTAGGTCCCAGTCTCACCTTCACACTGCCTTATTGGAGTTTTTTATTCCTTGAATCCATGTTTTATTAGATATTTATTTTGATCATTACGGTCCTAGAGATGCCGTGAAACGTGCACGCACTGGTTCATCTGCCCGCTGAGGTAGAGAAGATGGGGACTTTAGATATCTCTGCATTTCCCTTTGAGCTTCACTTGTTTGCCATCAAGCGCATGATTCACAATTCTCCGCGTCCGGTTCTTCAAATCATGCAGCATACGTCGGAAGAGGAGCAGCTTCTTCTTATTTTCAGCAATGCAAGCCCGGGTGGGAACGTCGAGGTTTGTACATATAAGGGTCACAAAGCATTTCGGTTGCATGCCATTTTGTTTTTCACAGTGAAGCCGGATAACGTCTTCATCATCGTGGCAAAAGCCAGAGTGCTCCAGATGTGTCTGTGAACGCGTCTGGAAACACAGTCGTTCAATGCCGGGAATTTATGACTCTTTGCAGTCTGTTCGCGCACAGCATGCATTCCTCAACGGCATACATCTTCCGTGCATCGCACTTGTCAAAAGATGTAGTTGGCATTTTCGCCTGTCATATCCCATTCAATTGGATCGCATTTCCTTTGAACGATTTCCTTGTAATTCATCCTAGGCTACACAATTGCACACTCTAGCTATTGACGTCTTTCTTTCGCAGCACTGATGGCTTTCCAAGGATACAGCGTTATCAAACGACTTGACTCCGACGATTTAATAACTATTATCAGTAATACCTGGATTAGAGAAGCTGCGTACGCCCAAATGCCTACCGAACATGGTACGCCCTTCCATGCAGCTATGTATGGTTTTTTATTTGCCCCTGGACGCTAACCCGTCCGTTCCAGCTGCGATGACGGAGACGCCCCGCGTCACACCAAACCCAAAAGGCCTGCTGCAGCAACATACACACGTGCTCTCACTTCTCTCTTCAATGGCATTAGTCCTCCGCGTCCAGGGCAAACAGCAAGTAACCGTAAGTAATCGCGCCGTCAGTTATTGCCGAGGTTGCACCATCCAAGCTGGAGGTATTGCAGGAACTAAAGGGGTTTAAAGATAAGACGTCATAGACACACTGTATTGCACTCAGCTTTATTATTAGATAAATTATGCCTCATTCGATCAGATATGCTTGGCCATCGCCGCATATCCGAAGCCAGGTTGCAGATGCAACAACGACATTACCAATGTCTTGCACCGGGACATTGCCATTTATCTCTCTCAGTGAGATTAAGAGATATGATGAACGGCTGAAGGACCCAGGTTTCAAAAGCAGAGTTGTAAGTTCGTCTTGTTGTTGAAAGACTTACAGGTCAATCATTTGGGTGCTGTGCATGGTGCTAACGTGCAACTCGTCGTCCGGGTATCATGGAGCGGCTAATTATAAATAACTGAATAAATAAATAGTTTATTCTCGCATTTGTCGAGACACACCAAGTAAGGTCAGTTTCCGCGCGTTGGGCGCGGTGCATCGGTGTGGACAGATGTTATCGGTCCGCATGGCATTGGTTCAGCGAATGCGGAAGGTGACAGGCTGCTCTCACTGTGTGCCACTCACGGCCTGACGATCACCAACACTCGGTTTGCACTGAGTGCGAAGGACATAGCAACCTGGACACACCCACGGAGTGGACACGCTCAGCGGCTCGACTATGTCATCGTACGTCAGTGTGATATGTGCGAAGTGCGCATGACACGTGTACTGCGTGGAGCTGAGTGTGGCACTGATCACAAGTTGGTGCGGACCAAACAATACATATATTTTCGTAAATCAATGTATTGCACCCTCGCCGTGAATCGGCGTAAATTTAACATTCTCTCCCTCGGTATTGTGGCGAAACGTACTGAGCTGGAGAAGGCGATGGCTGCAAGCCTGTGTGATGTGGAACGCATTGCCACAGTGGGCTACCTTTGGCTTTACATTCGCGACCAAGTGACAGCTGCTGCCGAGGAGACCATCGGGCGCGCAAACTGTAGGCGGTCTGACTGGTTTGATGAAAACAATCGGCGCATTAGTGTCGGAGACGAATGCAGCATTCGCTGCACATGTTGCAAATCCCGGTGACTTGGGGAAGAAGAGTCCGTTTCGCAAAATTCGACGACGACTGACCCGAGAGGTCCGTCGCATTAAAAATGCATAGTGGACAGAGAAGGCAAAGCAGATGGAATGCTACGCCGAACGCCGTCAACACAAGGAATTCTCTGACTACTTGAAGGCGGTGTATGGACCGAGATTGGAGCCACTGCGGACACTGATTGATGGTTATTCAGGCGCTACCTGCACCCAGACTGCAGACATAATGCAGATCTGGCGGAAAAACTAAGACTCTCTTGAACAACCGTGCAGTGATCGACTGGCCTACGTTGAACGGCCTCAAACAGCACGATGTAAAGGCGAGTCTGGCGGATACGCCGACACTGGATAAGACGCAGAGAGCACTTGCTCAGCTGCGAAACGGCAAATGTGCCGGAGCCGACGGGATCCCGCCTGAAGTATTGAAACACGGCGGACCCGCGTTGTTCACTGAGCTGCACCACTTGGTGCGAATTGTATGGATTTAGGAGGAGGTGCCACCTGAGTAGAAGGATGCTCTTGCGCTACCACTATACAAGGGCAAAGGGAGCAAGCAGTGTTGCACGAATTATCGTGGCATCAATTTGCTGAGTTGTGTGGGCAAGGTGATTGCCCGAATCCTGCTCAATCGCCTCTTCAGTCAGGTTGTGAAACCTAACGTGGCGGAAGAACAGTGTTAATTCCGTTCGGGCCGCAGCACTATAGATATGGTGTTTCCGTTTCGTCAGTTGCAAGAGAAGTTCAGAGAACGACACCAGCCATTGTACTCGCTTTTTGTTGATCTCACCAAAGCATTTGATACGGTGAACCGCGAGGCATTGTGGCTGGTGTTGGGTAAGTTTGGTTGCCCGCGTAAGTTTGTAAATTTAATTGAATGTCTGCATAGTGACAATCGGGCGAGGGTGCAGCTGAGTGGAGAGACCTCGGATGACATTGAAGTTGTCTCTGGTGTGAAGCAAGGCTGTGGCTTAGCTCCTGCCCTGTGTAATATCTATCTTCATGCAATGTCGTCTTGTGCTTTTGAAACCGCTCGTGCTTACTTTGTTCCTGTGGAGCACCGTATTGATGGTGGGTTGCTGAACATCCGTCGTTTCAGTGCGAGAACTCTAGTCTGTAGGACAACTATCCGTATGTTGCTGTTTGCTGATGAATGTGAGTTGTTTGCACACAGCGCGGATGAGTTGCAGCACCTGACTAGTGCTCTGGCTTCGACAGTAGCAAAATGTGGGCTCATCATCAACACAAGCAAATCTGTCTGTCTCTTTCAGCCTTCACCGTAGGTGCAATCTTCAATATTGCCGCGCGTTTGAACTGGTGCTGTATTAAAGGAAACCACCTCCCGCTTCAGCTACCTTGGGAGTGTGATGTCGACTGATCAGCAGCTACACGTTTAGTTGAGTATTCGCGTGCCGAAGGCAGAAGCGGCATTCAGGAAGCTTGAGTACCGAGTGTGGAGCAACCATCAGCTTAGCATTGGCACGAAGCAGTTGGTGTACAAATCCATGGTACTGTCCGTTCTTCTATACGGCAGTGAAACGTGGACGATGTACCGTCGGGATGTGCGATATCTCGAGCGGTTCCATCAGCAGTGACTGTGACGAATTTTGCGCATCGGTTGGGGCGCCAGAGTTGCGGACACGGAACTGTTGCGCCGAAGTGGGATGTATGCAGTGGACTGCATGCCTTTACTAAGACAACTGAGATGGCTCGGTCATGCGTGGTGTATGGATTCAACTCGGATATGGAAACCACTCTTATGCGATCAGCTGAGTATTGGGAAGCGGCACGTGGGGAAACCAAAGTTACGTTACCAGGACATGATCAAAGTGAGCCTCACACGTTCTGCTCTTGATTGCAGGTCATGGGAATCGAAAGCCGTTGATCGGTGCGTATGGCGCGATCTCAACACGAAGGAAGTTGCTGAAGTGCGGGAGAAAGACCTCATGCATGCAGAGAAGTGGCAAGTGCGGAAGCGGCAAGCACCGATGGATTGTATTCCATTGACATCGAGTGCATGGTGCTGTAGCACATGCGGTCGCAAGTGCCTGAGTCAGGCAGGCCTAGTGAGCCATGAGCGAGGCCACTCGGGACTACTACCGAAGCGACGACGGGTTCTGTAGAGAACGTAGGCAGAACCGGCGCGGCGTTTGTAGGTGGGCCGCATTCGATTTACTAACCGCGTGATAGCATGCTAAATCTCTTTAGTTCAGGTGGTGGGTTTTCAATTTTGCCCAAATGCTTTTCTTTCCCATATAAATGCCTACTTACTCTCTCTTCAGTACACTTGCATACGTCGCTTAAGCCACTTGTAGTTATTTCGATAACATTTTCGGGTTTGTAGCATTTCCTGACCTCGGTTTCTTTTGTAAACACCTTATTTCATATGCTCAATAATTTAAGATTTATGCCACCGTTTGCTTGCGTGCTAAGTCTGTTGCTTTCAGGTGATGGGTTTTCAATTTTGTCCCAATTCTTTGCTTTCTCATATAAATATCTACCTGGACCCTTTTCTATAAACTTGCACACGCCACTTAAGCCAATTCTAATCTTTTTCTAAAACATGTTCGTGTTCATGGCGTTTCCGTAAAGTATAATTCTGACCTCGTGAACTTATCTGGCCTTCTTCTGTAAACAATTAACTTCAGGTGCTCGTTACTTTAAGATATATTTCCCCCTTTCCTTTTGCATTACTAGATTTATTTTCTTTGTTATCTTTCTCTCAAGTGATTGGCCGTTGCTTGATATTCCCGGTGAGGCTGCGTTTGATAAGCACGTTGACGAGGTGCCTACCTGTCTATTACCCACTACCTCGTCCATACTGGTTCCAGGAGACAGTTGGTCGTTGCTGGAGGGGACAGGGTGCACGGTCCTTGTGGCCATGTTAGGACCAAAGAGTGGTTCCATGCAGTCAGTGTGGAGCGGACTACGGTCCAGCCACCGCCTTGTGTGCGATGGATTCCCCAAATACAGTGTGCTTGGGTTTGCCTGTGAAGGAGTGTGGGCCGGCTCCGTTGACGAAACTTGGCTCACATCCACATGCCTCCCGGTCTTATTCCTTCGGGTTGACACAGGATATGGGGTGTGTGGTTAGAGCTGTGGGTGGTGCAGTGCAAGCCATCCATGGTCCCTCTGTAGGTGCAGGCGTCGTGTAGATGCCACAGTGACAGGCAAATCCGAAACCGGATGCCGCCAACCATATATACCGCGCGGATCAATTACTCAGGCGCAGAAGGTTTGTTTGCCTTCAGGTGAACAAATGTGTACGGCATTGTGCAAGGTAGGTTGAAATACATTTATCCATAAAAACTACAAAGGCATCATTCGGCAACGCATATGTGATACAGGCTCGGACTTTACGTTACACACCACATCCAAACGTGGTTGCATTTGCGCAGCACAAGAGACCGTCTGTTGAGCAAACACAATTATGCAGTGCGAACGATGTAAGTCCACTGCTTCATTATGAACATCTTTAGCCTCCTACGTTGTCCATCGCCGAAGTGGATGAATCATCCTAACAATGCCGCTTGCTGCTACGAACGATCTTGTACTACACACCTTCATGTATATAAAGCATTCTTATACCCCGGCTGTCATTTTGTTTCCCCCTCTTATGTTCTCAGGTGCGCGGTAAGCTCGATTTCGCTTTTTGAACAACAGCTTGAAACGCCGCTTAGGTGTGTTCCCACGTCCATTAACTACGGCAACAAATACTGCGTGAATCTTGGGTTCGAACCATCAATATATTCCTTAGGTACTAAGTGCGTAATAGTGTCATGTCCGTATACAGATATCCATGGTAAGCAATTAAGGTTTCTGGACCTACCGGGTTGCCACACATAATGGTGAATTTCTATTGGTCAACGCTAGCATCCTTTTCATTGGTCCGCCGTAAACTGGACAAAATCCCTTTCTAGCCGTCTCACGATACAAGATCCTGTCCAGTTTAGCGTAATGCTCACATAGAAACGTTTAGGAGGCTAATCTGGACAGGATCTGGACATGTGCTACCAGGGTTAGCTCAGGCTGTAGTATCAGTGCTGCAGGATTCTGGAGCACTCTGTAGGAATATGTCTAGCAAACGTCTTTAACCCTCTTCTGACTGTGCATTAATTATCGGGTCCGACAGTCGGTTCCATTTAGTAACTATTCGAGTAGAGTGAGCAGCGTGTAATCGGACGTTGAGCCTCCTCGGTTTAAACAGCCTCCAGCTGTGTCCTCGATTCGAACTGCCAAGTCTTAGCTGAAAAAGCTGCCTCAGCTCGTTTCCCAGTTCTCCTCGTATGATACACCTGGTATAGATGAGGCCTTCGCGCCGTCGGCCCCAATCTAAGGGAAAAGTTGCATCCTTCGTAGTTGGGCGGGGTACGGGAGTTTGGGTAGCCCAAGGACAAAGTTCAAGGTAAGTAGCTAAATTTTTTCTATCCTGTTACTTTCATGTTTCGATAGAGGGGCTAGGCCGAAAGTGCGAATTCGATAATGCGCCGGATGTGGGAGGTGAAGAGAAGTCTAAATATCTGCGGCGCCATTTTGGCGAATGATCTCCTGATGCCCTCCACATCCGGTTCGCCGAGGCAGTTTTCTTTACTGTGTCAAGTGTAGTTTTGATATCAGAGGAAACTATTATCCACAGGTCCTTTCCCTGTGTGGCAATCTTGAGTAGATGCATGCCAAGGTGATAGATACCCAGTGGTTCAGCAGCACCTATGGAAAGGAGAGAACACGTATATTTGTTGACCGTCAAACCCTACTTGACAGTCCAAGTGTGTAGTAGACCAAGCTACTCCTGCAATCGGTCGGCGTCTTCGAGGCTGGACGCCTCCAACCATAGCTTAAGGTCACCTGCATAGATCAGACAGTCGGTTTGTAGCATACCTGGTAGGTCGTTGATATATATATTGAAGAATTCCGGTCCGAGGACGGAGCCTTGTGGTAGGCCACTGTACGTAAACACGGGAAATGAAAGGGTATCGTTTACTTTGACTTCCATGTTCCGACTTTGTAAGAAGTCACTGCTCCATTGTGGGATGTTCTCTGTTATGCCAATTCCCGCAGAGCTTAGAGAGTAGTTCCTGATGGGGACTATGACAAACGCATCGCTGATGTTCATGAAGACGAGATCTAAACGTTTCCAGCGGCTATTAATTTAGCCCACTTCTCTCTAGCGACCAGCAGGTTAGTGATGCAGGAATGTCCCTTTCGGAAGCCAAGCTCAGTAGAGAAGTGGAAGTTCAGATATTCGTAGTGTCTGCTGATAGCATATTTATTGAGTTTTCCATGAACTTGCAGGCGACCGACGTCAAGCAAATTGGCCGATAGTTCGCATTTTCCTGGCCGTTTCCACCCTTGTATTTCGGCATAACTACACCCGTATTCCAATCGACAAATAGTTGACCAGCTTTAAGAGAGAGATGAAAATTTTGACAAAGTGGGACGGCAATGAATGCTGATATCAAGTTGATAAAATGCGGGTGTAGCCCGTCTGTGTCTGGTGAGGAAGATGAGTTCATTTCTAGTAGTAATTTTATGGTAGCACCTGCATCGATATCGATGTATCCCAGAGGTACACTATGTGCAAATGCATGAGGGTTTGCTCGTTTGTATCCCTTCGTGTATACTGAGGAGAACTGTAGAGCCAAGCATTCACTTTTGGCGTCATCATCATGGTGTATTATATCCAGCTCATTAGTAGGCAATGCATGGATTCCGCAGACCGCCTTAGAATGCCTGTTAAGTATGAAAGTAGTTCCTTTGGCCTAGAAAGGGATTGTGCGGCCGGTCTAGGCCCGTAACGTTGTCTCTTCACGTTCTGCATGGTGCAGACGTTCCTCATGACCTTGTATTCAGAGTAGCCTGAGTCCGGAAAGTTTAAAGCTGTCCGATAGTTTTCGTCATTGTTTCGTGTTGGCTCTGAGTTCTCGGTCGATCCAGGGGGACCCTTAGAGAGAGGCTTGTTACTGTGGAATGGAGCACCCTCATCAAGTGTAGCCTCAACTTGTGGGATAGATGGTTCCAAGCAGCATCGCGTTCCAAGTGTCGTGTCGCATTCCAATCTAGCGTACTTGTTGCCCCCTTAGCTTGAATGCGTCGATCCGCCAGAAGTTTCTACGGTGCGCGCTCCGGGCTCGGATGGCTGGACGTTTAGTCCATAAGGAGGAGATTGTACAGTGGTCGCTTTTACCCATGGGCTGAAGAATGTTCAATTCTGTGATAACTGACAGAGCCGGATTGAGCGCAAGATAAAACTTGTGCAGATTCTGGCAGTGGGGAAGCCGATTAGGCGAGGTTATATGCTAAGAGAAGTTTGTTTTGAGGACAGTTTCCAGGAGCATGGTATCAAAGGGCTCGGGTGGAAGGCGGCAGTGTAGTAGGTCCCAATTAGCATCCGAAGCATTGAAGTCACTGTCAATAAAACAATCTCTGCCGTGTGCATGCAATTTGATAAAGCCTAGCACAGAGATGTCATATCCCCACGGGGCTTTGTAGACAACGCCAACCATAAGAGACTTGAAGCCATCATTGATCCTACACCAGGGTAGCTCTTTGCCACCAACAGCGTCGCTGACGCTTTCTACGGGATGAACTTTAGGATCCTCTCTCTAGTATAGAACTACGCTGCCACCAACTCTTTCTCCAGACCGGTCAGTACGTGAAAGTTGGTATCTTGAGATGTAGATTGCAATGTCGGAGATACCTGAAGTGAGCCAGGACTCAGTGCGGGCAAACAGGTCATAGCGTGTAATAGCGTTTAATGGCGGTAATAACGTGTACCTTGTCCAACTTGTTTCGGAGGCTGGGTACGTTTGCTACCATCACCTGTAGTCCATTTTTACTCCTTGTTGCTAGGCCTTGGGAAGACGAACAGTGGCTTCCAGCGGGACCTCTGTACTTGCTGCACTACCTGAAAATCCACTATGTGAAGGATGGTCCCGCCAGTTGCGGTAGGGGTTCGTAGTTCCTTAACGGCGTTCCTCATTTTGGTTCGATCTTCTGAGGAGAGATCTCTAAAACGTCGAATGTTTCACACTTGAGATTTGAGTTCCGTCCAAGGATACAGCAGCCCTGTTCTTTGTCCTGACAGACAATTTTGGGAGGACGAAAGTTGGTGGGGTGGTCTCGTATGCTCCCTAGGCGAAATGCAGAGAAAAAATAATCATTTTTTCCCCACTATCGAATAGACGAGGGACTATGTGCTCTAGGAATGCTTGATCGTCCTGCATACTTTCTGCTGGTGTCTCCCTATTAGACTCAGGAGTACTTACGATGAGTAGACACCGTGCACGGGCGGAACGCTTGTTTCTAGCAGGTGTAGGTGATTTCGGTGTACTAGGTTTGGCCTTGATCAGGTCTTCCAGCTGTGTCTTTCTGTCCAAAACCAACCGTAGCTGAGATGAAGTAGGCTTCGATGCTGTTTTAGACTTCTGCATCTTCTTAACGGTCATTTTGCGCACGGCTGCGTTTGTGGTGACCGAAGTCGTTGGCAAGCCATTTCCCGCAACAGTGTCTTCGGCTAAGGCACGCTGACTTGTCCTTCAGTCTTTGGTGCTGACGCAGGTGTATCGGAAATGCGTCTACTCCGCCGTCGCGAGTTGCTCGCAACTGAAAGAATTGGACAGCAAGGCGTAAGCTCGTCATCTCCGGAGGCCACAGCCTCGACTGAGCAGGAACGCAGAGGGAGAGCCGGGAGATCAGTGGAAGGTGGTTATTGCTTCCTGCAGTTCGGTTCGTGACACAATGAAAGCTGATAACTGGTGAGGTAAACAGCTGAGGCTCATGGTACAGCCATGCGCTGACGCCACCACAAGCAATGGACAGCCATCCGTTACAAAAAGGGCATTGGACAGCTTTGGAACGAGATCTGACGCCCTTGCCTCATGGCACGCATTTAAAGGGCATCATACACCTTTTTCAATCGACTCCGGTGGCAAGCATGTGCCAGCATAATTTGGAAATCAACCTTCCTCAGAAGGCTGTCGCGAGTTCCGGGTTGAACGAACTGCTGGCTTTTGCCGTACGGTTTGCAAAGCAATAAAAGCTGGAAGGAATTGGAAGAAGCTGTTCGCAAGACCCAATTCGCAACAGCCTCCAGTTTGAAATTTTGAAAGTACTCCACCTGAAAGTTTCGCCTTTGCATGTGGTTTGGATGACCAGCCCCCGTTTCTGACTGCTTCCCGACTTCCGAGCCATTATTACTCTAGCTCTGCGTTCCAAAATCTCTGTTTCCCCAACCCCCCTGAAGGCCTTCCCGAAAGGCCTCCTGCTCTCCGGATTTATCCAGGCTTCTGAGACGTAATCCCTCTTAGTTTGGTTGACTCAACTACCTGATTACATTACCTGGAGAGCATCGTGTATTTTTCCCATGTTTTGTCAAAAAGCATTTCCCATCCTGATCCAAACTATTATTATCGCCCTGTGCTTTAATTTCTTAAATTGGAGTGCACGAGCTTACTGCTCTGTGGTGATTTAGTCCCACTGACTTGCCACTTTCTCTTTTATGCTCCAATGCTACTCTGACTTAAGTGGTATGCGCTATGCAGACTTAGCGCTCTTGTCCCCCTACCCGGAGATTCCGCTTTACTCGCTCAACCTCTACTGTTGCGGACTTTTCCTGCCTTTAATTTTACGTGCTATTCCTACGCGCCGACTAATCTGGTCTCGCTAGATCAGATACTTGCTTCCACTTTTACTTAGAATATTCCACGTTACAAACCTTGGTACGGTTGAACAGATGCCTTGCTCACATCACCTGGAATGCCTCGTGGGATCCCTCACTACTTATCAGTAAACCTTTCTCATACCGAAGCTAACCTTTTCTCATCTCGCTTTCTGTTTTCATTCCCCTTTTAAATCGGACGACCAGCTTTACTGCCATGCCGGGAACCTGTCTCACTGGACTAGTCTGTTAATCTCTGACTGCTTCCATGATACCGAGCCTAAAACGGTATTGGCTCCGCTGAGTTAACTCAACTACCCTTACTCTAAGGGACTTATAGACTTGTACCCTCATTATTGTTAAAGCCTCTTTCTTATCTGCATTGTACGACCTAGCTCTAAAGCGCCGATTAATGCAATGCCGCTTAGTCGGCCTCGTAATCACTATATTCATTTGGACTTCTGATACATCACTTCTATTGGTTCGGCTGACCTATTGGTGTTGTTTAAACTACTTGGAGAGCCTCGTGGTCTTGACCTCTCTTTACCAATAAACCCTTCTCACCCTGACCCTAATCTTTTCTTCTCTCGCTTTCTGTTTTCATTCCCTTTTTAATCGTAAGTCTGGCTATACCGCATTGCCCTGATCCTGGATCACCTGCCTGGTCTGTTTCCCCCAGTCTGCTGCTATGCTACTAAGACTACGCGGTATGCGCCCCGTAGTCTTAACATGATGTTTCCCTTAAATTTAGCGCCTGCTTGACTTGCCCACCATCTAATGCTGGCCCCTTTCTTACCTTTACCACATGTCCTTATCCACACGCGCCGACTAATCAAGTCTTACTCGATCGGCCTCCTGCTCTCCGGATTCATTCAGACTTCTGAGACTTCGCCTCTCTTTGTTCGTCTGACTCCACTATCCCTTTACATTACCTAGAGAGCCTCGTGAACTTCTCCCACCCATCGTCAATAAACCTTTCCCATTCTGACCCAAACCCTTATTATCGCGCTCTGCTTTCATTTCTTTAATTGGATTGCACGATCTTACTGCTCTGAGGTGATCTAGTCCCACTGATTTGCCTCTTTCTCTTTTATGCTCCAATACTACTCTGACTTAAGTGGTATGCGCTATGCAGACTCAACGCTCTTGTCCCCCTACCCGGAGATTCTGCTTGACTCGCTCACTCTCTATCGTTGCGGACCTCTACCTGTCTTTAAATTTACGCGCTATTCCTACACGCCGACTAATCTAGTTTCGCTAGATCAGCCACTTGTTTCCAGTTTTACTTAGAGTTATTCCACGTTACAAACCTTGGTTCGGCTGACTCGACGTCTTGCTCACATCACCTGGAAAGCCTCGTGGGATCCCTCACTACTTATCAGTAAACCTTTTCATACCGACCCTGACCTTTTCTTCTCTCGCTTTCTGTTTTCAATCCCTTTCTTATCGGACGTCCGGCTTTACTGCATTGCCGTGATATTGGCTCACTTGCCTAGTCTGTTTCCCTCAGTCTGCTACTATGCTATTAAGACCTACGCGGTATGCGCCCCGTAGTCTTAACATGATGTTTCCCTTAAATTTAGAGCCTGCTTGACTTGCTCACCATTTACTGCTGGCTCCTTTCTTACCTTTACTACATGTCCTTATCCACACTCGCCGACTAATCAAGTCCTACCCGATCGGCCTCCTGCTCTCCGGATTTATTCAGACTTCTGAGACGTTAACTCTCTTGGCTCGTCTGACTCTACTGTCCCTTCACACTACCTAGGGAGCCTATTGGACTTCTCTTACCCATCGTGAATAAACCCTTCTCATTCTGTCGCTAACTTATGTTTTATCGCGCTCTGTTCTCAATTGTTCTTCAACAGGCGGTGTGGTGATCTAGTCCACCGATCAGTTTCCTTCTCTCTGATTGCTGATATGCTACTCTGACTTAAGTGGTATACGCTATACAGACTCAACGCTCTTGATCCCTTACTACGTGAGGCTGCTAGACTCGTTCACCTTCTGTTACAGCCTCTTTTCCTGCCTTTAATTTTACGTGCTATTCCTACGCGCCGACTAATGTAGTCTCGCTAGATCAGCCACTTGGTTCCACTTTTACTTAGAGTTATTCCACTTTACAAACCTTGGTTCGGCTGAATCGACGTCTTGCTTACATCACCTGGAAAGCCTCGTTGGCTCCCTCACTCCTTATCAGTAAACCTTTCTCATACCGACCCTAACCTTTTCTTATCTCGCTTTCGCTTTTCATTCCCTTTATTACTCGGACGACCAGCTTTACTGTCCTGCCGTGCTCCTGTCTCACTGGACTAGTCTGTTAATCTCTGACTGCTTCCATGATACCGAGCCTTAAACGGTATTGGCTCCGCTGAGTTAACTCTATTACCCCACATTATTGTTGTAGCCTCATTCTTATCTGCATTGTACGACCTAGCCCTAAAGCGCCGATTAATCCAATACCGCTTAGTCGACCTCGTAATCACTATATTAATTTGGACTTCGGATACATCACTTCCACTGGTTCGGCCGACTATTGGTCCTGTTTACTCTGCTTGGAGAGCCTCGTGGTCTTGACCTCTCTTTACCAATAAACCCTTCTCACCCTGACCCTAACCTTTTCTTCTCTCGCTTTCTGTTTTTATTTCTTTTTAACTCGGACGTCCGGCTTTACTGTCCTGCCGTTGTTCTCTCTCACCTGACCCGTCTGTAACTTACCGCCTGCTTTTATTTCCTATTATCTTTGGCCTTTTCTCTTATTGCGCTCCAATTTGTATTCCCACAGCTTACACTCATTGCGCCTATCCAAGATATCCTCGTGCGCATGATCGCATTCGCTCTGAGCTCGTTCCTGAGTATTGGCGGCACTCGGACCATTGCTGATTGTTGCTTGACTTGTACTTCCATTAGTATGCTCAACTTACCACTCTTCCTATTCCTATGCTCTTTACCTTATGCTCGCACTGGTATACTGTTGAGACCGTACGTGCCATAACGACACCCAATGCACGGCAGTTTTGGCCCCTGTGACCATTTTCCTAGGTTCTGAATGCTTCTAGACTGTAGAATCATGAACGCTTTAGTGTAATTACGCTTACGAACTACCCCTCGTATTGCCGTCAGCATTCATTCGCTCCTAGCCGACTCCTTGAAATTCCTTTTCCTCTTGGTATGTTACTTTACCTATCTTGCTCCCGCATTCGGTCTCAGCCTAGTTGTCCTCAATTTCACCTAAGATGCCTCTCGCATTCTGGCCTCTGCCATCATCATCGGTTTACCTGTTTCTCTAAAACCACCGCATCATTCGCTTAACTTTTGGTAAAACGCTTTGTTATATCGGTCTTTTGACCCTGCGCGTGCAGAACCTTCTTCCCACGTAGTAGCTGTAGTCTGAGTCACACCAGCGACGTAAGGTATGGAACACGCTTGCGAATTATGTATACTAAACAAAATTACATAAGCTTGAAGGTATCATAGGCACCGGTGAGCGCCACCAGTCTGTGTTATTGCTTCTTGATTCATTGCTGTCTCTGTTTGGCCACCTCTTGTCCGTTGCCCGTTTTTCCCGAGATTCCCATAGGTACATCCGCCAAAACAAGAAGGTTTATCCACTGGGACCGGCCGACCCATCCTCAAACGCTTGGTCCTTTCTCCAGAAAATGAAAAACCCACACACTAGTCCAAATGGAGTTCATTACGCCATTCCGGAGGCGCTACCTTCATGGGGTCTAGACAAATGGGTTTAGCTTGCCTCGTACACAGAGAACAATTTACGCACCTGGAATAATATATGTACATGGATCCCCCGTTCCACAATTAAAGACAAACAACTCTAGCGTGATTACCTTCACAGCCTCAAACATTCTTATTCGCCAGTCACCTGGAGCCATTCTGCTGTCATTTCACGGACAGCGTTGCGCACGTATACGTGGCTATTCCGATGGTCTTCCATGGAATTTTCACTTGGCTACGGAAACAGTTACACTTACTTACATTTGCAGGAATCCCAAATTCAATTTGCGTAGAATGGCGTTTTTACCTATTAAGGCCATATTCAGCCACAAGAAACAACTTCACTCACCGACCCCATGACAAGTCCAGCGAGGATAGCTGGACATGGTTTGCGAGCCGAGCAAGAATATAATAGAAGAGCCGGCCTCTATTAACAATGTGTTTACTCACCTGCATCATTATCATTCGACTCTTCGAATCTTGCATCATTGACCAGCTTCAACGACTGCAGCCGTATTAGAACTAAGCCATTCGGCCAAGCAACGAAGAATTTTGGCTGTCAACCGACTGCGAATAATAGAATGCAAAATCGCTCTATATGATGCATAACCGACTTGCACTACTGTTCAACGAAAGCTACGGCAGTGTTCCAGGACGTGGTGGGTTTTCGCCTGGCAAGCGTTCTCCCTATAAAAAGCCACAAATGTCCGCTTAACAACACTGCAACGTGGCGGATGTGACTCGCCACAAAATAAAGTCACAGCTATGCATTTCACACTGACGCAGTCCTCAGCCTTCTACATGGAACCTGTGCAACTAATTCTGCTATGAAGAATGCTTTGTTGGAGCACAGATCATCTCTATCTCGTAATGGTTATTGGTTGCAAAAAGCCTTGTTTAGGCTCCTGTGCTCACTGATCACTACCTGGCGAAATTACCCCTAACTTGTGTTTTGACGGATTTTTGCGCGCCACAGCGCCATAATGTCCCTGGGTCTGACTATTACCTGACAGGATGCTCACTCATACGGACAACATCTTTTCTTTTATAACTTCATTAGAACGAAATGTTTTAACATTCCACAGAAGCTATGCTTGTATGCATATTTGATCACGCCTTTACAGGTGTGTCTGGTTTTACCGAGAATATACCATTTATTTATTTATTTATTTATTCTAAAGGGACTGGGTGTGAAACCTTTACGTTGTTCCATCAATTATTTGCTCGCCGTCATCAAGGCAACTTTCTTCGGCGGACGGTCCTGACTCGCGGTCCTAGACGCTATCCAGCTACCACTTGCCACTTGTGTGCCGTTTCTCATTCGGCAAATGCTGATATACAGTTTTTTGCGTTGTATTGGAACCTTGTTTTTGACGACACTGTGGTGGACACTTAATTAGTCCATCTCCGTGTGATCTAAAAGAGCCAAGAAGTGCCTACTTCATCGGAATCTGTCCCAGCACTTATCTCCGCGTCAAAAATATCGCTGGAAACTTGCTTTTGGCGAAATTTCTTGCGCGTGAACTTGGTCTATGTTAAGTCGTTGTCACCGGGGTCTTGGACCACTACCTGCCTTTTGACCACTATACGCTGTCCAATTACACCTCGCCCTTCGTGCGTTGTTTTTCATTCTTCAACGGCGGATTTACTTGAATCCTTTCTTGGGGTCCTTTTTCTGAATTTGAACTGATCAGTGGCTCTTCGGTGTCTGCTCTGTCGCAGATCTTGTGGTTATATCCTTGGAATCCACTTCGGCTTTGTGACTTGGTGTGTCCATTTCAGTACACACGTGTCACATCTGGTCTTTCCGACTAGTGTTCTCGTCGACTGCATAGCTTGTCAACGTAAACCGGTTCACATATTAGCTACATATCTATTCTTTCTGAACACTTCCCGTCTCGAAGGTAGTCAAGCGCTGCTTAAAATAGCCGTTCCCTTTCCGACGTCTCTGTGGTCCATGGTGAAAAAGCGGGGTGTTTAGAAGCGGTTGCAGCTTAGTCCGGGAGCATGCAATGCTATGTCTGTAACCGCTGGTTCCATAAGGCCTGTACTGGCATGTATCGTAGGAAGTATGATCTTCTGTACAGTAGCGAGAGTGTACGCTTACGTTGTAGTGACTGTTTTATGCGTTGGACTACGTGTTAAATGCCAGTAAATAACAGTCCTGTTTCTCTGGTAACTTTGACGTCTCTGATTGCCTCGTTAGCCGGGAAATTTGAATGTATTGTGAAGGGTCTAAAACTCTCAGATCTTCTCTGTCAGGAAACAATAGAAGACACTGGCAAGTTGACAGACCCTGCATCTGTTTGTTCACTGTCAAATAACAGTTTACCTGTTAGCAACAACTCTATTTCGTAATGACCCCTCAGGTAGCGTGTTTGATTCGGCTGTTAGCGAAGGAGAGCAGCAAGCTTCTGCTCTTGTCAAAAGAAAGCGAAAGGGGGTTAAAATGCGACAAAATCCAAGGCAGACGTGAGGGGTCCTACGGGAGCCCTATCCCTACTCCGCTCAACTTCTACTACTACGGAATCGTTACACCTGTAAACATCTACTACATTAGAGTCCATAAGGACGGACGTTAAACTGAAGTCACACGTGCCCATGGAGTGTTCAATAAATACTCTGCGCCGCGGAGACTCGGATTCCGAGTGCCGTGTTACTTTCAGAAACGCCACTGAGCCAACTGTTGTTCTCCCAAAAGATCATGGGCTAGACGCCCTACAGTGGGTTCGAATATACCTTACCAAAGTCCTGCCGCCCGGCTTCCCTGGTATTACTGTGTGCAAGCTAACCAAACTCGGTAACTTGCCAGCTAACAAGTCTCGCCCTCGCAGGTTGCGAGGCGTTCTGTCCACTTAGGAGGACGGCCAAGCGCTTGTGCGTTTTGCCTTTAAGCGCAAGGTCAATTATATCAAGGTGTACCTTGACCCCCTTTGGCAAATAGGTTGAAATTGCGGGAAGCTGTGGGAGATCTTAATCCTGCAGTGATAAAGAAAAAAGGGTCTCCGCTGGGTGGGTTTTCGGGTGGTGATCCGGCCGTCCCCTTTCGACCCACCAGAGCCGGTTCTGGTGGCCGCCATCCCGGACTCACAATGTTAAATCCCCTCAGGTGACCGTAAGCAATGTGCGTAGCCTGCGAAACTATCTGTGCGAAGTCCGCGCCGTTGTCGACGACCGGCTTCCAGATTTCCTTGCATTCACTAAAACGTGGTTGTCCACCGACGTCATGGACAGTGCATTATACTTGCCGGGTTATGCGTTGTTGAGATGTGAACGCACCTCGGATCGGCGCGGAGGTGGCTTTGCCTACGTGTACGTTGCCTACACGCTTACTGTCTTTAAGACGCATAGTTTCCGTTCACCAGACGCTGATGTTGAGGCATTTTCAGTTAACCTGTGTATTTACCCCAGGCAACTAAAAGTTTTTCTGGTGTATAGAAGCCCCGAAAACGTTGCCAAGGGGCTTGTTGATTTCATCCGCCAATATTCGGCACATGGGTGTTTAGTGATGAGGACTTTAAGCTTCTTGACGTTGACTGACAGAATTATCCTTGCGACGCTGGTACAAGGTGTTTGGCTACCAAAAGAGAAGATTCGCTTCTGGTTCATGCTCTGCAAATGCAGTCTTGGTGACTTCCTCAATAGCCAGGTTGAAGAGTAGAGGCGAAAACGGGCATCCTTGTCTTGCTAACTTGGACGTATCGAAAGACTGCGACCCCTTCCCTTAAGCATTCACCCTGTCAACTAAGTGCGTATAGTGGTCAGGTGTTATGTAAATATTTATCCTGCTCTTATTTCCTAGCTACCCAGTACGAAGGTGCACGTCTACCGAAGGAATCGAGTGCACCTTGGATGCCTAGGAGCACGACAACCAATGGATGCAAACATATGTGATGTTGCTCAAGATACCTTCACCTAAGTGAATATGTGATAAACACAGTCACGACCGCGGCTATCTAACAATGCTTGCTGTTCACGACTATGGTTTTCCAAAGGTCACTCAGTCTGTGAAGGTACACACAGGTAAGCGATGTTGAGGTGATGGATGTTGGCTTATTCCACCATGGTTGCCGCAATCCCATGGTTACCCTCCCTTGACAATGGTTAACCAGGCGGAGCGGTTGAAGTGGGTTGCTACTCTATGCCGCTCCCACATCTTCATCTTGTACTGGTTGTACATCGTACACAAGAGCAGATGCCCCAATGATTAAGATGGCTGGAGGAGGATCATGTGGTCCGGTGTCCGCATTGAACTTCTGAATTTGGACCTCTCGTTCTAGTTAAATAAATAACTAAATAAATAGGTGTTTCCCAAATTCATAGACACACCAAACCAAGTATGATCAAGGTTAAAAAGCAGTTGTGCATCACGGCGGTACTTCGGGTTCAATCGTGTGTAGTTGAAGCGCTCAAGGCAATATAAGTGCAATGAAACGGTGCATATAGACTAAGAGTCTCATATACTTGCATGTGGCAGGAAAAGTTGAAATACGAGTCTAGTCGACTTGCCAGTATGTAGTTGTGGGCAGTGACTTTATGCAGTTTCGGGTCACATCCGCCACGTAGAAGTGTTGTTAAACAAACAGCTGTGGCATTTTATGACGAGATGGCTTGCCAGACAAAACCCACCACTTCCTGCAACACTGCCGTAAAGCATTTTGGACATTAATGTTTAACTGGCAAAGTCGTTTGACGACTGATTTCATATTCGGTTATTCGCAGACGAATGTCTCCTAATTTCCTCTGTTAGTTGGACAGGTAAGTTGATCAGGGCCGCCATGTTTGTTGAGGCCGGTTGAGGATGGGAACATCGCGAATAGTCGTCTTGTTTTGTGTACAGTTGGGCAAAAGTTCAAATTTTCTGCTGTCTGGCTTTTTCAGATGTATAATATTTGGAAGTAGGAAGACGTGTCCAGCTCTCCATACTGGACAAGTGTGGTGGTGATTGTAGTTAGGTTTTTTTGGTTTTCAAGCATGCTCCATGCAAGTCCTTGTTAGATGTTACGTCCGTCTCGGGCGAAAACTGCTCCTCAGTCTAATCCCAGATCTCTGAGAAGTTCCGGACCTCAAAGAAAAGGGAAAGTGATGGACAACCGAGAGAAGACCGCTAGAACAGGCATGGAATTAAACAATGTTAAAGTTTTATGTTATAACTTCTTGAGTTGAGACAAAAGCATATACACTGTGCAACAATAGTTATGCTGAAAGCGACTTATGGAACCGATGGCCGTAAGGGTGGATTGCTAACGATTGCGTAGAGACAAGAGCGTTGTACCAGTAAGTAGTCTACGAAGTCTCGGTTTATTATGAGCTAAAATTTGCATGGGGAGAGGGCAAAGAGAGTTAGAATATTGGTGGTGATTGCAAGGTGCACGAACAGCAAGTAGCTAGCGTAACACGATAGGGAGCGCAGAATACGTGAACATAAATAGGTTGCCGCGCGAGAGATCTAAGGGTCAATTGGCGGTAGGGCAGCCGAAGGACTGGATGCAGGTATACTAAAGGAATAAAGGTTATTAAGATACGGAGTGGCTCCTAACAAGCACTGGATAATCGCATTGCATGCAGTCTATGACCATTAGCTACTTCTAAACAGAGGGGTAGAATTTAAGACGACCGACAGAAGGTGGCGTCAGGCAAGACTATCAGTGTCTAGATGTAGCCATTCCAATCAGACGCTTGGTCACAAGTGTACGCCTATAGGGTCAATGAATGCATCAAAAGCCATCGGAGGTAAGTGATACAGACATTCCAGGAGAATGTACGATGGAGGGACAATGAGTTTATGCCAGATTGCTCAAGATCTGCACAGAAGGGACATGAAGCATACGGCGAATGGCTGCGGTAGTGAGGAAGATAAAAAGAGCGACACATAGCGGCGCTAGGATAGAGAGTATCAGTGGCCAGCAATTATAATCTGATTAAACTTACTAAATACCAGTGGATACCTACAGTGACAGAAGTCAACAAATCGGCGAAGGTGTGATGCAAAAATCCAAGTGAATAAGTGCGGAAGCGATAATGAGTGGCTCCTAGCACAAACATGTATCCTACCTACAATGACTCGCTGTAGCGGAAAAGTTGTGACATACGTCATATGAAAAACCGATAATGGTACTAAGGGGAGAGTATCGACGGCTAGTAATGGCGTTGGGTGAAGCCTTCTAATGGATACCTAAAGTGTCCCAGAATGAATCAACAGGCAGCAAATGTATGTGACACGGACAGTCGCAAAGGATGAAGGTCGGATATAGTAGAGTGACTCCTAGCAAGCTCAAGATATGCGCAGAAATGACTGAAACATACGAGCGCTAGCTGCTACTAAACAGAGGTGCTGAGGTTAAGAGGATCGACGGATAATGGCGCTATTAAATACTTTGGGTGGACAGGTGTAGCCATTACATTAGGTAGTTTGTTCACTAGTGGATTCCTACTGTGTCACAGAATACAGCAGCAATCCAGCGAAGGTAAGTGTTACAAACATTCTACGAGACTACAGAATTAAGAACCAAGGGACGTCTACCAGTAACTCCGGATATGCGCGAGATGTATGGAACCTGCAACAAATCACTGTGAAAAACAGGATGGAGGTAAGAGGAAGGAAGGATAATGGTGCCAAAAGAGAGAACCAGTGGACGGCAAATGCATTCGCGTTACGCCTTCCAGTTATTAGTGGATAGTTGCAGTGACAGAAGAATTGAACAAACCGGTGAAGGTGTGTGATGCAAACAATTTAAGGGAACAAGCGTTGGAGAGTTAAGGAGTGGCTCCTGGCGCAAAGATGTACGCTACCTACAAGGAATCACTGCAGCTGAAAAGTGGTGACATAATTAATACGAAGAACTGATAATGGTACTAAGGGAGAGAGATTATTGAAATCTAGCAATGGTATTGGGGTGAAGCCTTCAATTTTCTAGTGGATACCCAAAGGGTCCTAGGATAAGTCAACAAACAGCAAATGATTGTGACGCAGGCAGTCTTAAATGATGAAGGTTGGAGATAAAAGAGAGTGGCTTTGAGCAAACTCCGGAGATGTTTGGAGCTTACGACTGCAAGTTGTTACTAAGTAGAGATCCTGAGGTTAGAAGGGTCGACAGATAGTGGCGCTATGACAATCATGCGGTGGTCAGATATAAGCATCCCATTAAGGAGAATGGTCACTAATTGATTCCTACCGTTTCATAGATTACATCAGCAATCCAGCGAAGGTAAGTGGTACAGACACCCTAAGAGTTTTCAGGATGAAGAAACAAGGAATATCTTTTAGTAGCTCCAGATATGCGCGAAGCTGTATGGAGCCTACAACGAATCACAATGAAAAGTATGATGGTGATAAGCGGATGGATGGATAATGGTATTGAGAAAGAAAACCATTGGATAGGAACTGAATTGGCATTAAGCCTGTCAGTTAATATTGGATAGTTACAGTGACACACGATGTCAACAAAGGAGCAAAGCTGTGATGCAAACAATCCAAGGGAGTAGGTGTTCGAGAGATAAGGATTGACTCCTAGCACAATTTGTGTGCTACCTACAATGAAACAAGATCACCGCTTGCGAACGCTGTGTGTTTTCTCTCTGACAAAAGTTGCTTTTTATGTTGTGATCAAGACGGGCTTTGAGGCGCGCAAATTACTCGGAAACTTTTGCTGGTCTATCGATCATCATGGTGTCCAAGTGTCTGGATTGTGGTGAGGGTGTCACCACCCGTTCATAGGCTGTTCAATGTTCTTTCTGCGACGGCTGACTGCAAATCACTTGTTGTGGTATCTCACCAAACTGTTATGAGTGTTTCCTAATGTAAACAGCATCCTCTGTTGGTATCTTTTTTGACACTTGTCTTACTTTAGTCAACACCCAGCGGGCTCAGTCTGGTTTACCTGCTTTTACTCCCAGCTCTGCCAGTGCTCACTCCGATCCCCATCGGACTGTTTCCAACATTCGCCTTCTTCATTCCCATCTTTGAGCCTTGAATTTGTTACGACAGTTTTTAAACAACCTTCTGCCCCGCCCTCGGAGTCACACATTTCTAGTGACCATCCTAGTAAGCTCCTGCCCAAGACGTTTGCGACAGTCGTCAAGGAGAACACGGTGGCTGCCCCTAGAACCGGATTCCTGTGATGCATAAATATAAGCCTATAGCCAAATCTGTGGAAAACAAATAGTCACCTCCAAAGCGTGGGCTGAAATCGTTTCTTCATAGGATCGACCATTTGGAGAAACTGCTCCATGACAAGCCGCCTTCTAAGCCACCGTTCCCCGTGACCGCTAAAGTCCATAACCGGGAACGTTGTCTCAGCATAATGAACTACCTGGAGTTGGATAATACAACAGCAGCAGAGAGAATTCTGGATGAACAATTATTTCTAAAACGTATGGTCTCACTACTGTTCGATGAGGGGGAACCGGTGATTAATATCGTCTCTGCTTTTCGACTTGGCAGCAAACACGAAGATTCCTCTAAGATGCCTCCCTTTAAGGTTGTATGCCAAAGTGAAGATGAATGCCGTCGGATCCTTCGACGAACTTTGCGCCTCAAGGATGAGCCCCTTCACGTGTTACGGGATCTATCCACGGAAGACCGCGTTAAAATGAAGATTGCTGTCGATGAAATGAGAACTCTCCGTGAGAAAGGTGAAACCGATTTGAGTACTAAGGATTTTCGCGTGGTTCTGAAAGTGCAGAGAACGCGCTGGAAGCGAGTTCTTGTCCTTCCCGGATATTAAGATCAACAACTGAATTGCACGTACTTTTCGCGAACGTGGGCAGTCTGCGTAACAAACTAGATGAAGTTGTGCAACTTGTGTCAGTACTTCTCCCGGACCTTTTAGAGTTTACGGAGACATGGTTGTCCCCAGAAATCCCAGATCCTGAAGTACATATTCCTGGTTACAGTCTCTCACGAGCTGATCGCATTGGTTTGAGATCGGGGGCGGCGTCATACTCTACTGGAAGAAAAGCCTAAAGGTCCATGTAGTTGATGTTGCCTTGGGAATTGATGAATGCTCTGCAATGCTTTGGTGTCGTATGCACGATGGATGTAGATCTCTCCTTCTCGGTGTCTTCTACAGAGCTTCCCTGATTTCTGGTGATCGTTTACTGGCCTCTCTAAAGAGGCATGGTGGAAATAAGGATCGTTTATTAGTGGGGGAATATAATGCCTCCTAATGTTGATTGGGAACTTCTTCACTGTGATGCAGCACCTGCCTCCTTCAATTCTACTTTTCTGGAAGCTGTTCTTGAAAGCAATTTAATTCAACATGTCGCGGCACCTACTCGCATTATCCCTGGTCAGACGCCGCACATACTCGATCTTGCGCTTTCGCCTACAAAATCGGATGTTTCTGACTTGAATGTTTTACCACCAATCGGGAGGAGTGACCACTGCCTACTTTCCTTTCAATGGACCACCCGGTTGATCATTCACAACCACTGTGTCTATCGGCTGAATTTCTGGCGGGCTTATCCAAACCCTTTGAAGAAGGCCGCTAGCGAGCAAGATTGGAGCCTCCCTTAGCATTTGGACGTCGATGATGCTTAGAGCCTTGTTTATTCGAAAAGGTTGTCCCATATTGATGATTTTTTCCCATATCCAAACTAAAACCATTTACTAGGGATCACCCTTGATTGCCCCAGAATTACGATCGCTCATGAACAAAAGACACAAACTTTGGAACCGCTCCAGGCTTTCGAGATTGGCAAGCGATTATAGCAATTATAAATTGGTCCGGAACATATGTACATCAAAAAACGTACGAAACGGCAGCAATACGATGGTCATCTGGCTGAACATTCCAAGTCTATACCGCAGCTGCTTTGCTCCTACTTTGAAAGGAGCACCAGAGCCGGAAGTGGAATACCGTCCTTGCATTCCCATGAACCTAACACCGTGCTCTACGACGATGCTGATAAAGGTAATCTTTTAGCTCACCATTATTCACCGGTCTATACAACCGAGGTGCCGTCGGTTGATTGTTAATCGTCCTCGCTCTCCCTTCTCAGTGATGTGGACATAGATGTTACTATGGTAAAAAAACTTTTGTGTGAGTTGGATCCCAACTCTTCCCTGGGACCTGATGGATTGCACCCTCTTTTCCTCAAGATTGTGACCGAATATCTCCCTATTTCTATCTGCAACGTATTTCGGTGCTCACTTGAGGCTGGGCGTCTTCCGTTGCCTGGAAAATGGGCATAGTCAAACCCAATACAAGGGAGGAAGTCGACAAGATCCTAGGAATTATCGCCACATTTGTCTAATATCCGTCGTCTGCAAGGTTAAGGGGAGGATTCGTAAGCGATGTCTCAACCTGCGCTTCCAGAACCTCGAGATCTTTTCAGCTTCGCAGCATGGGTTTTGCCCTTCGCGTTCATCTGTCAGCAACTTTCTGGTAGCTCGAGAAAGTGGGCCAAATCCATGGATGATGGTAAGCGGCTAGATGTAATATTTGTGAAATTCAGTAAAGATATTGATAAGGTTCCACAAGAAATTTTGCTTAGAAAATTTCGCAGTATTGATGCTTCAGGAAAAATCTTATCTGGGCTCACTGCTTTCCTGCATGACCGAGATTTCTGTATGCAAGTAACTGAGGCCTTTTCCTTCCCTGTAAATATGACCAGCGGTGTTCCGCAAGGCTCGGTTCTTGGCCCTGAACATTTTAAGGTCTCTAGTAATGACCAGGCATCTGTACTACGGACAGATTGTTTGATTGACGCAGATGCTTTAAAGATATAGATAGAAGTCTCCTGTCTAGATGAAGCGGATTTAATACAAACAAGGCTGGATTCGCTGCAAGTTTCGTCCATCAGGTGTCAACTACCCATAAACCATGATAAATGTGCCGTTCTTCCGCTCGGTGCCTCTGAACAGTTTGGAATTTATCATATCTGGGTGATTTGCTGTCGAACTCTGGGCGTCGTTATGACCCCAGACCTAAAAGCGCCTGAAGATACCTTGACTAAATTCGCTTCTGCAACAGGTTGTTTTTCGCCATACGATGATCCTTCGCTCGCTTGACCCCGGAGATCTTCATGCTCCTGTTTACTTCTCATGTACGCCTGATTCTTGAGTATGGACTGCCCGCTGTTTATCCTCTTTCCAACTATGAATGCAACTTTATTAAAAAAGTTCAGCGGAAAGGATCAAAATCCGTTCTGGGGTTACGAAACCCGCCTTACTCGAATTGTCTTCAGTGCCTGAACTTGTTTTCCCTAGCCTACCGTCGTGATCGCGGGGATTTAATTTTCACACTGCGTATCGCTAGAGGGGAACTTGGAGTGGAATTGCAAAATTTCTTTTCACCCAATTCTTTCAGTTCAACTCGGGGTCACAATTCGAGTTTGCTTAAAGAAAGGAGAATTCGGGTCCGTTGTGACGTCACCCTGTCTACCAGAGAAGTGGACGAATAGAATAATCTTCCAGTGCATGACATTGATGCGCAGTCGGGGTAATGTTTCAAAAAGCAATTGCACTCTTACCTGTTGAGTAAACTCGGAACGTGTTGCTTTTTGTGTCCATGCAGCGGTTCCATTGTTACCGAAATGCATGGTCCACCATTATCCATGTGATGAATGGGAGGCCATAAAACTGAAAAATAATTTTCCTTTTGCCCTCTACATTCTAATTATGCAATCATCCAAAGATAAAAGCTAAGCGTGGTGACATAGGTAATACAAAAACTGATAATGGTACTAAGGGAGAGAGATTATCGAAACTTAGCAATGGTATTGGGGTGAAGCCTTCAATTTTCTAGTGGATACCCAAAGGGCCCTAGGATAAGTCAACAAACAGCAAAAGATTGTGACGCAGGCTGTCTTAAATGATGAAGGTTGGAGATAAAAGAGAGTGGCTTTGAGCAAACTCCGGAGATGCCTGGAGCTTACGAATGCAAGTTGTTACTAAGTAGAGTTCCTGAGGTTAGGAGGGTCGACAGATAGTGGCGCTATGACAATCATGCGGTGGTGAGATATAAGCATCCCATTAAGGAGAATGGTCACTAATTGATTCCTACCGTTTCATAGAATACATCAGCAATCCAGCGAAGGTAAGTGGTACAGACATTCTAAGGGATTACAGGATGAAGAAACAAGGAATATCTTTTAGTAGCTCCGGATATGTGCAAAGCTGTATGGAGCCTACAACGAATCACAATGAAAAGCATGATGGTGATAAGCGGAAGGAGGGATAATGGGGCTAAAATAGTGAACCAGTGGACAGCAACTGCATTCTCGTTACCTTTTCTAGATATTATTGGATAGTTACAGTGACAGAAGAATTGAACAAACCGGCGAAGGTGTGTGATGGAAAAATTTAAGGGAATAAATTTTCTAGAGATAAGGAGTGACTCCTGGCACAAAGATGTAGGCTACGCACAATGAACCACTGCAGCTGAAAAGTGGTGACATAATTAATACGAAGAACTGATAATGGTACTAAGGGAGAGAGATTATCGAAACCTAGCAATGGTATTGGGGTGAAGCCTTCAAGTTGCTAGTGGTTGTCTAACGAGTCCTAGGATAAGTCAACAAACAGCAAAGGTATGTGCCGTACGCAGTCGCAGGGACGAGCAGAGGAGTGGACACAAGCAGGCTCCAGATTACCGCAGAGGTGGTTGGATCCTACGAAGAATGGCCGCTACTAAACAGAGGTGCCAGTTGTAGAACCAAGCACTGATAGTTGTACAAGGGAAAGAGTATCGAAAGCTAGCAATGGCAATGGGGTGACGCATTCTAGTCGATGCATAATTTGTCCCAGGATATGTCAACAAAAAGCAGATGTATGTGACGCACGCAGTCTAAGAGAGGAATAAAAGAATGGCTATTAGCAAGCTTCGAATATGCTTAGAGATTTTAAGTTATACGACCACTATTTGCTATTAAATAGAGGTGCTGAGGTTAAGCGGATCGACGGATAATGGCGCTATTAAATACTTTGGGTGGACAGGTGTAGCCATTACATTAGGTAGTTTGTTCACTAGTGGATTCCTACTGTGTCACAGAATACAGCAGCAATCCAGCGAAGGTAAGTGTTACAAACATTCTACGAGACTACAGAATTAAGAACCAAGGGACGTCTACCAGTAGCTCCGGATATGCGCGAGATGTATGGAACCTGCAACAAATCACTGTGAAAAACAGGATGGAGGTAAGAGGAAGGAAGGATAATGGTGCCAAAAGAGAGAACCAGTGGACGGCAAATGCATTCGCGTTACGCCTTCTAGTTATTAGTGGATAGTTACAGTGACAGAAGAATTGAACAAACCGGTGAAGGTGTGTGATGCAAAAATTTAAGGGAATAAATGTTCTAGAGATAAGGAGTGACTCCCTGCGCATCGATGTACGCTACCTACAAGGAATCACTGCAGCTGAAAAGTGGTGACATAATTAATACGAAGAACTGATAATGGTACTAAGGGAGAGAGATTATTGAAATCTAGCAATGGTATTGGGGTGAAGCCTTCAATTTTCTAGTGGATACCTAAAGGGTCCTAGGATAAGTCAACAAACAGCAAATGATTGTGACGCAGGCAGTCTTAAATGATGAAGGTTGGAGATAAAAGAGAGTGGCTTTGAGCAAACTCCAGGGATGCCTGGGGCTTACGAATGCAAATTGTTACTAAGTAGAGTTCCTGAGGTTAGAAGGGTCGACAGATAATGGCGCTATGACAATCATGCGGTGGTGAGATATAAGCATCCCATTAAGGAGAATGGTCACTAATTGATTCCTACCGTTTCATAGATTACATCAGCAATCCAGCGAAGGTAAGTGGTACAGACACCCTAAGAGTTTTCAGGATGAAGAAACAAGGAATATCTTTTAGTAGCTCCGGATATGCGCAAAGCTGTATAGAGCCTACAACGAATCACAGTGAAAAGCATGATGGTGAGAAGCGGAAGGAAGGATATTGGGGCTAAAATAGTGAACCAGTGTACAGCAACTGCATTCTCGTTACCTTTTCTAGATATTATTGGATAGTTACAGTGACAGAAGAATTGAACAAACCGGCGAAGGTGTGTGATGGAAAAATTTAAGGGAATAAATTTTCTAGAGATAAGGAGTGACTCCTGGCACAAAGATGTAGGCTACGCACAATGAACCACTGCAGCTGAAAAGTGGTGACATAATTAATACGAAGAACTGATAATGGTACTAAGGGAGAGAGATTATCGAAACCTAGCAATGGTATTGGGGTGAAGCCTTCAAGTTGCTAGTGGTTGTCTAACGAGTCCTAGGATAAGTCAACAAACAGCAAAGGTATGTGCCGTACGCAGTCGCAGGGACGAGCAGAGGATTGGACACAAGCAGGCTCCAGATTACCGCAGAGATGGTTGGATCCTACGAAGAATGGCCGCTACTAAACAGAGGTGCCAGTTGTAGTACCAAGCACTGATAGTTGTACAAGGGAAAGAGTATCGAAAGCTAGCAATAGCATTGGGGTGATGCATTCTAGGCGATGCATAATTTGTCCCAGGGTATGTCAACAAAACGCAGATGTATGTGACGCACGCAGTCTAAGAGAGGAATAAAAAAGTGGCTATTAGCAAGCTTCGAATATGCTTAGAGATTTTAAATTATACGAAGACTATTTGCTATTAAATAGAGGTGCTGATGTTAAGAGGATCGACGGATAATGGCGCTATTAAATACTTTGGGTGGACAGGTGTAGCCATTACATTAGGTAGTTTGTTCACTAGTGGATTCCTACTGTGTCACAGAATACAGCAGCAATCCAGCGAAGGTAAGTGTTACAGACATTCTAAGAGACTACAGAATTAAGAACCAAGGGATGTCTACCAGTAGCTCCGGATATGCGCGAGATGTATGGAACCTGCAACAAATCACTGTGAAAAACATGATGGAGGTAAGAGGAAGGAAGGATAATGGTGCCAAAAGAGAGAACCAGTGGACGGCAACTGCATTCGCGTTACGCCTTCTAGTTATTAGTGGATAGTTACAGTGACAGAAGAATTGAACAAACCGGCGAAGGTGCGTGATGCAAAAATTTAAGGGAATTAATGATCTAGAGATAAGGAGTGACTCCTGGCGCAAAGGTTTACGCTACCTACAAGGAATACTGCAGCTGAAATGTGGTGACAAAATTAATACGAAGAACTGATAATGGTACTAAGGGAGAGAGATTATCGAAACTTAGCAATGGTATTGGGGTGAAGCCTTCAAGTTGCTAGTGGATGCCTAAAGGGTCCTAGGATAAGTCAACAAACAGCAAATGATTGTGACGCAGGCAGTCTTAAATGATGAAGGTTGGAGATAAAAGAGAGTGGCTTTGAGCAAACTCCGGAGATGTTTGGAGCTTACGAATGCAAATTGTTACTAAGTAGAGTTCCTGAGGTTAGAAGGGTCGACAGATAGTGGCGCTATGACAATCATGCGGTGGTGAGATATAAGCATCCCATTAAGGAGAATGGTCACTAATTGATTCCTACCGTTTCATAGATTACATCAGCAATCCAGCGAAGGTAAGTGGTACAGACATCCTAAGAGTTTTCAGGATGAAGAAACAAGGAATATCTTTTAGTAGCTCCGGCTACGCGCAAGCTGTAGGAAGCCTACATCCAACCGCTGCAGGAACCGTGATGGAGCTAATTAAATTGAGGTTTAATGGTGCTAAGATAGAGAACTAGTGGACAGGAACTGAATTCGCATTAAGCCTTTTAGTCATTAAATAAATGTACATATATATGTTATATTCTCGAATATTTTGAGCCAAACCAACCAAACCTGGCATGATCAGCATTTACAAGCAATTACGTTTCGCAGCAAGCACAATGCTATGTATGTAGTCGGCAGGAAGCCGAAATTTGTACAGCCTTTGGAAATTGTAAAATTAATCATAAAGCATTATGTTAATGTATTACGACATGTTGGGTTCTAGAGTGCGTAGTGAAAACAATCTGGGCATTACATGTGTAGCGTAAACGATACATGTAGGCAAGGGGTATCTTACTCTTGAACATGTCAAGAAAATATTAAATTATGATTCTATTCGACATGCCAGTAAGTAGATGAGGGCAGTGCCTTTATTCAGTGGCGAGTCACATCCGCCAACTCTGTGAATTGACAACAACTCTTTGAGTAATATTTGGTAACTTGATTTTTTGGCGTGTCATACAGATCGAACTGAAGTAACGTGGAAAACGGTGTTTGAATAAACACTTGGAATGAAATATGACTATTGTCAAGTTTTCTCTGATCCAAGATATCTTGGATCGTTTAAAGTGAAACTGGCCAGAGCGTATTTGGCGCTTACTGGTAATTTTTCCGGTTGTTCCCAGTTTCAATCACTGCCTTTGCCTTTTTATTGCAGTCGTTTTCCTATTGTATACGTGTTATAATTCTACTCTGTCTCCCACATGAACATGGATGTCTCGCTAAACACCGAGACGGATGGACCTATGGGGTTCTCGTTTGATGAGTCCACTGCAGCTTGCGGACAGGTTAACTGTTCAGAGCCAGTAACAGGTGCATCTGGCGGTGTGCAGCGTGACGTCTGCTGCCGCTGGTATCACGAAAGCTGTACCGGCCTAGAAGCTGACCAGTACAAAATGCTATCATCAAGCGTTCACTTTCCTTTCAGCTGTGCTGAATGCTGCGCTATAAGCTCGACGCGCCTGGCTGTCACCGGTGCTAAACTTTCAGCGTTGGCTTCAAGGTTGGCAGATATTGAGTTGGCGACAGCTAAACTCGCCTCTATTGCTTCGCTCGATACGAAAATGGATTTGCTTTTAAAATCCCTGAATATTGCGTTTGAAGACACAGCAGTAGCCGGCAACATTGCTGACGATCCATCCACTGGAGTCTGTCAATCGGTCATAAAGTCGCACATCCTACCGGCCAATCCAGGTAGCATTGCTGGCGGTCCTCATGGGCCGCTCAAAGTGAAGAAAAATAGGGTGCGGAAATACCAAAAGCCCTCCGCCAAACCCAGAGAAATAGTTGCCACGGCATCAAAAGAGATGCGGTCTTTGACAGTCGTAAAAGCCTTTGACGATTGTACACAGAACTTTACAAAATATTGACCGTCTCGGCCGCCAGTGAAGCAGCCCGTTCTGACGAAGTGGTGGTAACTGCTCAATGGGATACAAAGTCAACGGCCCCTGCTCCAGTGAACCAAAAGAAGAAGCGGAGTAGTTCTGCTCATAAAACTTTGAAGGTGTTTGAGTACCCAGGAAATAGTAAGACGCCGGCAGTAGAGCAGAAAACCTACGCTACCGTTGCTTCGGCGTCGTTTGTGAAGAAAGGGACAGTCCCACTGCCAGTAGTGAAAACAGCTGGTATAGGTGTCGATTCCAAGGCACGTGGGACAAACACTCCCCGTCGTGCCGACTCTTTCACGGATAGTAGCGTTATATTCCGTAACGTTACTGAATCTGCGGCCGCTCTCTCAAGGGAACGCATCTTGGATGACATCAAGTGGCTGAAACTGTGTGGCAGCAAGCTGCTTCCACCTGGTTTCCCTGGTGTCACTGTCAGAAAGCTGACCAGATTTGGGAACGTCCCTACCGCTGCGCCAAATATACGACCCCGACTATTTCGCGTAGTCCTTTCTACCCCGGCGGAACGCAAATCATTACTGCGGATTGCATTCAAACTTAAGGGTAGTGGTGTCAGCGTTCAGCCGGACCTACCACTGGCAGATAGGTTGTAGTTAAAGGAGGCTATCAAAGACCTCAAAACTAGACGGGCGGCTGGTGAGCAAGGCCTCAGTCTGGTGGGATTTCAGGTGGTCAGCCGGAAGTTACTTACCGCCCTATCAGAACCAATCCTGATGGCGCACGACCCAGAGATAGTCGTGCCGACTTCCTTGAGGTAGTACTTAGCAACGTGCGTTGCCTAAGAAACAAGGTACACGAGTTGGGTCGGTTTGTAGACAAATCTCGTCCCGACATACTTGCTTTCACTGAGACGCGATTGTCTCCGGATATCATGGACGGTGAGGTATATTTACCTTGCTACGCGCTGCTTAGAACTGATCGCTCCGTTGGTCGCCAAGGCGGAGGCGTTATACTGTATGTGAGCTGTAACTTAGGTGTGTTGATGACCTGCGCATTCCAGTCGTCGGATCAGACTGTTGAAGCCCTATCGGTTGTTTTGTACACTTCCTCTACCCAGTTTACAGTTCTAGTGATATACAGAAGTCCTGGGATTTATTCCGGGGGATACTTGACTTTAATCGCACTCAGTCTGCGAATAAGTGTTTAGTTCTAGGGGATTTCAACCTCCCGGAAGTCTGTTGCGCCGATCTTTCTTACAATTCAACATTAGGAACATTCGGTGCAGACTTCCTTGAGCTGAATCTCCAAGTGCCTTTGCCCCAGTTCGTTGACTTTCCAACTAGGTATTTGGACAACCAAATAACATCTGCTATAGATTTGGTTTTCGGTGAGTCCCTGAACTTTGTGACTGACGTTTCATATGATGCACCTCTAGGGTTCAACGATCACGCATGCATATCCTTTCGATGTGCTATTTGAAGGCACCAAGAGACCGCTGTTGAATTACTTCCGAATATTTGGCGGGCGGACTTTAGTGCAATGCGAACTAAGGCTTCAGTTCTGAACTCTGAGATCTTGATGACTGACTCTGTCCAGTTAGCCTGGGATAAATTTAAGGCATACCTTACGGAGTTTTCCACTCCCTATATTCCACATATGAGAAAAAGAGGGTTAAGGGCACAGCCTCCATGGATAGATACCACAGGCAAGTTCCTACTCAACAAACGGTCTAGATGCTGGCGAACCTACCAAGCAGCTCCATCAGCCAGTACCTATGATAGTTATCGAGAGAATAGAAATAAATATAAGCAACATCTCCGAACTGCTCGTCTCCAATACGAGCAGGGTTTAGCGGACTCGGCCGCAGCTAATCCCAAGAAGTTTTTGCTTACGTTAAAGGAGGCAGCGGGGCAAAACTGTCTATACCAGCTTTATTGTGAGCAGACGGGACCCGTGCGCAAACTGACTATGACAAGGCTTGTATACTGAGTGATCAGTATACTGGGGTCTTTGCTCGGGAGACCTCTTTACCACAGGTTGAATTGGTTTCAAGGGTTCCAGGGGATTACTGCTCAGCTGAATTTAGCTTAACGTTTACTCAGGTCCTTGAGCTACTGCAACGCATTAATTTTTCAGTTGATCCCTGTAAAGCTTCCGGTCCTGATTCAATTCATCCGAAGCTGTTGCATGAATTGGCCACTGAGCTGAGTGGTCCGCTCAAGTGCCTGTTTTCAAAATCGCTGGACAGATGCAGCCTGCCTTCGGAATGGAAGGAGGCGATCATCTGTCCGATTTTTAAAGGTGGTGACAGCACTCTACCTGCGAACTACCGGACTGTCAGTTTTACGAGCTTTGCAGTCAAGTTGTTCGAAAAGCTTCTAAGGGTTTCAGTGGAGAACCAGCTAAATAGATTCAACCTTCTCAGTGTTGCTCAACATGGATTCCCAAATGGATTTTCATGTCCGACTAATTTACTTGTAGCTCGTGAAAGCTGGGCCGAAGCGCTAGAGAGTGGCCACGCTGTAGACGTGCTATTCGTAGATTTTTCGTAAGCTTTTGACACTGTTCCACATCTTCGGCTCTCACTAAAGTTGAGATCTTACGAAATATCTGGTCGCGCCCTTCAAAGCGTGTCTGAGAGGAAACAATGTGTACGGGTGGGGCATAGCCTTTCGCTCAGGCAAGCTGTCCTTAGTGGCGTTCCGCAGTGCTCGGTATTGGGGCCATCGTTGTTCGCGATCTATGTAAATGACTTGCCGGGAGAGCTAGGGGTGTCATCATTAACGTTTGCTGACGACCTTAAGCTCTGTAATATTGTGGATATCCCGTTGGGTCATGAGGCAATTCAGCATGCCTTCGGTAGGCTCTGGGAATGGCCTGCCTTGTGGTTAATGCCCATAAATAGGCCCAAATGCACTATTCTCCGAATCGGAGCGGTTAATCCTCCCACATGACATGTGGTCGGCGGTGGTGAACTACCTGTTGTCACTCAGCAGGTTGATTTAGGAGTCATACAAGCATCAGCACTTCATTCTGGAGACAACTGGAAGAAGGCTGCTTATCGAGGTTTTCGTACGATGTGGTTTATTCGCCGCACTTTCGGAATCTTAACGGCCAAGTTGTTTGTGAAGCTATTTTCGGCATTCGTCCGACCCTACCTGGAATATTGTATTCAGGCTTGTCCACCATGTCTTAACCGAGACAAAATGGACTTGGAGAGGGTGTTACGAGTGGGCACTCGGTTATGGCAGGGTCTACGGGGACAGACGTATCCTGAACGCTTGCTCAGTTTGGGTATGTACGCCATGCACTACCGAAGGATAAGAGGGGACCTGATTCTCACTTATAAATAAATAAATAAATAAATATTTTATCCTCGACTATGCGAGGCCCGCCAATTGAGGCATGATCAGGAATGTACAGCTGTACAGACATTTTATGGGAACTGTAGTGACAGTAGAAAATTGTTCATATGTCCATGCTTGGAACTGTGCGATGGTGATCATGCGAACGTACGTTTTGGTTGTAGTGGGATCGGGATCCATTTGTTTGGAGATAATCGCTCTGCCATATATCGCAGTCTTACCTCGACTAATAATAGACAAATAATCCTGAGTGTTCCATTGGGAGATAATTGAAGAGCAAGCTATCCAGTATGAAGATTCTAATTGAGCTGCCAATGTGAGGTTATGGGCTGTGACTTTATTCGGTGGCGAGTCACATTCGCCACGTTGCAGTATTGTTAAACGGATATTTGTGGCTTTTTATAGGGAGAACGCTTGCCAGGCGAAAACCCACTACGTCCTGAAACACTGCCGCCAATCCATTGAATGGCAAGCTGTAACTGGCTATGTTTCTTGTTAAACGTTTTTTGCTCCGTTATTCGCAGTCAAGTTGCATCCCATTTTTCTGCTGACTGATTCGTTATGCGAGTGGTCATTGCGTGCCTGGGTCCCCTCCTGTGCCAGATCGGTAGGTCAGGAACTAAGCCTTCTTTTTTGATATGGTGTGTTGATCATCTGCAGAACCACGTGAAGTCTTGAAGAATATACGTTGAAATATGTTGAAGTCTTGGAGGACAGGATAGGTTCCGAAGAAAGAATCGCAGATCCCCGGGGTATGTAGTGAAATTGATTAGAGATAGGGGAAACCACGGCCATTTCAGCGGTCAAAGCGGATTGAAGAGCTTAGAATGACCGATTGTTCAAGCTTTGTATTGGCAAGAGAATGTGCCTGCCGTAATCGAAAGTCATCTAGTCAAGAGATATGTGGAAGAAGTATGGTTAGGTAACTTGAACTCAGTGGTTCATGCCGCGGAAGAATTGTATCACTGCAAGCTATTGATTGATTTGTCCGGTAAGTATGTTGTGAAAAGGTTGATAATTTTTCGCTCATTTCCAGGTAAAGGAACTGTGTGCCTTGTATTGTTGTCGAAACGGAGGACAGTTCCTTGGATGCGTGTCGCCGTACCTGTGACAGACTCGGGAGAAAAAAGGAAACGTAGTTAGACAGGTAAGATTGGCCCGGACTTGTCAGGGCTGTTCAGTCCCGCTACGTTACCTAATCTCCACGATCACCCACTGAAACTGCATAAACCACGGTCTGATAGGCTTAGGACGGAAACTCGTCTATCGCGCCGAGTTCTAGATCGCTGGAATTCGCTTCCAGATCACGTGGTTGGGGAACCTACGGTTAAGGGTTTTGCGCGCCAACTCGATGCACTTGGGTGACAACAGCAAACCTTTCCTTTTTCCTAGCTGCTTTACCTCCACTTTTCAGTTCCTTTTTTAATGCCTCAAATATCTTGGTATTCCACTTGCTTAGCTCTTTCCACTTTCTCTTTTGCCCTCTAAGTTTACTTTTTTCTCTTTCTTACTACACGTAACCAGTCCAGCAATAACTGCTAGGGCAGGATACGTGGGCATTTATTGGTTGGACAGGATGTGATGCGGTCTCTGTTTAAGGTCCAACAGTATTTCAAAGTCGCCAACTCCTGGTTTAACGGCCCGCTGAAGTAGGAACACCCACGGGATAATCCTATCCTAACCGTCCCGCATGAACTTGAACTCGAACTTAAGCGGACATTTGTGGCTTTTATAGTGAGAACGCTTGAAAAACGAAAACCCACCACGTCCAGGAACCCTGACAGCAATCCGTCTGTACACTAATGTAAAACTGGCAGAGCAGCTTGCCGACTGATTTCACCCTCGAATATCCGCAGTCAACTGACTTCCAATTCCCTCTGTTAGTTGATCAGGTATCTTTGTTCAGGGCGGCCATAATGCCTGAGGCCCATGGAGGGTGAGAGCTTCACGAAGAGTCGTCTATGTGAGTGTCCAGGTGACCAGAATTTCGGTTTCTTGCGCCTGGATTTTTCAGGTTTATGTATACCTTCCAGAAGTGTGAAGCCTCGTGTCCAACTATCGTTGCTGGACAACGGTCGTTGTATTTAGTGCAGTTGTATCCATATGTCGTACAGGCATGTTCTTTGTAGATCCTAGTGGGTTATGTCCTGTCCCGGTCGAAAACTCTTTCTTGGTCCAATCCCAGATCCCCAAGAAGTTCCGGACCTCGGAGAATAGGGAAGGTGAGAGACAAACAAAGCCGCAAAGAACAGGTTTAGAAACGACAGTTGTGTAGGTCCTATGGTCTAACATTTAGTGGAAACAAATGACGTACAACGTGCAACAATGATTGTGCTGAAAGTGTCTTTTGAATGTTCTACGAAAGCAATGGTATATAGGTTGGTTGCTACCATCTGCGTGGAATGCAGAGCGTTGAGCCATTGAGCGGAGAACGCAGTATCAGTTTGCTATGATGCAACTGTTGCGTGGGAAGACAGAAAGCGGAATTCAAAGACCAGCTGGTAGCCAACCTACTTCGACTGGAGCGCAGAATAAGTAAGAGAAGGTATACTGGCTTGCGATGAAAGAGCTTCAAAGGTCAAATGCTGGTAATTCATCGGATGCATAGGATTCAAGCGCTGAGTAGAAGTCTTCCAGGGGTCGAGCCAGAAAGGCGACACTAGGGTATTAACAGTATACTGTTACGGCCGACTTAGATGGGAAAAGCCTATGAGGGAGCTTACCTCCTACATAAGTAAGGGTCGAAACCTTTGCTGCAAAATCGGAAACAGAACACTAGGTGATAAAGGATTGCTCGATAGAAGTGAAGTAATAAAATCAGTTAAAGGAAAGCGCATGTGCAAAACAAATGTATACGTAGCGTCGCTCGGAGAAGCTATTTATTCTAGGGTTCTAGGAAAATAGTATTAGGGTATGCTAACCCAGGAAAAGCCAGTGAGTCTGTTGGACTCATACATGGGTAAGTGTCGCAAACCTAGCAGCGGGTAAGTGAGAAATGAACGCCTACAAATGAGAAGCTAACGAGCTACTGTCTACTGACAAGATGAGAGGAGTGATGAACTAAAAAGCTAAGAAAGGTTAATTGACGGAAGGGCAGCAAATAGCCAGAATGCAAGCGTGCATTAAGGACCGTTGTCCAGTGATGATAGCTGGACTCGAGAACTTCACACACCTGAAAAGAATACATACTCCTGAGAAATCCAGACGCAAGAAACTAACGTTTCGCCCACTTGGATATCCACAAAAACGCTTCTTCTTGAAGCCCACATCCTCGATTCGCCTCAGCCATTATGGCGGCCTTGCTCTAGATACCTGATCAAAAAACAGAGGAAATTGAAGGTCATTTGATTGCGGATATTTGAGTGTGAAATCAGTCGACTACCTGGTCTGACAGCTTTATATTATATAAATAAATAAATAAATAGTATGTTCTCGGTAAAACGAGACACACCTGTAAAGGCGTGATCAAATATGCATACAAGCATAGCTTCTGTGGAACGTTAAAACACTTCGTTTTGATGAAAGTTATAAAAGAAAAGATGTTGTCCGTATGAGTGAGCATACTGTCAGGTAATAGTCAGACCCAGGGACATTATGGCGCTGTGGCGCGCAAAAATCCGTCAAAACACAAGTTAGGGGTAATTTCGCCAGGTAGTGATCCGTGAGCACAGGAGCCTAAACAAGGCTTTTTGCAACCAATAACCATTACGAGATAGAGATGATCGGTGCTGCAACAAAGCATTGTTCATAGCAGAATTAGTTGCACAGGTTCGATGTAGAAGGCTGAGGACTGCGTCAGTGTGAAATGCTTAGCTGTGACTTTATTTAGTGGCGAGTCACATCCGCCACCAATTTCTGACAATGTTACAGGACGTGTTGTGTTGTCGTTTGGCAAGCGTTCTCCTTCTAAAAAGCCACAAATGTCCGGGTAACAACACTGCAACTTGGCGGATGTGACTCGCCACCGAATAAAGTCACTGCCCTGAACAACCTACTGGCAGGTCGACCAGAATCATTATTCAGTATTGCCCTGTCACTTTCAATAATAAGTTACGCCATGCGTATACGTATCGTTTTCATTACACTTGAAGTGCCCTGACTGTTTCCACCACGCACGCTAGAATTCAGTGCTTTGTCATTCATTGAAGACTCTATCTCCTGACTACTAACACAATTTCCGCAGACTGTACAACCTTCGGCTTACTGCTGAGTACACTCATAGCAACGTGCTTATTGCGAAGCACTATTGCATGTAATTATTGATCATGCCTTGCCTGGTGTGTCTCGACAAATTCGAGAATATACTATTTATTTATTTATTTAAATGGAGACGTCACGGTAGTTTTAGCGATGTCCGATTCGGCTATCATAATTTGGTTGTATGCGCGTACCCAGTCGATTTTGCTGAAGATATTTTTACCCGCCAGACTGGCGATGAGATTCACTTCGTGTTGGATCGGGTGGCAATCAGGCGTTGTAACCATATTCAGGGTTCGATATTCGCCGCAAGGACGTTACTCTCCATGACTTTCTTCGGGACCATGTGCAGTGCCGACGCCCATGGACTGTTGGAAGGTCTGACGATACCGAGCTGAAGCATGTATTGCAATTCAGCTCATTCTGCCCGTAGTTTGTCAGGAGGAAGCCCTCTTTGTCTTGCGCTATCTGGCTGACGACGCCTGATTATGTGATGAGCGGCCTCTCTCGTGACTGGCGGAAGCTGTGCAGCGGGTCTTACCAGTCGGGCATATTCAGACGGTAGGTTCGCATAAGCTGATGGTACGTCGGCGCATCGAGAAACGGGACTGATTATCGATGGGTCCATAAGAGCGCCTACACCCATTAGTTTAGTGTGGTCCTCTAAAGTCTGTGGCGACCAGCATCAACAAGCAAGCCAAAATGTCGAAAGAAGTCGATACCGATAATTGCGAAGGGTACATACGGAACCATGGAGACCCACAGAAATTCTCGGCGCAGATAAAAGTCTAGGTTAATGATGCGCTGACCGAATGAAGCTATCGGAGAACCGTTGGCCGCTCGCAAATTGTACGTGGACTCTGAGTGCTTGTCTTTAGCGGTCGCTGGAAGGAAGCTGACTTCCGCTCCCGTGTCGAGCAGGGATGTAATGGAAGAACGTCGATTCTTAAAGTAAAACAGGCGATTTGCTTGCTTACTGACGGATAGGCTTTGTTAGATGTAAGGGCAGTATCTTCTTCAGCAATCCGTAGGACTAGTTAATACTAGTCCGGGACGGTGCGCGAAAGTAAGCGCGGATAACAGAAGTCAATAGGAGTCGGACACCGCGGATTGTACTCGATGGGCTACCATAAGAAGCGGACGGATGAAGTGAGGCGAGAGCGGACGCGTGAGTGCGGGAACATACAAGGCTGTTGTGTAACGAGCCGGTTGTAAGGCAGATTAAAACAAGAAGAAGTAATATACAATCGGTCAACATGTAAATTGTAGAAGAACTATAGCATTTATCTTCTGGGTGCTACAAATCTTAGCTGATTCCTGCGAAGTTCGCCAGTTGGTTAGGGTTTCGTTCATGCGAGAAAGGATGTGGAATTTTTAGTTTTGAAGTATCGATGGCGCATTTTTTGTTCTTCCGAATTACACGGTAGGCGTTTTCTGATTTCCCTGTCATCTTTAAGCTGCTTCTGCAAGTGAGTGAGGCGAGCAAATCTAGGCTGCTGAAGAGATTTAGATATAGGGCGTGTGCGGCTGCGTCTACATCATTAGCTAAAAAGAAGTTGTCCGAGTTTGCAGAGCGCACTAATATCTCACCGTTCCTCCAGAGACGTCATTTGTATAGAAAAGCTTCAGCAACTTGCGACCAGGATGATCGAAGTCAACGAGGGAAGTCCTACAAAGATCGTCTAAGTAGTTTGGGGTTATTTTTCTTGGAACGGCGTAGGTTGTGAGTGGACTTGATAGAGACGTTTAACATCATTATGGGACTTGGTGGTATTAATCCCTTCCATCTGTTTGGGTTGGTATGTCAAACCATCTGCGCCGGCATCTCCTGAATCTCAAACAACATGCAGCTCGTTTGGACATCAGGGCAAATTTTTTTACGAACCGAGTAGTTAACTTCTGTAACAAACCTTCTGATTTAGTGCTGTGTGAGTCTGTAGAAACCTTCGAAAGGGGCTTAGATGAGTGTCGATCTATCCTTTTTCCAGACATATTGTACGTGTACTGGAAAATGTAGTGTATCTTGATGCTGACACATGAAAGTGCAAAGATTGCTCTTGTTCTTGCTTCAGCCCACTGCAGAAGCAAGAAGTCAATCAAACGTCGAAGTGCCGGGGTCCGCTTCACTTGCGGGCACAAGAAACTGGATGCTCGTTAGGCGAAAGCCGCTATCGTCCGTTTGACCTAACCTGACCTTATCTTTGAGAGCGTCATGTCGGATTCATTGAATACCGGCGCTAATGTGTCTTCGGCTGCTTTGATCAACGAATCTAATGCTGTACGCGGCAGCGTGAGCTGCTCAAAGCCTGTGACGGACAAGTCTGGCAGCATGCAGTGTTATGTATGCAACTGCTGGTACCATGAGACCTGTACTGATGTGAGCCCTGAGCAGTACGCAATGCTTTCGATTAGCGACAGCATGCTGTTCAATTGTCTATGCCGTCGCCGTCGATCTACGCGTCTTGAGGTCACTGAAGAAACATCAAGCAACGTCGGGCTGGGTAACCAACAGTAGTGGTCTCTCCTCACCTCCTTTGATCTCAAAGTGGAGTTACTGATGAGGAAAATGGGCATCACTATTTATGTCGGCTCATTGGAGGAAGACACGCAACTAACCTCAATGGCTGTCGATGAAAATCCGACTGAGTTGATGGTTACCGTGTCGAGTGCCCCAGCGCTCCAGAACGCCTCTAAAGAGACTTCTGATATCGTGCTGGGAGCCGTTCAAAGCGAGGCCGAACTTATGGCCTCTATGCCCAATAAAAGCAAGCGGAAGACGGCTAAGAAAATCCCTAAGGCTCCCTCAAAGCCTGAAGGTACTGAGGTGGAACACAATGCTCCAACTCCAATCACCCCAGTTCCATTGTTGAAGCAACGCGCCGTGTCGACTTCGGCCACACCGGCAAAGTCTGAAAAGGCTAGACGGTTGAGGGAGTTGGGGGTAGAACACAAAGCCTCAACCTCAATTACTCCAGCTCCCTTGGTGAAGAAACGCGCGGTGTCACCTTCCAAACCGGTCGAACCTGGGGTCGACTCGAAGACTGGGTTAGTAAATACGCCACGTCGAAATGATTCTTTTACTGATAGTAGCGTTATCTTTTGTAACCATGCTGAATCCGCGATACCTCTTGCCAAGGAACGCATACTGGATGACCTCCAGTGGTTCAAGCTCTGCGTCAACAAGATGCTTCCACCTGGTTTCCCCTGTGTCACTATCAGGAAGCTAACCAAATTGGAGAACGTCCCTGTTGATGCTCCAAATCCGCGACCCCGACTACTTCGTGTAGTCCTCTCAACCCCGGAGGAACGCAAGCGTTAATGCGCGTTGCATTCAAACTCAAGGGTCGTCATGTCAGCGTTCAGCCGAACCTCCCACTGGCAGATGGACTGAAGTAAAAGAAAGCCATCAAAAGCCTCAAGTGCAGATGGGCGGCTTGTGAGCAAAGCCTTCTTCTTGTAGGTTTTCAGGTGGTCAGCCGGAAGCCAAATTTTGCCCTACCAGTACCCCTCCTGGTAGCGTACGACCCAGGGCTGGTCCTGCCGAGTTCCTTCGGCTAGTGCTTAGTAATGTGTAGCCTAAGGAACAAGGTACACGAGGTGGGTCTGCTTGTAGACAAATCTCGTACCGACATATTTGCTATCACCGAAGGCCTGAGGGCTCTCTACTTCAGGTTGAGCTGGTCACAAAAGTCCCGGAGGATTCTTGCCTAACTGAAATCAGCATAACAGAGACACAAGTCTTTGGGTTATTACAAGGGCTAAATCCTTCCAAAGCTTCTGGCCCTGATTCAGTTCATCCGAAGCTGATGCATGAATTGATCGCTGAGGTAAGTGGCCCTCTGATATGCATGTTTACCATATCGCTGGACAGCTGTGCCTTAACTTCTGTCCGATTTTTAAGAGCGGTGACAGAGCTCTGCCCTCGAACTTGACAAAACGTTTAAGAGGCAAAAGCCTGGGTTGGAAACACCACCTAGTGCTGCAATTCCCTCAGTGAGACATGATGTGCCGTCGCCTTCGGTCCAACCGATTGCTGTCAAACAACTGTGGCGTGGATGGTAGAGCACGTGGAGTAAATACACCTAGTCGGGGCGATCCTTGTACAGATAGCAGTATTATTTTCAGAAACGTCACTGAACCCACTACCGCTCTTCCCACCGAGCGCATGCTTGATGATCTTAGTTGGCTTAAAGTTTGCGTGACCAGGCTATTACCACCAGGCTTCCCTGGGGTTAGTGTCAGGAAGCTCATCAGGTTGGAGAACGTTCCGGTTGGTCAACCAAATCCTCGACCCCATCTGCATAGAGTTGTGCTGATTGGCATGTTTGTGAGCTGTCATAGATTAGGACAATATCGTCAGTATTTTCCAAGTCAAGAAGTCGTTCCCCTGGGAGCAGATCCACACCTTTTAAGTCGTGTCCTGTGAACGCGATTTCCATGACTTCGTCAATAGCGAAGTTGAGGAGGAGAGGTGATAGCGGGCAGTTATTCTGTGACGGATGCCAGGCAAGAAATTTGGAAGCGATGGAGATCAGACTGATTCCTCTATGGTTGCCGCATTCCGATTGTGAGTCTCCCTTGAAAATTGGGACTATGACTGAACGGCTCCAGTCGGTTGGGACAGTTTCCTGCTCCCTCAGTTTCACTAGTAACTCGTATAACTTATCCACCAGTGCGGGTCCCCCGAATTTGAATTTTGAATTCGGGACCCTTACTGCGTTTGTGCGACCCCACCTAGAATATTGCTTCCAGGCCTGTTCACCATGCCTTGTCCGGGACAAAATGGCACTAGATAAAGTGTTGCATGTCGGTACTAGGTTGGTCGAGGGGTTATGAGGACAAACGTACCCTGAACGCCTACTTATTTTGAGGATGCATTCAATGCACTATCGAAGGATTAGAGGGGACCTAATCCTAACCTACCGTATTTTGACTGGTTTGGCCCTGATTTGTCCTGGCTATTTATCCTGCCAAACTAACTGGTCTCCACGGGCATTGTATGATGCTAGACAAACCGCGGTCCGATCGAGTTAGAGCGGAGACACGCTTATCGCGTCGAGTTATCGAGCGCCGGAACTTGCTTCCCTGCGGTTAAGTGGTTTGAGCGTGAACTAGATGCGCTTGGGTGGCAACACGAAACCTTTCCTTTTTCCTGACTAATTCCCACCTTCATACTTCAATTCTATTTTCTGTACTTTCCCTCACCATTGGTATTATTCTCTTCTTTAAACCGATGTTCCTTACTCTTTTCCTTCGATTTTTCTCCCTCTGTTACTTCACGTAACTGGCATAGCAAGGGCAGCTAATGTAACGAACGTGGGCATTAAATTGGTGGAAACAGGGGGTTTTCGGGTGTTTTCGTTTTAGATTCCTCAAGAAGTCGGAGCACCCCTATCAACTCCTGGATCGACGACCCGCTCAAGAAGGAACACTTACGGGATTCATACTATCGTTCAAGTCCCACGTGAACTTGAGCTTGCTCTTTTGTAAACTTTGCTGTAACCACACTCCGACAAACAAACGATGTAGCCGTTTCAATCTGAAAACGTTTGGTATCCTCTAGGACCGCAGAAAAGTTCAGATATGGACCCTTGTAGATAGGTCGAAAGGTGCTAGAGTCGTCCACCATAAGTGCTGTCGCCAGAAGCGGGAAAATGATTAACCATCGTACCGCATTTAAACCACTCCGTATAATGATTTATAATTGACCTCTTGGCACATTAACCACCACTTTCCTTATATACTAAACATACTTATGCATCGAAACGCCCTATCTTTTCCATTATTACCAAAACGTCTTGTGTACCACAATCACACTTACGCTTATGTCACTATTACTGTAGTGCCTCCGCATCAACTTATCCAATGTCCGCTATCTTTTCCTTTCTCTCTTTGTTTTTCAGATTAATTCCCGAGAAACCCCAACATTAATAAACTTGAAGACAAAGACTGGTAAACTTTTAACCACTTGTGTACCTACTGTTTTCTTTCCTGAACTCTGTGTTTAAATGCATTGCACTGTAACTGTGGCTCTCGAGTTGAATACACCTTTTCCTACCTTCGCTCCGTGTTCTTCGCTGCATCCGTGTTCCCTCGTCGAACCCTCTGTTGTGCCCTGTGTGACTGACTGTGTGTTCCCCTCTTAGTCCAGCACGTTGAATTACCGGCCCATTTGCCTTCGTCGTCCTGCGCATTACATTACCTCCCCCTCCACGTTGCTTGCTACTACCTATTTTCCTCACTTGGGCTTGATAGTAGCTTTTCACCCTGCGGTTCACTTGTAGCCATCGCGGTGGCCATCGTCTTCGACTTGGCATGCATGACAAGTCGTGTGGCGCCCGAGCGACCAGCTGTGTTCCGCTTTGGGGATCAGTTCTGTTTCCCAACCCAAATGTGTCCAGTAGTATGTCCCAATGTACTGCTGTTGGTTCTTGCGATCTTTGAGTGTTTCCAGGTCGTGCTCCTAGATGATTGACATGTCTGGTCCACTTGTCCTTTCCGATCATTATCTCATAAATAACCTTACGCTCCTTAACCGTAGCCGTTCCGATAGATCATCTTCCCAGGGGTCTGGAAGTTTCGTGCGTACACCAAGTCGCCGATCTTGAACCTACGAAGCCTGTTGTCTTGCTCGGCTCTCGTTTGTCCGTTGTGTTTTCCGACATTTTCGAGGATCAGGCTGTCATATGTCGTTCTAATTTTTCGTCCAAATAGCAACAGATTTGCTCTCCGGTGTGGTTGGATTCGGTGTTTCGATACATCCTCAAAAGCAATTGATTTGCATCTGTTGGCATCATCGTCCTTTCCGCTTTGAGAAGAACACGTTTAAAGGTATCTACAAACCGTTCGGCCTGCCCATTCGATTGTGGATGGTACGGAGGTGAAAACTGTTTTGCATGCATCATCATCATCATCATTATACACGTCAGCTAGAGGTTGGAAACATCTCATCTACTGTGCCGCAATACATAAAGTAAATGGAAAATAGATTCAACAGTTGCATGCCAGCTGAGCTACCAGCTGGCTAATAAGCAAAAAGAAAATTAAGAAAAAATTACGCTACGAAATGAGATCGTAGATGGACGGGAGTGTAAGAAGGATGGGGAGGGACAAAGAAACAGCAGGAATGCTACTGAGGTCGGCTCCTAGCATTGTCAACAAGCGTATCCAGCCGAACGTCTTCATCGTCTTTTGGACACAACCGGGGAGCCGAGACGCTCCAACAGAGGCCAGCTCCGAAGTGAATGCCTTCATTGCTCTCTACCAAGTCATCTCTTGCCCACCTCTTCTCTTTTTCCATCCACTTCGCAGGCGCGCAAACAACGCACTTCGCGGAAGTTGGTGGGCTGGCATGCGTAACACTTAGCCGTGCCATCGGAGACTGGTGCGTGAAATAACGGTGCTGAGCGGCTCATTTCCTTTTCCTGTGCCGTAAGCAAGACGTCGAACACGCTCGTTGTTCACGCGGTGTACCCACCAGATGTGAGCTAACTAGCATAGGCACCGGTGGTGGAACGTAACTAGCCTCTTTATGTCCGCTGATCTAAGGGTCCAGGTTTCACAACCGTACAGTAGGTTCGAACGTACCGCTGCATTGTACACTCTATCCTTCAGGGCGAGAGTGATATCGCGCCGGCGCCATAAGTGGCGAAGGCTAGAGAAAGCGCCTCGAGCTTTTGCTATACGGTTTGTGATCTCATCTTTAATTCCACGAGCGCTGATACAACTTCCCAGGTAGTTGAATTTTTGAACGACTTCTAGCTGATCCCCACCAAGGGTCAGCGAAGGAGGCGGTCCACACCAATCTTGGAGGAACACTTTGCAATTCGGTGGTGCAAAGCAAAGCCCGAAGCGGTTTACAGCCCGTGGTTATCTTTCCATCTCGGCTGTACACGTCGGAGCTGTCACAGATGAGTGTGTTTTGCATGCTAAATTCCCAGAACATCTTCGATTTGAACTGTGATCTGTTGTCTCTAATCGGCATCTGGGGTGTGCCAAGATACTTAAGTGCGTTTAGCTCATTGCTGGTGTGTTTGGCGGTGGGATTATTCTTCGGGATCACTGCGGGCCATTGTTGTAGGAATCACGAAAATTCACATGAGATTGACCGTTCCTTGGTCTAGCATTATTCTTTTGTACTCTCTGCCAGGGCTTTTCCGGCTCTGGCCAAGTTTGCCACGGACATTTTGGTGGTGGCCTTGCCGCTTGCTGGCAAGATTCACAACTGTAGCAAAACTGGTTGATTTCTGAATCAATTTGTGGCGGATACGCAAAACGTCGTTTCAGCGCCTTCATTCGTCTGGTTCCCGTGTGTCCTAAATGAAACTGCTGCAGTAATCGCTTTCGCAACGTCCATGGTGCCACGACTCGGATCCAAACATTAGACACTTGTCAAAGACCGAAAGAGATCTCCGTCGATTGAAGAAGATCTTAACTCAGTCGAAATTCATACGTTATGCCAACTGGACTGCGCAAACCCTCAGTTGTTGTGGAGCTCTCATAGGTGGGCAACTTGGTTGCAGACGTTTCGCCACCATTCTAGGTGGCATCTTCATTCGCAACAACATTTCCGTAGCCAATGACAATGACTCGAGCACAACCGCTGCACACAAGGATTCACCAATGTGAACGTGGCAAAATTATTAGCCACGTATGCCTATATAAGGAACGGAGTGGTTGCTGACAGTATCCATTATTGGGTTAGCTTTCTACCAGCTACTGCTACTTAATTGCTATCAATTCCGCACTGAAGATGTCACCTCGAATGGTGGCGAAACATATGCATCCATGTTGCCCAGCTCGGAGAACTCCACAACAACTGAGCAAGCCACCCGAGCTACCAATATTCCAAATTATTTTGCACAAACCCTATTGCTTTCAGCAAGATCTCGTCTTTAGCCGTCTCTGCACGAATCGGGTCCGAAGTTACTGGCAACTTCCTTACACTATCAACGAGGATCCGCTGAACTTCCGACTCCAATTTGACAGATCACACAGTCATCGTTTTTCTTCGAGTAGGAACTGTTGAGGCGAGATAGAGCGTCAGCTTGGCCGAGTTGTTGCGTTGACCGGCATTATATACTGAAATCGTAAGCCAGCAGTACGGTTGCTCATCTCTGTAACCGACTTGCTGTGAAAACAGGAATACCCTTCTTTGATCCAAATATCGAGAGTAAAGGTTTGTGGTCCGTGCTCCTTTTGAAATGTCCACTGTTTCACTGGAAAAAACTATCGCCGGTGCTTCCTTCTCAGTCTGGCTGTACTTTTCCTCCGCCACTGTCAGCGACCGTGCTGCGTGCGCAATGGCCTTCTCTTCTACTTCTGGAAACCCGTGGGAAATGAGAGCACCTGCCCTATAATTGGAGGCGTCCCGAGCAACAACTATCTCCAAGTTTGGTTTGAAGTGAATCAAGAGTAAATCAGAACCAAGCGCTACTTTAACTGTATCAAAGGATTGTTGGCACTGGTTCGTCCATTGCCATTCTTTCCCTTTCATCAGCGACTCGTTCGGAAAACCTCTTGTCTGATATAGACTTGGCAGGAAGGCAGTATAATGGCTTACAAGACCGAGAAATGAACGGAGTTCGGCAACATCCCTTGGTAGTGGCATCTGCATAGTGACTTCTGTATTAGCGTGATCCGGATGGCGGCCAAGTTTGTTACTGATGAACGCAAGAAACTTGACACTCTCCAACAGAAAATTGCATTTTTCCACTCTTAAGCTGAAGCCAGCTTCTTATAGACATGAGAGCACTTTCTCTAACGTGGCCAGCAAAATTTATGGATCAGACTCCATAATCAATGCGTCATCCAGGTATACTGCCACCCTAGGGATATCGTTCAGCAGCTTATCCACGATTTTTTGAAAGATGGCAGGTGTGGTTTTCACTCCGAATGTCAACCGATTGTACTGGAAAAGTCCAAAATGCGTGTTGACCGTCAGTAATGTTCTTCAATTCTCGGCTACTGAAATTTGTAGGTAAGCATCAGCTCGATCGAGCTTCGCAAACGATTTACCACCGTTAATTTTAGTGAACAAATCTTCAGGTATAGGTAAAGGATACTGGTGATTCTCCAACATGGAATTTAAGGCGGTTGAGAAGTCGACACAAATACGTGCCTTGCTGTTTTCTTTCTTCATCACGACGATGGGTTCCGCCCATTCTGAGTAACGTACGCGCTCGAGTATGCCTTCCGACTGCAGACGATTTAACTCAGACTGCACATCGGTTGGATTACGTACAGCACTGGACGTTTAGGTCTAAAAACTGGTCTGGCGTAAGATTCGAGGTTCAGCTCAGCACTGGCTATCCGGCAGCATCCAAGACCGAGTTGAAACAAACTTTCGTGGCGTCGCTTCAGTTCAACAATTTGACTGTAAAGTCCACGGTTCATAACCGGCATCTTTGCTGGTTTCTCGACTTTTAATTTCTGGCAAATGCTGTTAGCTGACTGATCAAGTAAGTTCAATTCCTCCATTAAATTGAGACCCAGGAAATTCAATCCTGGTTGCTCTTTCACAAAACAGGCTGTACACATGTGCTTATCGCTGAAACTAACCTGACAATGCAACGCTCCGGGTAATTTCAAGATACCCCGGATGCGTTTCGTGCTGTATGGTCTGTGTGGGCAAGCGGTGGTCGTCCCAGCACACACCATGTGTCTCGACAAATCAAGGTGATGTCTGGCGCACTATCCAGCTGCAGCCTAATTTCTTTATCATTGATCTTCAACATTGTAAACTTATGCCTGCTGACGCCGTCCACCTTGAAAGTTGCCGTCACAGTTTTGATCTCGTCGTGACATCGGAAACTCACCGGGAATCGACGCCGTTTTCCGCTCACTTTTGGTCGCTTTGCAAGACAACATCACTTCTTTTATCTTTGATTACTACAGCAATTACAAATGTGATTCTGGAACGGTCAGTTTCGGTCAAAATGCCATTCGCTGTAAAACCAACAAGCAGAAGGGGGTTTAGAATGTGGTAAAGTCACATGAACCGATTCTTTCTGAGGACTTCGACGAACCCTGCAAATGATATCCTGGCTATTGGGGGGTGGATGACTGTTGGATCATAGCAGCTTCTTGCTTCAAGTTCACCAACCTTAAACATTCCTTCGTCACTTCCTTCAGTGTGACCTCGGGATTTTGTTAAATTCTGCTCAGTACTCTTGTCCGGACATCAGCATCTTTGATCGCTTGAAGACCACGAACATAAATAAGACACTTGTACTGATCACATGCCATCTTTTGAAACAGCGACCGTTCATACTCACGATTCACGCGACTCGGGTAGGTAACCCAGTCTTCATCGTCTCGCTTAGTCATTGTCAGGCGCCTGTGTCGGATATTGAATGTGACGACTGCTCTCCAAATATCTGCGACAAAGTATCAACCGCTTCGTCAAGTGTTAAATCAATGCTCTTCGGTAAGATCAAATTCATGCATTTTTCATGCTCGGCCGCACTCCATTTCCGCAGCATGAGGCGAACTCTCTTGTCCTCTGAGACACCAGCTACATCAACGCGAAGCAAGTCTTCGTATTTATCAAACCACGATTCAAAAGTACTACCGTCATCGATATCGTAACGGAACTCACAAACTTGCTGGGCCAAGGTTTCTGTTGTGCGGCAACTTTCACTTGCTCCTGTTACCGAGCCTGCTTGTAGTGACAAATTTTTGGTCAGCCTTTCGATCAGCCTGGCCTGTGCTTTCTCAAACTGCGTTTGTTATTGCTTCAACAGAACCTGCAGTTGTACAAAACGGACTGGGTTCTTCTGACTCCTGTCACCACTGTTATAAACGCTTCTAATCTCCTCTGCTCTCTGCCATTCCCAGCCGCGTTAATGGAAAAAAGCTTACGCTTGCTGTGCACACAAGCCTTCCATTTACAAGTATGAAAAAAGCACAAGCTGTTTTTTAAAAACTCACTGTCCCACTCAATTGATCGCCTAATCGACCGCAATGTGGCAGGCGCTTCCCAAATTCTACTCCACTAATGTCTCTCTTAGTTTGCTTCAACGATTCCTAATGTGTTAACTCAAGTGCGTTAGTGAACCTAGTAGGTCATGATAGTTGACAGGAAATCTATGTGTGCTAACCAGTGTAAATTTAGAAACAAAGATGTTTTCGGGAAATCGAAGTCTCCAGCTATATATTATTTTCTTTTTGTACTGAAGCGCTGCTGCAAAATGTAATCTAGAACAAGTGGTGACATCACCAACTGGGCATTCGGAGGATTGTAGCTGCACCTGAGAAGTAAATGATGGAGAGTGCTAGTGACAAGTAACCACAGCGATTCTGGGACGTTTTCTAGCTCATGATGGTCAACAAGCATCGCTGTAAATGTTCGATGTTTGGGACATTAAGGTTTTCTGGTAACTCACTCTTCTCTCCCTCTTATTATTCCTACTTAGGTCACCGTGGTTGTACGGCCTCGATGCATCTGTTCAAATGGTTAATGTTGTGCTAATGATGATGCTGATGCATGTGTTCACAACATATATTTACGTGAGCTACCTCCGACTCGGTGCTCCACGAACAGTTCCAACAGTAGCACCCAGTTTGCAACGAGATGTTAGACGCATCTTCCATCAAGCCTTGTATGTTACTAGATGGTTGAACTGAAGCTGTCCAACCGCCTAAACAGTCGTTTTTGTATTTTAGCTCCTTAGGTCTCTTACGACCCACGTACACATTAGACACGAAGGTCCTCGGAATCCTCGACCGTAAAACGTCGGCGATGGTTGATTTCAAGCGGGAGCAGGATTTCGAAAGCTTGGAACATTGTAACAATGTTTCAGGTAATCTTGTGTCATAGGATATTACACAACTTTAGCTACTGCAGCTGTAAAGGTAGAGTACATACCACAAGCTCAAGGAATTGACGTAGGTTTTTTTTGGTTTATCATATTCGATTGGTTTATTTTTGCGTTTGAACCATTTTTCTTTAGCTGTTGCTCTTAATTGCCTTTTTGAATTTTACTGTTTACTAGTTCGAACTTTCTGAGGTTGCTAAACTCATGATGCGCCCTCGTTTTCATTCTTCAATCAGTCGTCCTTTTTGATGAAACTTGGCTGATATATTTCATATAGGATTTTTTCCAGGCGCCTATGCTTAACAAATCATGGTGTGCCCACATAGATCGCTTTCCTTTTTCTAAAAGTTTGTTGGTGAAAGTGTCAAAGCGAGCCTATCCAAAATATGCATTACTCACAATGGCGTTCATGAAATTTCTGTTCTAGGTCGTTGCTATTCGATTTCTTATTGACTCAGTTTCTCTTCTTGAGTACCTGTGCTATGTCCGCCAATAATTTAAGGTTCGTCGACAATGGTGGTCGTGTTACGTTATCCAGGGACTTATGCACTTTAGCGAATGATCGTCGATATGGGGCCTGACTTTTAGCGCTGAAAATGCCGAAAAATGCTATGTACTTTTGGTACACATTTCTCCGGATATCTGCCAGTGCGACTTGTTGGCGAAGCACGTGATACACTTTCTACTGTGGGGAATGGTTTCAAACCTTCAACACTGTCTCAGTATATCATATGGCATTTCGGGAGCTATTTTACCTCGTCAAGTTACCATACACTACCTAATCTGTAGTTATTCTTCCCTTGTTTAAAGTGATTTGGCCACACTTAGAATACCATTTACAGATCTGGGCGCCGCACCTCCAGAATGCCGTTGTTTGTCTATGGAAAGTACAACGGGCAGCAACTAGGTTGATTGTGACCTTTTGTCGAAAGTCATGCGGTATTCGTGTAAGACGCTAAGGCGTGTTTTCCATTGAACGGGATAGATTCGATGAGCATCTGTTAAAAGCGATGGACTTCAGTGTTTGGGCTAACTACATCAAACTGCCTGCGGGGCACCGACTTAACTTGGAGCAATATCATATCTGTCTTGAGGGTGATTGCTCGTGTGTAGTGGCAGCAATGTATCTGCAACCGTGATGTCAAGCGCTATGTATCCCCATTCAACAGCTGGTTTCTTTTCTTCATTTAACCTGCCTTGATCACGTCCTGCGTAAGTCAGCTGATAATTTACCCCATCGCGTTCTCTTCGTCGGGAAGGACTTGGCTGGAAGGACCCACGCAGTGGTCAGCCGTCCTCCTAGCGGCAGCTCATCAAATCTTTGACTTCACATATTGATACCGTTGGATCCACATGCTTGGTTGGTTGCGGCCCTAAGGACGAAGAGTGTTGATGGCTCGAAACAATTCCAGATATGACGCTCAAGGAAAACCGGTGTTTAGAATCGGATACCCAATGTTTAACGATGGCAAAAAAACGAAAAATTGTATATACAAAATAATAAAATTCCCCGCTTTTTATTGTGGCATACTAACTGAAGTGTGTTACTCATCACTAGCTAATGTGTTTTGATGATGGTGATTCTGATGATACGGCTATTCTACCTGTCCCATTCCGTTGAATTCTATGGTTTGTTCGGCTGTATGTCTGTTCACTACACTGTTACTAATATATACAGGTAATCTCAAAGCCGCTCGTTGACAGCACTCGTGATATACAATTGATCCTTAACCGAATGCTGGTTGTAGCTTTTAAGTATGATTCGTGCTTTGTCTCCCCTAAGTGCAAATTAGCGTCACTGGACTGACGGACCACTTCCTCTACTCGTTATCGTAACACAGTTTGAATAGATGAACGGTTTTGCTTACCCAGAGAGCTAAATCTTGACTACTAGCACTATTGCTTTTATCGCCCTTTGTCATTTCGAGACATTTTTTTGCGTCTTCGTGACACTTCGCTTTTTAATGGATATAGTTTAACATATGTTCTTGCTTTACCACTGTATGGAATTTCTTTTCTCTCTTCTGCGTTACGTTTCAGTGTGGTGCACGAGCGTATGTTCACCTGAATAACAGCACTTCCGAATGCTCTAAGAAGACTGATCTGCTTTTTAGCCAGGACAATACTCAGGTGAGACAACCTTTTGGTCTCTGGATCCTGAGACCGAAGCCTGAGCATGCAGAGGCGCAGCCATCATCTTCAAACAGCAAAAACGTTGGTGCTTTGCCGAATCCTCGGGATTACCCACTGGATTCCTGGGCGCGGTTTACTGTGGATCAGTCATTCAAGGCTGAGCAAGCTGTTCCTGCGAATTCAATAGACGTGCATTCCAGATCTACACCGGAGAAAGCGTTGATGCCTGCGGTTTCTAGACAAGGTATTGATCATGTATAATTTGACACTTGACCAAGAGTTGTACGCTTTGTGGAATGCCCCAGCATATGGATAAAGACAATGGAAGTAAAGGGAAAACTAGGCAAAACATTTCTGCTATGGAGTTCTGGTATTAGCCATTTCCAAGCGAAATTTCCGTGAATGTGGCCGATGTAAACTGTGCTCCACTGTCCGTCACCAATGTTTCAGGGCAGCCGAACCTGCTGAAGATTTGTCGCAACCTAGAGACGGTGGCGCTGGTTTTCGTGCTTCTAATGAGGAACACTTCGGGCCACTTGCTATAAGCGTCGACCACTATGAGAAAGCTCTAGCCATTGATTGGGCCTGCAAAGTCTACATGAACACTACTCCAAGGTTTAGTTGGTTTAGACCATGAGCGGAGTTAAGTCTTTGGCGGTGCCCTTGAGGTGGTAGCGCAGTTGTCACAACTTTTAGCTAGCTGCTCCAGCTGCCTGTCCATAAACGGCCAATACACATAACTTCTGGCAAGTGCTTTCATTCGGTTGAGCCCTGGATGTCCTGCATGGAACTGTCGCAGCACTCTTTGTTGCAACGCCTGCGGGATGACTACTCTGTCTGAGAACATGATGCAATCGTCCACAGTGGGAAGCGAATGTTTTCGCTGATAGAACTGCTGCATTTCGGCAGATGAACACGAACGTGGCCAGCTGGTTCTGTGGAAGTGTGTCACCTTCTTCAGGATTGGGTCTCGAAGCGTTTCGGCCCGCACAGCATCGGCCGTAACTGGCATACCATGTAGTGCCTCATTCACCAGGAATTTGACATTAGGTTTGATCTCAACTGAGGCAATGATGGTGTCCTCGTGTTCTTGTTGCTGGGAATCAATGAGGCGTGACAACGCATCTGCTTGGCCCAGCGAATTCGTTGACTGATAACGGATTTCAAAATCATAGCCCAGCAAGGTGAGTGCCCATCGTTGGAGTCGATTGGCTATATAGGCAGGAATTCTCTTCTTCGAGCCGAAAATGGCCAGCAGCGGCTTGTGATTCGTCAAGAGTTTGAAGCGGCGACCATACAGCATCTTGTGAAATTTCTTCACAGCAAACACTATGGCCAATGCCTTCTCGATCTGACTGTAGTTTCTTTCGGCTTCGTTAACGTCCTGGCGGCATGTGCAATCGCCTTCTGAGATCCATCTGGGAACGTATGGGAAACTACGGCACCGATCCCTAGACTCGATGCATCTGTGGCAAGGACAATTTCCCGGGAAGGATCAAAATGAGTTAGGAGTAAGTCTGAAGCCAACAATGACTTGACCCGCTCAAACACAGTCTGGCATTCTGGTGTCAAATTCCAGGTTTGGCCCTTGCTCAGCAACTTATTCAACGGGGCACGCAGGAGATGTAGTTGGGCAGAAAAGCGCTGTAATGACTGATTAGGCCACAGAATGAACGCAGCGACTGCAAGTCCACAGGTGGGGGCATCTTTTGAATAGCTCGGATATTTTCTGGATCAGGGCGACGACCGTCTTTCGAGAAGATGAAACCGAGAAAAAAGGTACACTTGTCTTCGCGGATACGGGAACCATATGACTGGATATGTACAAGCACTTCAGCGAGCCGCTGACATAGTTCTTCTGCCGTCCGACCCATTAAAATGATATCATCCAGGTACGCCGCGGCTCCAGAAACTCCCGTGAGCATGGTGTCCATCAGCTGCTGGAAGATGGCTGGTGCTGTTTTCACGCCAAAAGGGAGGCGGTTGTATTGGTACAAGCCACGATGAGTGTTGATGGTCAGCAATTCTCTTGAGTTTTCGTCAATCTCAACCTGGAGGTAGGCATCGGACAAGTCGAGCTTGGCGAAACACTTCCCACCATTCAGCTTGGCAAAGATATCTTCTGGTATCGGAAGGGGGTATTGATGGTCGTCCAATGCGGCTTTCTGGCCAGTCGAAAAATCGGCGCAGATTCGCACTTTACCGTTCGGCTTTTTCACAGCAACAATCGGCGCAGCCCATGAAGAGTAATTCACTGGTTTGATGACACCGGCTCATTCCAGTCGGTCGAGCTCCTGATCAACTGTTGTCATGGCTGCATACGGTACCGGTCTTTTTGCTCTAAAGGCTGGCTTGGTTCCTTCACGAAGACGCAACTTTGCTTTGAACTTAGTGCAGTGGCCGAGACCATCTTCAAACAAGGTGACAAACAGCTGCTTTAGCTTTCTGGTCATCTCTTCTATCGACAATGATGAATGTACTGGGTCGGTTTGTACTGTATTGCAAGCCTGACTCATTGGAGCATCAAACAGTTGTAATTTTTCCACCCAGTCAAGTCCAAGGAGGTTCAAGTTTGGTCGATCAGACAAGTAGCAGGTTCCGGCCTTTTCCGCTCCGTTGAATGCAATTTTGCAATTTATTTCCCCGACCAACTTCAGCACTCCATCGGATGCATTGTGAGCGATTTTGTTGGGATCAATCATTTTCGGCTTCTTTACGTGCTTCCAAGTGTTCTTGGAAATGATCGTTATATCTGATGCTGTATCGAACTGCAGCCGGGTTGGGATTCCGTTGATAAGCACAGTGATAAATCGGCGGCATTTTTCTGGCTACGTTAGCAGAGTTTTTGTTAACACGTTTTTCATGGTCAAGGCTGTTGGAATTTTGATTTTTCTTCGCCTGGGCTAGAATTGCTGCGGAGAAATTTCTGGGTGATTAATTCGGAATAGCGAAAAAAGTGAAGATCTAACAAATTTCTAATCTGTTATGCTCATGGCCCTTGGGCCAACCATCACCTCAGTTGAGCATTACACTGAAGCTGTAAAACTGAGCTTTAGGCAGTTACGCAGGGGAACTTGGCCAGAATCAAGACAAGGACTCCTGATCACACAATACTCATGCCTTGACTTTCGCCATCTATATCTGGTAACGACGTGAGTAATTTAAGTCCAAGATAATCTGTCATTTGGTGCTGGAACTTGCGCGAAATGCTGTGTTGCTGGAGCTACACCTTGCAATCATGCGATCACGTGTTGTTTTTATCGCACTGTCATTCTTTCCTATGCTCATGGCGGGAATTTTTCGAATACCAGCTAGTAGTAAGTGATGTCTATCTGCTGGTGGATAACTTGTGAATCAAACACAGTTTCCGTTCTGACTTACCTGGTTATAAACAGGGTCGTTCGTTGCCGCAGGGTCACTGCCTCGAATCTGTATAGGTACGGACGACCTCATAATTGTCACACCTCACGCGCCGTTACTAGCTATTGCGTGATGGCAGGGCGTCGATGCGGCGTGCCTGCGTGCTGCTGATGTCTTTGTTGTTCTACACAGACGGTTGGTGGTTCCAGTGGTTTGTTGTCTCTTGGTTGCTGCTTACTTATCTCGTTCGTGGATATTCAGCAGACCTGAGTGAGTGAGATCACACATCGAATCACCCAAAGAGTCTAATGTCATGCAGTCAAACGTCACGATGAAGCCTTGCATTCTTGCTAGCCGTAGCTGTAGATCCGTAGCCTCCAAATAACGAGCTTGTCTTGTAATCTTGTGACATTACTTCGAACCTGCTTAGGGGACCGGGTTATCTTAACCCATGTGCGCCCGGTGATGATTGTGCGGCAGCGAAGCGTCGGTACTGCGTACCGGCGTACTGCTGATGCCTTCGTTTTCTCATATATTTGGTTACCAATATTCGCTTACTGATTATCATCAACAATTTATTGTTCAGCAGTACATACACACACATGCGTATCAAACGTGTGATCTAACGATTATTGTACGTTTTGTAGGGTCACAGCTTATGGATGAGAGCATTACTATGAAAGAATTAAGGTGAAATTAGGAGACATTTCTGCTATTCAATGCTAATTGTAGCCATACTGTGGATAGTTTCCAAACAGTTGTAGTCGTGGTTTTTGGTCCCATACGTGACTAGTAATTCCCAATACTGATATGGACATTCTTGATCACATCATAGAGGAAATCAGGCTGATCACATTGGTCCAAGTTGTTGATGACCATAATGGAGCATTAAGAACTGGATGGCGTAGGGTTCTATCTCAATATACTAATTCTCTAATTCTAGAATCGAAGCTTGTGACCTGTAAAACATGCATAGATAGAACACAGTATAACGGTGATTGCAGTGCACATAGAGGAGCCAAAAACGCCTTACTACAGCTAAGATTAATGCCAACATTTTCACCCCTATTGCGCAGGTCATGATTTGGTCAATTTGATTCTGCTTCTATTGAACGGTCCAGTAAGGTAACCCGTGCAACTACCTGTCTGCTCACCAGAGTTGCCGCTAGATTGCACTGCTTGAACCTCATGTTCACTAGTGCGACGTCACGTCGGACACCAGCAGTGCTTCGAGTACAGCCGTGATGAAAGAGAATCAGCCTTTGGACGGCTTTTGCTTGAACGAGCGAAGCCTCACAGCTGAGGTGAAAAACCGCTCAGCATTTCGGCAAAAGGTTATGCTATTCGTCGTGAATATTGATGGAAGTTGGAAGCACTTTGAGGATTTGAACCTCATTGTAATGGAATCGAATAAGGATGAGTGCGACGAGTGAGAACTGAGTATGAACCCGAGGCATGTAGGCTGTATTGAGAAGCGGGAAAGTTATGTTAAACGAGTAATTAGTTAAAGCTTACATATCATTCTCTCCGATCTAGGGGATAGGTGGAAGGTTTTAAGCTTCACGGTTACGCAACTTATACGCTCGTGTTCTTCGGTGTTGTTCAGAAAGGTATGCAAGCTTAGGTGAACAAAGGGGATCTGTTTGTAGCATCTGTGTGTCCATTGTTGTATATGTGCTAAGGTCGTCTGCGGGGATCTATGGGAGGTTAATAGAAGGGTCACTAGATAGCCGCAGTCCTGATGTTGCCAGGTTGCGCAGTGACACAGTATCTTCTTTTCCAACTGGGAATCGAATGTGGGCATTCTGCGGATTGCAATCCAATAGTTCAACCTCATACACTAATGGCCCATATTCTGAAGCTCTCGCCTTATGCTATATTAGTGGTTCCCAACTTTTCTGAGGCCGTTACCCCAAAAGCAGTTACTCCCAAACTTTCTAAAGCCAATTAGCCAGCAACTACTGCATTTTTTCTTTAAATGACGGCAAATGAATACCCTATGTAATTACTTTGGATCACGCAAATAAACGCGACCCCCATTGTAGTGCGAATAAAATGCATGAGTTTCTTCCATTAAGTACCGCGATTTTGATGATGCTGTTAGAAAGCGAAATCACACTTTTTCTTAATGCATATTGCTGTACACCAGCGATTCCTAACATTTTTGGGCTCTCACAAATGTGGTTTCCTATAATCAACCCCACCCCCCAATTTCCGTTTCAAACGCTAACTGACGAAAAACTATCGTGCTGTTTCCTTCTAAGTACGGGAACTGATAGCTATTTGATATAGCTCTCAATCAATAAAGGAACGAGAAAGAGAGAGAAAGAGAAATTGCGATCAGGCTGTATGAACCGGAGCTATGTGTTCAGAAGAAGCTAAAAGCTTGGAACTGCCCTGACCCAAACGTCCGGTGAACTCTGACCCACGAGGTCACACGCGGTCGATTGCCGTGGCTTAGCAGACAGTGCTGTCAGCATCCACCTAACTCGCTCCAGTAGTAACGACTTGTAATGTCTGTCTGTGCCTTTTGATTTGTATATAATTGTATAAGCCTGAAGATGAATTATGGAAAACATAAATTCGCTTACCCTGACTTCTGAGTATGCTATGGAATTTTTTAAAACTGTGAAGCACCGCTTAGACCCTCCTGTGTTAAAATCGCTCAACAGATATGTGGGCTTCAGAACCAGGATGGCAAAGGCGGATATATGTTTCGTATTCTAACCAAGTGCATTAAAAGCAACATTTATCCGGCGAAGTATTGGAAATCTCTTCGTCGCTCACGCATCAGACCGGATAGCATTTGTTTGAAACGCCTAGCATTAAACCAGATATATGTCACTCGTATCAAGAGGGACGAGCTCAAACGTGTCCTGAGTCAGTCGTGTCGCGCACTGGACAGTCTCTCGACCAGAAACCGATCGGAGCTAGAGAAAACAATTAATGAAATAATCACAAAACAAGGACCCAAATTGCTTCATCAGCTCACAAACACGCTGAAAAAGGAGAAGCCCTCAACATCTTTTCCGGCCGAACCAGAAAGGTATGTTCAAAACTTGTCATGCCTGACGCTTGATCGTATTACAATGAAAGTCTTATCATTAGGCCCTAAATCTTGTTTTCCTGCTAGGAAGGATAATAGACTAGCAATAGAGACCCAGTTTAGAAATGTGTGCACACCGACCTCTCAGCTGATTCCTTGTTCTGAAATGCATGTGGAAGATTTTACATCATTTCTAGTGCATGCATGCTATCAGTACCGACATGCAAGGATTGTACATAACACTCCAGTAAAACAACAACACCTTGAAGCTCTTAACCGTCTGGTTAGCAATGATGAGATCTTACTCACTCGGCCAGATAAGGGCGCAGGTATTGTTATCATGGACAGGGTGTACTACTTAAGCAAGATGAAAGTAATACTAGCAGATGAAACCAAGTTTCTGAGGACCATGGATTAGAAAGACAAAATAAAACAGATGGAAACTCAGCTTTGCAACTGTCTTAAACGGCTTCGAAAGATGGTTACATTAAGGAAGCCACTTATGAACAACTTCGACCGGTAGGTACGGTTATTCCAAGGCTATATGGGCTACCAAAAGCTCACAAGTCTGACGTCCCCCTTCGTCCAGTCTTGGATATGAAAAACTCCCCATATCACTTGATTGCTCGGTGGCTGGTTTTGATTCTTACGCGTATTCGAGAGCAAATTGTGGTGCGTAGTGTGAAGGATAGTTTTGAGTTTGTGGATATTGTGCGTGATGTGAATGTTTCCAACCTAATCATGTGTTCCCTCGACGTTACTTCACTCTTCCCCAACGTACCGTTAGTTGAGACCATAAACAACATCTGTGAGTATGTTGATGCAAACCATGTGCGCTTCATATGCACAGTCGATCACCCTTGGTGTTCGTCTCTCATACTTCATTTGCGCGCTATGGAAAGGTTGTAACAAAGTATACATTGTGTAGGTAACTCGGCTTAAACTCTAACGTGGATAGGCCATGCATTGGGCAGGTACCAACTTTCACTAGGCTGGGATTTTCGTCAACATGTCTGCAGTCGGGCCTTATAGCAGTGGATGCTTGGATTGAGGAATGGGGCATACAATGGAATTGCAGTAAGTTATCCTACGTCGCATCAAGTTGCCCACTTGCCAATAGAGGTCGCCCGTGTATCCCAGAGTGCCCGGAGTAGCAACCGATCAGGACGAAGCGTGACTTCTAAAGATTGAAATGTATATAAAGAGTAGTCGCGCAGCGGACGACATTCACCTCTGGATTTGCTCAAAACTCAATATCTACTAACAAGCCACTTCTCACCACGCATTGAGGATGCTACCTCGACTGGTGGTAAACGCCTGCAATCCAATTACCCGGCTCTGAGAACCAGTCAAGACTTCAATGAGACCTCATGTTCGCCTCACCGATGACGCAGGAAAAGCATTAACTTTGTTACGTTGTTTATGGCAAAGTTAGACCTGGTGTTCTGACTAGTTGTTTTAATGCAACGATCAGAAATCGCATGCTCGTTGAACTTCACTGCTTTTACGATTAACCGACATTCTTATTAGTATTCGTCCGAAGACTGAACTCTTTCAGCCTAGGTAGTACATTGAAAAGATTTTCCACATGGTCAGTAGTAGTGTTCCTGTCAGCGGCACTATCCTCAAATGACGAATTTATACCAAGCTGTTCTTGCACTGCTGAGGCCTGTTCTAGTGATACAACCAGTCTTGTGCGAGAAATGCACCTTAATGTCAGCAATGGGGTCTCAGTGGCATTGCAAATATGTAACCTAGATTTGAGAATAGCGCTAGAGAGCCTTGTCACACCAACTCAGGAAGTGGTTGCTCTATCCACTTTTGATTCTTTTCTCATTGATATTGTTTCGCATCTGTTAATCGACACACGCGGGTCTAGATCGATCCTTCTTTCGAACTGTACGCGCAAACGAAAACCCATTCCAAGCATGTCGTCGGTTTTCATTAAGTCGTTGTTGACCAGCTGTTCCAGTCTGTTCGACAAAGCCTCGCATCTTTCTATGAACTAGGGTATAAGCTGCGGCCGACTGATTGGAGTCTTGTCCGCTTTCAGACACATGTAATGCATTTCTCCATGAACTTTGCTAATAAGCAACCAGATTTGCGTAGCTAGAGTACAGTGGATTTGGACCGGCGCAGGGAGACACATATACTAACACAGTGGCGTTCGGTTCCATCAGGGACATAGTGTTGGTCTTTGAAATGCGTGTGCTTTATTTCTCACCTTCTACTATCTAGGAAATTCAGAGACTGTAGCGAAGTCGAGAATTTGCGCGCACTGTTTGTGTTTCTGCTAATAGTGTACACTGTCTGATGGGCAAGTGAACGACAGAAATACTGTTTGTAAAAACCGTATTCAACCATTCTAATGAGTGAGGCAGAATCTTGTTCGAAATCTAACCGAATGGCTTTACTTTACACCTCGAAAACTGCACGAATATCTGGAGAAGAGTATTGTAGCTCCTCAGTAGAACCAGAAATCGATTGTGGCCAAAATTCTGCCCAATTTTGTCGTCGATGCTGAAGAGTCACTTTTAGAGAAATGAGCACACGAGATGGTGCGGGAACGACAAACCTTGTTAATGTGTCCGGACTTACTACAGGTCCGACAAATCCCATTTTTGGTAAGATATAGTAGACTGTATGCATGCTACTCAGTCCTTCCATAGAGATAGCACTTGTCCACATCTGGGGACGCCGTTGCCGATGGCAAGTGACTCAGACAGGCGATTTCAGTCGATGAAACGATGGAACGAAAAACTTTACTTTATTCATCAATCTCTACGCTGATTATGAGTAGTGTATTATTGCAGCAAGTTAAATTCAACTGTATAACTCCATCCGAATATGATCGGTATTGTTCTGAAGAGTATCTGCCACCTGTTACTACTTTAAACGTTCTTCAGTTTTTATTTGTCATATATAGATGTCTGACTCACAATTACACATACCTCTTGGATTTACCCACCTCTTCCTTGCTGGATATCGTTGTAAACCAGTTGAGCAGTTTCTTCCTTTCTTATGTATATTGCAACACAATAACCGAGGTGTTTTCCGGCTCTAGCTCATGTGTGGAATGATGAAGAGTAGAGCAGCTGTTTAGCAGATGAGCAAGTTCCTTAACACACATTATCACCACATTTCTCCATCTTGTGGGAAATCGTGAACGCACACGATCTTTATGGCTAAACCGTGGCTGTGCTCCAATCGCGGCATACGCTTGATAGCTGAGCTCGGATTGTGATAGATATGGCCATGTATATCATTACTGAGCAGAGTCACGTGCTAGGCGCTGGCGCGACATCACTCTCGCCCTGAAGGGCAGAGTGTACAATGCAGCGGTACGTTCGACCGTACTGTGCGGTTGTGAAACGTGACCCCTTAAATCAGCGGACAAAAAGACGTTCGACCACCGGTACCTTCGCCATTTAGCTCACATCTGGTGGGTACACTGCGTGAACAACGAGCGGGTTCGACGCCTTGTTTACGGCACAGGAAAGGGAAATGGACCGCTAAGCACCGTCATTTCACGCACCAATCTCCGATGGCTGGGACACGTGTTACACATGCCAGCCCACCAACTCCGGAGAAGTGCGTTGTTTGCGCGCCGGTGGTGTGGATGGAAGAAGAGGAGGGGTGGCCAAGCGATGATTTGGTCGAGAGCAATGAAGGCCCTCACTTTGGAGCTGGCCTCGGTTGGCACGTCTTGGCACCCTAGTTGGGGTCCGAAAGACGAGGAAGACGTTTGGCTGGATACACTTGTTGACATGACAAGGAGCCGACCTCAGTGGCGTTCTTGCTGTGAGTTTCTTTGTCCCACTCCATCCTTCTTAGCCTCCCTCTCCAAACACGATCTCATTATTTAGTATTTTATAACTGCATAGGATATTAATTTGTTTGTTGCATATTAGCCGGCAGATAGCTTACCGGAACGATGCCCATTCCGTTACTGGTAGCTTAGCTGGCTTGCACCTATAGCATTTTCTTCCCTTCTTTTCCTTTAGGTATTGCGACACATTAGCTGAGATGTTTCCCACCTCTAGCTGACGTATATGGTGAGTGTGAGTGTGTGGAATCACTTACAAGTCGAGAGTGTAAGAAAACGAAGGAGGCGTGATATTCTTGAATTGTCGATTTCGAATATGCGGTTGACTCATTACGAATTTAGCAGAGCAGCTAATCAAACCCGACCTGAACAGGTGTTGCGGGTTGGTACACCAGCGATAATCTTCCGTCAACCGGGCTGCATCTGCCGCTGAAAGGTGTCGTTCCAGTGTAGTTTCTTTCCACTTTATGCACTTTAAATCCTAATTGCAAAGCAGTGTTACTCCTTAAACCAGACATTATTTGTATCAATTTATTTTTTACCGGCCTACATTACGCAATTTATGTGTTCATCTTTGTCTTCTGCGGCACGAGGTAATTTCTACAGTCACCGGTTTTGTAGTGCGCCACTCTGTCTATTGTTCGTCATTAAAGGTTTCTTTTGTCATATTTGTGTGCACCGCATCAGTGAGTTCTTCTAGTTCATCTGTAGTTGCCCACTTTCTGTGCCCCAATCCAGAGCAACGCCCCAATTCCTGTGAGTACTGTGGAAAATCATTTTTAGAGAAGGCCTATTTGCGAAGGCACATAGAAGCTGTTCATTTGAGTGAGTGCGCACTTACATCGCTACTAAGGTTCACTTATTCCTTTATTGTTGAATGATGCCGCGGATCTCCAGCGGAATCTGTTGAGCCCTTATTAACCGTCCATTGGTTCGTTTTTTTCATAATGCAAGCTTCTTGGATTTTGGAAACTGATCGGAATGACATTGAACACAAGTCAAGTAACTCATTTCTTGAGAATGCTGGTAGATTTTTATGTGGATAATTTAGTGGTGCCGTTCTCCGAGTGGGGCACTTTGGCCACTATGCTAAGTGACGTGGACAGGGCAACTTTTGCGAAACTGACTTACCAATGCGTAATTTTATTTTCGTATATGGGTGGTGATTTGGCTTCCATCTGTTCCCCCCGATTCTTTGTATTGGATTAGTGGGTAAAGTGCTGACCGACTAATTGCCTTTTTTCAGTTGACCTTTGTTAAATTGCTCCTTTGGCCCCCACCGCTTCTTGGTTTTCTTGGTTTTCAACCTCCCTATGTGCCAACATCGGGACCAGACGCTACGGCCGTTGCTGTTGCGTTTGAACGATTCCCTTTGGATGAAATGACTCACTGTGTTTACAAAATCCTATATACGTTTGTGCAGATTTGGGTATAGGTCAAATGGTTACATTATTGTAAAAACTGTACGAAGCCTATACTAACTACTCGCCCGAATCTGGATACCGAAACTGTAGACCGCTGACCTTATGCTTTACGCACGGTCTGGGCTGACATAATAACACGTAAATTTCACTTACCATGGTTATATAATCCAAATTCATGACAGTAATCAATTTACGAATAGCTTTGCAGCCGTTATGAGAACAAGCGGTAACTAAAATACGTGCGGCATAAGTACGGCATAACAGTTTGCTAATTGAGTCTGTCAGGAGTGAAATGTTTAACCTTGAAGAGCAAGTATATACTAATAATGCGAACTGGAAACGTGAAGTGTTTCGTAGTGCAAGTGTTCGAAGCAAACATGTGTAAACTTTGCGAGGATTTGGAACAGGGAGATAATATCTCTTTACTTTCGGTCCTTTGTTCTAGATATCGAAAGGGGAATTTTCCAGTTGCTGCAATTATAATCTAATTTTCTGAGTAATCAAAGGTCTCTTTGAACTTTATGGTACATTTCCACACACCGCTATAGAGCCAAACGGGCAATGCTTTTGAGCTCCGGTGAATGGATTTGAACTTTTGACAGACTATAAACTCCGCCCTTAACATCATGATTTCAGGTGTCAGCGCCATTTTCCATAAGCCGTTTGACCTGATTTCCTCCTAACTGACCACGTAAGAAACTGGGCCAAGGCGCCTACACCGTATCAACAATATGCCATCACAAACAGCGGGCTATCGTGCAAAGAAAATGTGGCATCGGTTACACAACTTCCTTGCTGCTTTCACTACGGTGTGTCATAATCACCTACTAGCCCGCAGATAACCCAGCACCAACCACAGTTAGAACACGCAGCCCGGCTAGAAGACGACTTGCGAACTGTTCTTTACGTTTCGTGCAGACCACTAGGCGGCGCAGTCATTTTCGCACTCAACCTGAGAGGATGGCCGAGGCATTGATAAAGCAAGCGGAAACCGTTCACAATGCCCATGGCCAGTCGGGCCCCTTGCCTTTGTGTAACTTCCCTTTGGTGGGCATCAAAGTGTGTGTCCATAAAAGGAACATTTCTGCCTCCGTCGCGGTTGTCTGGTTTCTCCATCGCAAAGAGTTTTACCCAAACATTTGAGTGTCCCTAAGTGGTGCTGCGGTCGTCTTCGCTCGAGTGCTGACGGAACTGGCATTGGAACATGTGTGGTGAAAGATAATAATCCGAAGTGGTGCATCACGCATTGTTTCGTGATCCGAAGTTGGAAGGAAATGCAGGTTGAAATTGGAGTTGCCAATCCCTATGTATGTCAGACGGGCGAACAAAGTATCTACTTAGACCCGACTCGAAAGGAGTTCTGTTGTGGAGTGCAGCGTCATTGGTCTGTCATCCTTCTAGCTGCACGGATTGGATCTACTGTCGGAAGCCTGTTGTCGTTCTCAAATGTATTTCTCGCTCCCTGGCGCACTTTAATCGTGGGACCGAACCAACTCTTTATGCAGCGCATACTATTTTTCAGCTGTATTCTCCATGCTGTAAGATAGTGCCTGCATTAGTATGCGCTTTTTTTACGCGCATCGTTAAATTTGCAAACTGTGTAAAGCCTTTTTGACATTGTTCTACACCGTGTCAACAATATGCCGTTACAAACCACGGGCTATGATGCAAAGAAAAGGTGACATCGGTTCCACCGGTTTCTTGCGGCTTTCATTAACCCCCGTCCATATCACGTACTGGCCCGCAGATAACTTAGCACCAAACACAGTTTAAGGAGGCAATCCGTCTATAAGACAACTGTTCCTGACTCCGAGCCATGTACTTTCACGTTTCGAGCCAAACCCTAGGCGCCGCGTTCCCTGCCCCACACACTGAGAGAAGATAGCTGAAGCAGTGATAACGCAAACTGAACCGGTTATCAAGGATAATGGACAGTCTGGCAGCTTGCCGATGTGTTGCTTTTGGAGGACTTCAACTTCTTTTTGTCGGTCATCAGTTTAGCCCAGTAGAATCAACAAATATCCGCCTTCCGGTTGCCTAGCTTCTCCATGGCATAGGAGGCAACCGCGAATTTGACGGAAACGTTTAGGTATCCCATACGATGCTGCGATCAGCTATCGCACGATTACTTACCACACTGGCATTGAAACGTCTGACAAGCAATGACAATCTTTAGTTGAACAAAGTGCATTGTATAGCCATTCGAATTTGGGCACAAATGTAAGATGGCGTAGGAGTTTCCCGTTGGAATGATCAAACAGATTTGTGGGGCGAACAGGGTGGCTATTCGAGCCCGATCCGTCCGGGTGCTGTTATGCAGTGCTGCACCAACGGTCTGTCGTCTCTGCGGCTGCATGGATTGCATCTGCTCTTGATAACCGTTGCAATTCTCCAATGAAACTTCTTCCTGACGCACTTTGACTCATGAGGATGAAGCAAGTTGATGGCACTTTGCCCAAAGAGACTGTTTTCATCGGTATCACACTTGTTGGAAGGTAACTTCTGCACTAGCAGACGATATTTTACCTTCCTTGTTAATTTTGCAACTTGTGCAAACCCATTCTAATAAGTCCTTCTTCATTATGCGCCTGTTTTCCCTTGCTGTTCATCTTCTTAATTGCCCGCGTTCTGTTTATCAATTTAGACCAACGCACATATACGTGTGAACACTGTGGCAGATCTTTTGCTCGAAAAGACTGTTTGCTAACACAAAGTAAAGCTGTCCACTCGGGTGAGTATGAAAACCTGGGAGTTTAATTTGACTGTGGTTTTATTAGTTGACGATATCACTCGCTCAGTTGTCATCAACCAGACTGTTTGTTAATGCTCATTATTTTATTGCTTTCAGTGCTGAGATTCGTAACCACTACTTGGTCCCACATGCTGAGGTAGTTGTTGCACTTATTATGCTTCTTGATCGTACTTGCGCTAGAGCGACTTATCTCGCTTGTTTCGCAATACCGTGCATCTGGTGGATTCATTTTTTAAAAATCTATGCTCAGTTTTGTTCCTCGTCCACATATTCTCCGTTTACTTTGTGCGTTTTTCGTCTCTTTCTCTGCTATGTGGTGGGTAACAGCTGACCCACTTGCCAAGATCACCCCATACATTGGGTCAGACTTAATTCACATGTTTTGTTGTGCTCTGTGCTACGGCCAATGTACTGTCCAGTTTGCGTGTTTGTCTTCCTCCATGCTCATTTGCTACTGTTTTACATTCCCGCTGTGTTTGCGCTTGGTGTGAATCTTGACAAGGTGCCTACACGTCCAAAACCCCGACCTCGATTATACTGGATTCAGGGGGCTGTGAATCGTTACTTATGAGGAGGTAGGGCGAGGTGCACGGTCCTCATGACCGTGCTATGCTCCCAGAGTGGTTACATCCAGTGTGGAGCGTTTTGTGTACGCCTTGTAACATGATTCCCTGACCAAATAGACAGGAATGCTGATGTTGTGCATGCTGAGGGAGAGTGGGCCGGATCGGCTGATGAAACGATTTGCCCATCTACATGCCTTCAGGACTACATTGAAAATGAACTGTGTGAATGAAGCTGTTGGTGGTGCAGCGCAAGCCACTCATGATCTCTCTGTAGGCGCAGGCGTGCTGTGGCACATGCGGTATCGTATGTCGTCAATCACCTGACGACTCCTTGTCCAATGGCAGCGAGGAACTTGAGGCAGTTGCTGTTTTACTTACCTTGGCAACTGCATCAACAGGAATCTGCTTTTGAGTACTGACTTTTCGTGTATTGCAATAGGTGGGACTGTCTTCTTGATTCTGTGACGTTTGTTTGTCATATGGTGTTTCTCCCTCCATATTTCCAAGACCAGAGTGAGAGCGTCTGTAGTGTCCTGGAGATTCACTCGCTTAACTGTGTAAATTATCCTAAAGTATTCTAAATTTATCGTTTCCCTATTTGTTAGGTGGGTGGTTTGTTTGAATTTTGCTCCAGTTAGTTTGAGTCACTTACGCAACACCTCATCCGCCCTGATACGAAACGGACACGGTCTGCGACTCTCCTGTCCTCGCACTCAGCACCCGTTTGCACCTTCCCTAATCAGTTTTCTTTTGTTGCCGTATTTTTAATTTTAGCCACTTTAACGGCCGTCCAGTAAATCGTTTCTAGCTTATTTTCGTGTGTTTTCCCATCTGCTCTCGGTTGGTCGTTTAGCCGCGAGTCAGATATATGTCACGCGGTCGACGCGCTTTACGTCCTACTTAATGGGAGTGAGAATTGTTCCCTTTAATCTGAAGATTTGCATCTCCTTCAAGTCTTTGATCGTGGTTTTATACAGAGCATCGCTTGTTTCAGAAGGTACATGTGGTTGGTGACCACTTACCGGGTGGAGTGGTGTTTTGTTTTCCGAATGTAGTTGGGTGCAAAACTAGGTGTGCAACTGGAGGCAACCTGCCCTAAATCGCTCTTATAACCCTGTATGCGAGTCCCATTGGTATCTTACACGAGCTGTTTTACCATTCGCTTTTACATTGATCTTCCTCCACCGCTGCGAGTTGCACATCGCCTAGTCCATAGTCTGTTATGTCGGCACGCCGCATCATCATCATCATTATTATTATGCACGTCACCTAGAGGTGGGAAACACCTCAGCTACTGTGCCGCAATACATAAAGGAAAAAGAAAATAAATGCAACAATTTCATGCCAGCTGAGCTACCAGCAACGGATAGGCATCGTTCCGGTAATCTACCGGCCTGTTATTAGTCAACAAGAAAAATTATGTTTTAGACTAGGAAATGAGATCGTAGGTGGAGGGGGAGGCTAAAAGGGATAGGGAGGGACAAAGAAACTCACAGCAAGAACGCCACTGAGGTCGGCTTCTTGCCGTGTCAGCAAGTGTATCCAGCCGAACGTCTTCCTCGTCTTTTGGACCCCAACCAGGAAGCCGTAACGCCCCAACCGAAGCCAGCTCCGGAGTGTGGGCCTTCATTCCTTTCGACCCAAGTCATCGCTTGGCCACCCCTCCTCTTCTTCCATCCACATCTCCGGTGAGCAAACAACACACGTCACGGAAGTCGGTGGGCTGGCATGTATAACACGTGGCGGAGCCGTCGGAGCCTATTGAGTGAAATGACGGTGCTGAACGGTTCAGTTCCTTTTTCTGTGCCGTAAACAAGGCGTCGAACCTTCTCGTTGCTCACGCGGTGTTCCCACCGGATGTGAGCTAAACTGCGAAGGCACCGATGGTCGAACGTAACTAGCCTCTTCATGTCTACTGATCTTAGGGGCCAGGTTTCGCAACCGTACAGTAGGATCGAACGTACTGCTGCATTGTACACTCTACCCTTCAGGGCGAGAGTAATGTCGCGCCGTCGCCATAGGTGGCGAAGGTTAGCAAATGCACTTCGAGCTTTCGCTATCCGGTTCGTGATCTCGTCCTCGATCCCAAGAGCACGTCGCGAGCCTGTATCTACCGTGGTGAAGATTATCAATGTGTTATACATCGACCACCCGATTGCGAAGAACAGTAGATTCCCATACGAATAGATTGACTGCAGTGGAAACGAGAAACCGAAGCTGGTTATGAAGATCACTTAAGCGCAGGTCACAGAGTGAGTTTTTTTCGCATGTTTCGGTGGGTTAGAAACGGTTGTTGCATTATCCACTCGGTATTAGCCAGTTCAGTCTATCTGTGGCTTTAAGATCAGAACCCTGCCTAATGATGCTGTGGTAGTGAGTTCGAGTTTGCTTTGGGGACTATGTGACTCACAGTATACTTAGCCCAACGCGCGATTGGTGTTAATTGCGCTGCATTGAAGCTTCGATACGCAGTCGCGGCGGACTGCTGACGCCTTTCGCCGGCTCGTGGCCTTAAGGATCACAAGTTTGCTTTGTAAGCTGAGGTCGCGATTTTGATTCTGCGTATGGGACCGGGCTAGCTTACCGAACAACCTCTTCGTAGTGCCAGATTAGTGGTTCATGTTTATCCTGTCCCAGCAAATAATTCGGCGGCAGTATTCCAGGACTGGTTTATTTTCGCCTGGATAGCCTTCTCCCATTAAAACGCAACCTATGTCCGTTTAACTATACAGCGACGTGGCGTAACTGACTCGCCACTAAATAGTCACTGCCCCTTGCTTCACTCCAGCAGAGCATTGTATTCCAGCTACGCAGAGCTGGATTTATGGGGAGGATTAGAGCCCTTTTTGTCAACTGACCAAACGAAAGGTGTATGAGCTGAACAATCAGTCATCGATTCCCAATGGGCCTAATTCCCTGGATTCACCTTGCTGCTTTGCCGGTAGGATGTCATGCTAAAGGCTCTGGGTAAAGCCCCCTAGGTTATACTTTACTTCGTTTTAGGTAACCGGGTAGTATCTTGCCCAATGACGAAAACCATGTACAGCCTAACCCGCTTTATTGCCTACCATTTGGATATTTCAAAAGTGGGCAGTAAAACGGAGGGCATTTAACTGATGTTGCTATTTTTCCCAAAATTTAAATAACCATTAAATTATTGTACAGTATATCACTTGAATTGTAACTTGCTAAGTAAGATAACAAGCGTGCTTTTAACTGAAGTCTCCCAAAGACGTTTATTCAGAAGAGCATAACCAAGTTTTCTGAAATGATGACTTCCCGATCGGTTCCAAATATGTTCCAAGGTATTGAGCATAACCTATAATTTAAAAGTTATAACGTAAAGCATAATATCTGGATAGCCATAGAAACTGGCGCTACTGTATATTTTTGCTGCGAACAGTCCAACGTCAGTTGTACATTATTTCGTGCAGATACTCCATTCACTTTTGCTCTAATGAAGTCCAATTGGGATAAGAAATCGTTGCCTTGCCCATGCAAAAGTCCGTAGCTACACAGATCATTCACACAGTTATTTGCTCTTGAATGCGACACGCGCTGGCTGCTGTTACCGACGGCGGCATCCGGCACGTCATCCTCTGAGTCGCTGCCTTCTTTCTGTTCTTGTCGGTTCAAAAATTTTACAGTTGATTTCATCGTAAGCAGTTGTCAGGCCTGAGGTACATACCACATCGTTGTCAATGGCGACGAACTCTTCTGCATTCATGGATGGGATTGCGCAAGCGCTGCTGTCGTCTTTAGGGATGACGATTTCATTCTAATCGACTGTAGCCAGCATGCCGAAACCTTGCTTTTATCGTTGCACCAGTAACCTGTCTCCAACTTTTTGTAAGGAACTTAATTGCATTGCGCACAGAAACATTGGCGTTGACATCCACCGCTGATGATGAGCCAGGTAATACGTTGTTTTCGATGTGATAAGGAGGTCGGTCCACAATTTCCTTTCTATAACATTGTCTATTAAACTCAAAAAATGCGATCGAAATACAATATGACGAAGCAGTTCCATATTATGCGCATCATTGAAACCACACTGTAGCGGAAAAACGCGCGATCTTTGGGGAAGTCAGCACAGGAGTGAACCGCGATTCCAAGAGTAATCCAGTCAAAATCGCTTACTGATATGCTAAAGCATAGAAACACAAACACTCGTAATGTGACCCCCTTCAGGTCACTAGTGCTACTGCCTAGATGGCGGTTACTGAGGAAAAAGAACTACGCGAGATTCTAGGCATATATTTATTGTAACTCCTTCCCTGATGTGAATATAATATCCCCATCTCACTTATCTTGAATTACAGAAGTGGACCTACCTACAATTTTGATGTGCGCATTATCATTAGGATGATCAAGTTGCCTATGTTGTCTTTCTACCCTGGCCCGGATGGCTTACCTACTGTAATGTTAAAGCTAACTGTTCCTGACATCTCACTCATACTCCTAGACACTTCCGCCATACTATTGAGAAGCAGCATCTTCCCTGCCGCCTCGGAGCACACTGTTCTCTCAGGGCAAAAAAGTGTCGCCAGAATATTGAAGAGTACCGTCGAAGCAGCCAAACGCCTATGGTGCCACGAATGCTTGACAGAATAGTAAAAGAACAGCTCCTGAAATTACTGCTGCCACGCGGCTTAATTAACAAGTTCCAACACGACTTTTTACCTGTTTAGTCCTATCAGACGTGAGAAATCGAGTTTCTAGATCTTGTAACAAGAAATAGATTCAGACCTCGCATTTTTCATTGTCTTCCCTGACATGGAGCAGGTTATCGTTCGAGTCCCGCATGCTGGTCTAGGGACTAAGTTTGAATCGATCGGTATACCACATCAGCTGCTGTCATTGTTATCACGTTATTTCCCAAGGCTTACACGGATGGTGCGGCTATTTTGAGCGGAATCACACTACATTCCCGTCACAAGCCTCGAGGTAGTTGATCAATTCACTTGTCTAGGCAGCTGCATCAGCAATGATGGGCGCATAGAAACTGACGTCAGCTCACGCATTGCAAAGGCCAGAGCTGCCTTCTTGAACCTGCAGCATCTTTGGCGACAGAAGGGAATTTCCCTCCGTCTGAAAGGCTGTGCATACAAGGCCACAGTGAGGGCCGTTCTGCTCTATGGTAATGAGACTTGGCTCCTTCGGTCTGAAGATATGAGGCGCCTTCAATTCTTTGATCATCGTCGTCTGCGAAGCATTGCTGGAGTGGAATGGCACCAGCGTGTCCGCAGCGATGATGTTCTTAGGCGAGTACTAGGTGGTGATATTCATGCTAGCTCTCTAGAACAGCAGATAGCACTGAATAAGTTGCGTTGGCTCGGACACGTGCTACGTATGCCTGGTCACCGCTTACCGAAGAGGGCCTTGTTCAGTCTGCCAGGTGTAGGGTGGCGCAAGGCTCGAGGTGGACAGAAGTTGACTTGGCAGCGGGAAATGAAGTCACTGACAACTAAACTGGGTGCCGTTGGTCCGTCTCGCCTTCCGGGCTGGATTCCACGTGGCTCGGCTTGTGCTTGGCTCGAGACTTTACAGGACATGGCTCGCAGTAGACACCAGAGGCGCGTCTGTTGCTGTCTCCTAATCGGCTTGCCTGTTTAAAGTGTGTTGCTGAGTTATCTGGGGGGAATGGCTGATTATGACGCGTGGCAGTGAAAGCCGCAAGGTGGCTGTTTCACCGATGCAGCCTTATCTTTGCACGATAGTCAGCTGTTTGTGACGGTATGTTGTCTACACAAGGTGTAGGCGCCTTGACTCTGAATGTTTGCTTATGGCATTAAAGTTTTCAGATAACTCTCCCTTCTCTCCCTCTTCTTATTCTTTATTTCATAGGTCCTCATGGTTGTGTGGCAGCGAAGCATCAGTTCAAATGGCTGATGTACTGCTATTGCTGATGATGATGACAAGCCGCGTTTACCAGGTCAGCACTCTAGGCCTACTGCTATTCCTTCTGTAGCTGAATACTGAATAATGTATTGTAGGAGTAAGTAGAAATTTGATCTGCACAACTCTGTCGAAATATAATCAACAACATGAGACCATTCCTCTTTGCAGATGATATTAAAGTTGTCCTCTTTATTTATGCTACTGGGATGAAAATTGACATGTCTCATATTCGGAGCCAGTCTTACGCATTTGACTAGGGGTACGACCACTAAAGAGTAAAGTTTTCGCCAGCTAACTGCAACGCCATTTTCCATCACTTTAGTCTTTCGCGCAATGCGATGACAATGAACGATCGCCAATTGTCATGCAATATATGACCTAGGAGTGCACTACTCTGGTTCATTTAACTTCGCCGAACACGCAAGATATAGCATAGCCAAGGTCAAATCAGTTATCGGCCAAACCTATAAGTCGATGGTTCTTAGAGAATCGAGACTTGTTTTGTATAAGTTCTAGGCTATACCTATCCTACTGTACTGCTCCTTTGAGTTAACTAACTCGAGAATAATTCCGAGAATAGCAATTGAATGCATACAACGTTCATTTACTGAGCGCTTATTGGAATCATCTACACTTAACTGTCGTGGTCGATGCAAACACCTTCAGCTATACCCATTGCGATTTCGCATGCTGAATCTTAACCTAATATTTCTTATCCAGCTACTGCACAACTGAAATGTTACCACCGGGTTTTTGTTCGGCATTAATATGTGCGGATTTCTCAACAATTCCTACTGCAATATTCCTTGACCTAAACCAGTCTGAAGATGAGATATGGGTACGAGGCCCAGGTCGATTCTACCTGTACACCCTGGCGAGGTGTCTACCGTGTAGCCCGTCGTTATCAACTACAGTCCAGACCCCATAACAGCAGGTTGATCGAAGGTAATATTAGACCCGCAGTTAGTGACTCTGTTTCACCTTTGTTTTGGACCTGACTGCTAGGCATGCTGCTTGTGCTAAGACTGCTTGTTAGATTACTTACAATACAATAGCGAAACACATCCACCTTCACTCCCCTCCGTCGCCTTCTCATCTCTCACGCTGTCTTTCACTACTGACTAAACATCTCGTCCTAGCGAGGCCAAAGTTATCTCGTTCCGGTAAGCTACCAGCCGGCTACTGTGCAATCAACAACTTTATTATGCAAAATTATATTAGGTTAAGAAGTAAGATCGTGGTTGGAGGGAGAGTCTAATCGGGATGGGGTGGGACAAAGAAACTCACTGCACGAACGCGATTGAGGTCGGCTCCTAGTCATGTCAGCAAGTGTATCCAGCACACCGCAGTAGATTCTTCAACATACCCTGTACTATCTGGCCCTGTGAACAACAAATTACCCTCTCGATGATGTTCATCCTTACGTACCTATATCCTGATATGATTATCTTGCATTGTTCGTGCCCTCTCACCTTATCCATGACAGTGCGTACGACCTAGTCTCTACATGGAACGCCATCTGTGAAGAAATCCACATAACATTGTATGTACATAGCAAATAAATCAAGAAGTTTCATTTGCTTGGTTGAGTATTAAAACCGGCTTCATCATGAGCACTCTTCAGTTGCGCATGGATGTTCTTCCGTTTTTCCGTTTTTCCGCTTTCCCTCTTCGCCCACTTTCTAAGATCTGCGATGGTCGATAGACTCTTGTTCTTCCTCAACCATCGGCCTTACTTCGCGGAAGTACAAAACTCCGAAGGTTCCCAAGGCGCACAGAATATTCTTTTGACAATTGGTGGACGATCGGCAATCTGATGTTGTCACTTACGCTATCGGAAATATTGCAATTTTTGAACCATTTTCCATGTTTGAACATTGATTCGACATTACCTATGTTCGGCAAATAGTATAACAAGCATGCACTACTTGACGCTACCATGACTGCAGCCGCAACCAGCTCGCTCGTAGTCAATACCTTCAAGCGAGATCTTTCCTATCAGCGTTCTCCGGATTACCATTCACTCTCTTTAACACGGACCGAGGTCTCTGTGACTTCCACCAAGTCTTGGGTATTATCCGACATAAATCAGTGCCACCGCGTCATTGAGCCAATCCTTCAAGAAGACTTCACTGCCGAAATTCTCTGGATCGCATCTCTTCCGATTTAAATTTATATGGCGCTGCTCCAAATTTCGTGCATTTTCAACCTCGTCATTTGATAGCTCACAGAGAAACCTAAACTTTCCCACTCCAATCAATCTTACCGATTAGCTTCGATGGATTTTGAAATAATCTCTCTGGCTGAACAACCGTATAGTTAGAACCATAGTTAAACCTCGGTGCGCTTTTGCTGACTCTCGCTATGTGTGGCGCTGGCGTGACATTACTCTCTACCTGTAAGGTAAAGTGTATAATGCCTTCGTACGTTCGACCCTACTGCACGGTTGTAATATCTGGCACATTACATCGGCAGTCGTAAAGAGGCTAGTTACTTTCGACCACCTATACCTTTGCAGTTTGTCTCATATCTGGTGTGAGTAATGAGTGTGTTCGACACCTCGTTCAAGGCACCGTTATGTCACCCACCGGGCTCCGATGATTGGGCCACGTGGTACGCCTGCCAGCCCACCGACTCCCGCAACGTGCATTGTTTGCTCACCGGGAGCGTGGATGGAAGAAGTGGAGGGCTGTCCAAGCGATGACTTTGTCAAGAGCAGTGAACACCCTTACTTTGAAGTCGGCATCGGCTTGACCTCTTGGTTTTCTGGTTGGGGACCGAAGGACGACGAGCACGTTTGTCTGTATACATTTGTTTCCGTGGCTAAAAGCCGACCTCAGTGGCGTTTGTCTTGTGAGTTCCCTTATCCCTCCCGCTTTATCTCTCCCTTTAACCACGATCCCCGTTGCTTGGCATAATGTAGCCCTTTTTTGCGACACTATAGTGGGCTATTATCTCTCCTGAACAATGTTCATCCATTACTGGTGATTCCGCCGGCGTGCCTCTGTTGCATGTTTTCTAATTTCTTTTGCATTGCGGTACAGCTGGGCTGTTTTCCACCTAGAGGTGTTATCATTATAAGATGATGAGGATGATCGATTAACTAAGCTCCGTTCGTCATCTCCCGGAACGTGTTAACAACATAACAGATACGACGGATATTCGGAGACATGAAGACTGCGACTAGCAAAATATCCATTTAACAGCATGGCACACTCGAACACAACCTGCAGCATCTTTACATTCTCCAGATTGAAATAGTGACCTTCTTGATCTTCATGCCCAGTAACCAATGAGTGCATATCTTCTGACGGCCGCCTTATGTTCGGTACTTAGTGTACAAAGCTTACTTCCAGTTTGTCCGACGTAGTTTTTATCGCAGTCGCTTCATATTATCTGGCAGATAACATTGCACTGGTTGGCTTGATTGACCTTTTCTTTGGGTCTTGAGTTCATTTTCCTTAGGGTGACACTTGGTTTGTGAGCCACAGACATTCCATGTGACTACACCCATCTTCCTGTTAGTTCGGAGACGTTCTTGATGTAGAGTAGCACTATCCGTTTGATTGCTTGATCATATGATTGTTACTGCTGTTCTGAGGCATTCGTTCCTTTAGGCTTCTTCGGATAACCGTTGTTTTTAAACACTCGATATAGGTACTTTTCTTCCTTTTTCCGCAAATCGGCTGTACGGCATTGCGTTTTCGCTCTTTTCAACAGGGTTTAAATGCAGCTCTTCTTATGCTTCATCGAGTGGTTGCTGTGATAGTTTAATACCTGGTCCACATGCGGTTTCTTCTGATATACGCACGTTTGCATAGATCCGTCTGTATTTCTAGTGACCAGTACATCCATAAATGGGAACTTGTTGTCATCCTCCAATTTTATCGTAAATTCGATATCCTGCAATGTGCCGTTATTTTTTCCGGTTCTAAGCCTGTTTTAGATTTATTGTGTTTTCTTGCCAATAAATTCTGCATCGTTTACCGCAACCATTGTATTTGGTACATCGTCGCTAGCATGTCTACTGCATTTGTTTCACTTACGATTTGGTTGCTGGGACTTAAATTCACTCTACTTGTGTTTCTGTTAGAACACGCACTGTGAAGTCACCAACTGGTTCACAACAGTGGGATACGTCCTATTTGCAAGACAGTCCTACGCCATATGGATCTCGGCATAGATTAGGCATTTTCTCTGGTTTCCTGATCGTCGGCACAAAGCTAAACCAGTCAGTCGCTCTTAGTAGACCTTAAGTCCTAATCTTTGGTTTTCCTATTGTCTCATGTGAGCATCTAGATTAGCGTGCTGACACTGTTTTAATACGCTTAATTGTCAATCCCATGATACACAACGAGCAACTAAATTTGCTTTGGTCGTGGGACTCCCATAGATTCTTTCAATCTAATCTGTCTAATTTAATCTAATTTGACATGTAACCACGCGTCTTCTGTAATTCGGAGCCTTTGTGTACCGCGAATGTGAATTCTAGCAACTACTGCATTTTACGGGTTTGTGAGAAGTACAGGTGTCTAACCGTAGCTGAAGTTTGGGCGAATACCTCTATATGTGAGGTTGCAAAGGTTTCGCACCGTGTGCCTACACATATCCTCGCTCATGGTGATCAACCGAGCTGGACCAACCATACCCTTTCGTGGGTTGGTTACACTTACTAGGCAAAATTTCCGGAAACCCTGTTGTGTAGTACTTTGAAATGCTGAAATTGAGCTGGCCTCTTTCGGGAATCTGAGAAGGAGGTGAGGATGCTAATCGGAGAATTTTTCTGTTGTTATGAGCGACGTTTTTCGTTTCTTCGTAAAGCTTCCTAGGTTGACAACGGCAAACGGAGTTCTGAATATCCGTAAAGAGGTGAGAATGCGCTCTATGGTAGAATCCTCTTTACGGAGACTCGTGCCCAAGCTCAGCGTTGCCCAACTGCCCTTGGCTGACCATGGTGTTAGCCAGTAGAGCAACTGTGTAGCAGACGAACAAGTTCTTCACACATTGTGACCTCATTTCGCTATCATGTGGGCAACCGCGATGCCACTTGATCCTTGGGACTGAGCCTGGGCTGCGCCACAATCACGCCACGTGCGTATTATCGGAACCCGGATTGGGTCAGGTGTTGCCATTTAAAGCATTTCTGAGCGTAATAAAGTGCAGATCGATGGTTAAAGGAAACAAACGAGGAAGGATGCAGTTATGGTGGTGGTTTAGAATTGCAGATGGATCATCGCGAAATGAACAAGCCAGGTAATCGTTCCCGATCCGAACAGGTGCTGCCGTTGGGTACACCAGCGATGATCTTCCGTCCATAGGGTTTCACTGGCTGTCTGCTGCTGAACGTGTGGTCGTTCCATTGAGGTTTTTCCCACTGTGCATTTTAAATCTTGCAGACAAAACATAGTGCTATCACTTATTGGTGTCGATTCCTTTCCTCCAGCATTAATGTGCATCTTCTCTTCGTCTTTATCCCTTATATTACAAGGAAATTTCTGCTATCGCTACCTATGTTTCACTTAGTGGTTACCGTATGTATTGTTCGTCTTTCAGGATTTCGCCTCTCAGCTCGTTTTTACACTTGTAAAATCATTCAGTACCCGGCGGCCACTTTTTTCTCCGTGGTTCTTTTTCTTAAGCACTGTGGTTTTTACCTCAATCCAGAACAACCCATTTATACCTGTGCACACTGTCAGAAATCGTTTGATGCGAGGTGTCTTTTGCAAACACACTTCAGAGCCGTCCATCTTGGTAAGTATGGAACTCTGCGTTTCATGTTGTTTCAATATCACCACTTGCATCGTAGCTTCAACTTTCCTATCGCATAGCCTCCCTGGTATCAATCTCATTGTTTGTCTGTTTATTGTTCTCGTAGCTGAGCAGTGTGTTGCTTCACCAAATGTTCAATTTTTCAAGACCGAATTGTCTGCTGTGTTTCAACTTATACCGCTTCGCGGGTGGTCGTCTCCGATTTGTCGACTGTTGGCGTGTAATTGATTGAAACCACTACAATTTTTTGCGGAATCTTTTTTGCATCATGTTTTCCGGTCTGTTGTTATAGCTGTAGACTACAAATGCACCTATATTTTGCTTTATCATTTTTTCAGTGTTGATCTTTGTGTTCTGATAACCATAGCTATTCTCGTTACGAGTTGCTTGATGAAAACTCAAAGCAAGTCTCATAACCGGCATATCTAGTTGTTGCTTATTCGTGGTCAGTTGCATCGGATTCAACTTTATTTGTTTTCTTCTTATTATTGCGGACTACCACTGCCGGTATAAACATCCTGTCACTATGCTAGTCCCAAAACTAATCAAGAGTTAAGCCAATCCGGATAGTCTCATGTTGCATCGGCCGTCGAGCAGTGACACTAGGAGATGGGTTGCCTTATCGCCTGCATACAGCGGGGTGCTTAAGCGAAATCGTGCTACTGCTGACGCTTCCCTTTCTCCTTCTTCCACTGCACATTCTCTCCTCACCCCCCATTTCAGCTGACTCCCTATTTTCCCCCGTTTCAGTTGACCGCACGTCCAACTGCACGCCACCGCTAACGTATGCCTACCCGCCAAGCACACAACGTCGGGTGCTGGAACGTGCGCACCCTGTTCGACCCGTACGCGACTGAACGACCCGAGAGACGCATATTAGGGGTCACGATGGAGCTCGCGCGCTATTGGATTGATATCGTCGCATTCAGCTAGACTTGGCTGGGTAAGGCCACCGCAACACCACTTGGATTGCCGAACTACG
>OX104070.1:78409659-78448689 GCA_944474145.2 Dicrocoelium dendriticum
CATAATTCCACAGCGCAACCATAGGTAGAAGGACTGAAAGACATTCAAATGGAATTGTTGCAGGCAAACACGGCCAGCATTCTTCAACCCGTGGACCAAAGTCTGAGTATGAATTTGTGAACCCGTTATGGAAAGGAAATTGTGGACCGATTTCCTTAGCACATCAAAAACGATGTGTTATCTGGCTCATCATCAGCGGTGGATGCCAACGCCAAGATTTCTGTGCGCAATGCAATTAAGTTCCTTTCAAAAAGTGGTAAGACAGGTTACTGGTGCAACAATAAAAGCGTGCTTTCGGCATGCTAACTTCAGTCGACTAGAATCCGATGCACTGTCATCGCTGAAGACGAGATCAGCGCTTGCACAATCCCAGTCATGAATGCAGAAGAGTTCCTTGACATTGACAACGATGTGGAATGTACCTCAGACCTGATAATTGCTTACGATGAAATCCTCAGTATAATTTTAGAACCGATAATAAAAGAAAGAAGGCAGCGACTCAGATGATGACGTGCCGGATGCCTCCGTCAGTAATAGCAATAAGCGCGTGTCGCATTCAAGAGCAAATGTGTGAATGATCTGTGTAGTTACGGACTTTTGCATGGGCAAGGCAACGATTCCTTATCCCAATTGTACTTCATTAGAGCAAAAGTGACTGGAGTATCTGCACGAAATAATGTACAACTGATGTTGGACCGTTCGCATCAAAATTATACAGTAGCGCCAGTTTCTTTCTATAACTATCCAGATATTATGCCTTATGTTATAACTTTTAAATTATAGGTCATGCTCTTCCGAATAAACGTCTTTTGTAGACTTCAATTAAAAGTACGCTTGTTATCTTACTGAGCACGATACAATTCAAGTGATATACTGTATAATAATTTAATGGTTGTTTCCCTTTGGGAAAAATAGCAATATCAGTTAATTGCCCTCCGCTTTACTGCCCACTTTTGATATATCCAAATGGTAGGCAATAAAGCGGATTCGGCTATACATGGTTTCGTCATTGAGCAAGAAACTACCCGGTTACCCAAAACGAAGTAGAGTATAACTTAGGGGCCCTGTACTCAGAGCCTTTAGCATGACAGCCTACCCGCAAAGCAGCAAGGTGAATTCAGGGAATTAGGCGCACTAGGAATCGGTGACTGATTGTTCAGCTCTTACACCTTTCGTTTGGTCGGTTGACAAAAAGGACTCTAATCCTCCCCATAAATCCAGCTCTGCATAGCTGAAATACAATGCTCTGCTGAAGTGAAGCAAGGGGCAGTGAGTATTTAGTGGCGAGTCAGTTACGCCACGTCGCTGTACAGTTAGACGGACATAGGTTGCGTTCTAATAGAAGGCTAGCCAGGCGAAAATCCACCACGTCCTGGAATACTGCCGTCGAATTATTTGCTGAGACAGGATAAACCTGAACCACTAATCTGGAACTACGAACAGGTTCTTCGGTAAGCTAACCCGGTCCCATACGCAGAATCGAAACCGCGACCTCAGCTTACAAGGCAAGCTTGTGATCCTTAAGGCCACGAGCCGGCGAAAGGCGTCAGCAGTACGCCGGTACTGCGTATCTACGCTTCAATGCAGCGCAATTAGCACCAAACGCGCATTGGTCTAAGTATACTGCGAGTCACATGGTCAGCTACGCAAACTCGAACCCAATACCACAGGATCAATAGGCAGGCTTGTGATGTTAAAGCCACAGGTCGGCTGAGCTGGCTGATATGGAGTGGATAATGCAACAACCGCTTCTAACCCACCGAAACATGCGATAAAACTCTCTGTGACCTCCGCTTAAGTGATCTTCATAACCAGCTTCGGTTTCTCGTTTTCGCTGGAGTCAATCTATTCGTATGGGAATCTACTGTTCTTCGCAATTGGGTGGTCGATGTATAACAAATCGACAATTTTCATCAAGGTAAATACAGACTCGCGACGTGCCCTTGGGAGCTAAGATGAGATCATGAACCGTTTAGTAAAAGCTCGAAGTGCTTTTGCTAACGTTCGCCACCTAAGGTGGCGCCGCGACATCACTCTCGCTCTTAAGGGTAGAGTGTACAAGGCAGCGGTAAGTTCGACCCTAATGTACGATTGCGAAACCTGGCCCCTACGATCGGCGGAAATAAAGAGGCTAATTACGTTCGACCATCGACGCCTTCGCAGTTTGGCTCACATCTGGTGGGCACACCGCGTGTTCGACGCCTTGTTTACGGCACAGAAAAAGGAACTGAACCGCTCAGCACCGTCATTTCACGCACCAGGCTCCGATGGCTCGGCTACGTGTTACGCATGCCAGCCCACCGACTTCCACGATGCGCGTTGTTTGCTCGCCGGGATGGTGGATGGAAGAAGAGGAGGGGTGACCAAGCGATGACTTGGTCGAGAGGAATGAAGGCACTCACTTTGGAGCTGGTCGCGGTTGGAGCGTCACGGTTCCCTGGTTGGGGTCCAAAGGACGATAAACACGTTTGGCTGGATGCACTTGCTGACAAGGCAAGAAGCCGACCTCAGTGGTGTTCATGCTGTGAGTTTCTTTGTCCCTCCCCATCCCTTTTTGCCTCCCCTCCATTTACGATCGCATTTCGTAGCGTAAAACATAATAATTTTTCTTTTTGTATAATAGCCGGCTGGTACCTTACCGGAACGATGCCTATCCGTTGCTGGTAGCTCAGCTGGCATGCAATTGTTGCATTTATTTTCCTTTTCTTTTATGTATTGTGGCACAGTAGCTGAGGTGTTTCCCACCTCTAGCCGACGTGTATAATGATGATGATGATGCGACGTGCCGACACAACAGACTATGAACTAGTCGATGCGCAACTCGCAGCGGTGCAGGAAGATCAATGTGAAAGCGAATGGTAAGAAAGCTCGTGTAAGATACCAATGGGACTCGCATACAGGGTTGTAAGAGCGATTTAGGGCAGGTTGTCTCCATTTGCACACCTGGAGTTTTGCACCCAACTACATTCGGAAAACAAAACAACACTCCACACGGTAAGCGGTCACCAACCATGTGTACCTTCTGAAACAAGCAATGTTCTGCATAAAACCAAGATCAAAGACTTGAAGGAGATGCAAATCTTCAGACTAAAGAGAACAATTCTCACTCCCATTAAGTAGGACGAACAGCACGTCAATCGCGCGATATATATCTGACTCGCGGCTAAACGATCAACCGGGAACAGATGTGAAAACACACGAAAATAAGCTAGAAACGATTTACTGGACGGCCGTTAAAGTGGCTAAAATTAAAAATACGGCACCAGAAGAAAACTAGTTAAGGAAGGTGCAAACGGGTGCTGAGTGCGAGGACAGGCGATCCGCAGACCATGTCCGTTTCGTAGCAGGGCGGATGCGAAGGTGTTGCAAGAGTGACTTAAACAAACTGGAGCAAAATGCAAACAAACAACCCATCTAAAAATAGGAAAACGATAAATTTAGAATGCTTTAGGATAAATTACACAATTAAGCGGGAGAATCTCCAGGACACTACAGACGCTCGCACTCTGGTCTTGGAAATATGCCCCAGAAGTGGAGGGCGAAACACCATATGACAAACCAACGTCACAGAATCAAGAAGACAGTCCCACCTATTGCAATACAAGGAAAGTCAGTATTCAAAAGCAGATTCCAAGATAGGTAAAATAGCAAACGCCTCAAATTCCTCGCTGCCAATGGACAAGGAATCGTCAGATGATTGACAATATACGATGGCACAGGACGCCGGCGCCTACAGACGGATCATGAGTGGCTTGCGCTGCACCACCAACAGCTCCACCCACATAGTTCATTTTCAATGTAAACCTGGACGCATGTAGATGGGCAACCCGTTTCATCAACGGAGCCGGCCCACACTCCCTCAACATGCACAGCATCAGCATTCCTGTCTATTTGGGTAGGGAATCATGTTACATGACGTACACAAAACGGTGGCTACGCCGCAGTCCGCTCCACACTGGATGTAACCACTCTGGGAGCATAGCACGGCCATGAGGATCGTGCGCCCCGTCCCACCTCCACACAAGCAACGATTCACAGTCACCTGAAGCCAGTATAATCGAGGTCGGGGTTTTTGACATGTAAGCACCTTGTCAAGATTCACATAAAGCGCAGCCACAGCGGAAATGTAAAACAGAAGCCAAGGAGCATGAAGATAAACATGCAAACTGGACAGTACATTGGCCGTAGAACAGAGCACAGCAGTGATCCAATGTACGGGTAATCTTGGTAAGTGGATCAGGGGTTACCCACCACAAAGCAGAAAAAGCAAAGAAAAACGCACAAAGTAAACTGGGAATATACAGACGAGGAACGGAACTGAGCATAGATTAAAAAAATGATTCCACCAGATGCACGGTATTGCGAAACAAGCGAGATAAGTCGCTCTAGCGCAAGTACGATCAGGAATCACACAATAAGTGCAACAACTACCTCAGCATGTGGGACCAAGTAGTGGTTACGAATCTCAGCACTGAAAGCAATAAAACAATGAGCATTAACAAACAGTCCGGATGATGACAACTGAGCGAGTGATATTGTCAACTAATAAAACCACAGTCAAATTAAACTCCCAGATTTTTATACTCACCCGAGTGGACAGCTTTATTGTGTGTTAGCAAACAGTCTTTTCGAGCAAAAGATCTGCCACAGTGTTCACACGTATATGGACGTTGGTCTAAATTGAAAAACAAAACGCGGGCAATTAAGAAGATGAACAGCAAGGGAAAAAGGCGCATAATAAAGAAGGACTTATTAGAATGGGCTTGCAAAGTTGCAAAATTAACAAGGAAGGTAAAATATCGTCTGCTAGTGCAAAAGTTACCTTCCAATAAGTGTGAAACCGATGAAAACAGTCTCTTTGGGCAAAGTGCCATCAACTTGCTTCATCCTCATGATTCAAAGTGCGTCAGGAAGGAAGAAGTTTCATTGGAGAATTGCAACGGTTATCAAGAGCAGATGCAATCCATGCAGCCGCAGAGATGACAGACCGTCGGTGCAGCACTGCAAAACAGCACCCGGACGGATCGGGCTCGAGTAGCCACCCTGTACGCCCCACAAATCTGTTTGATCATTCCAACGGGGAACTCCTACGCCATCTTACATTTGTGCCCAAATTCGAATGGCTATATAATGCACTTTGTTCAACTAAAGGTTGTCATTGCTTGTCAGACGTTTCAATGCCAGTGTAGTCAGTAATCGTGCGATAGCTGATCGCAGCATCGTATGGGATACCTAAACGTTTCCGTCAAATTCGTGGTTGCCTCCTATGCCATGGAGAATTTAGGCAACCGGAAGGCGGATATTTGTTGGTTCTACTGGGCTAAACTGATGACCGACAAAAAGAAGTTGCAGTCCTCCAAAAGCAACACATCGGCAAGCTCCCAGACTGACCATTGTCCTTGATAACGGCTTCAGTTTGCGTTATCACTGCTTCAGCTATCTTCTCTCATTGTGTGGGGCAAGGAACACGCTGCCTAGGGTTTGGCTCGAAACGTGAAAGTACATGGGTCGCAGTCAGGAACAGTTGTCATATAGACGGATTGCCTCCTTAAACTGTGTTTGGTGCTAAGTTATCTGCGGGCCAGTACGTGATATGGACGCGGGTTAGTGAAAGCCGCAAGAAACCGGTGGAACCGATGTCACCTTTTCTTTGCACTATAGCCCATGGTTTGTAACGGCATATTGTTGACACGGTGTAGAACAATGTCAAAATGACTTTACACAGTTTGCAAATTTAACGATGCGCGTAAAAAAATCGCATACTAATGCAGGCACTAGCTTACAGCATGGAGAATACAGTTGAAAAATAGTATGCGTTGGATAAAGTGTTGGTTCGGTCTCACGATTAAAGTGCGCCAGGGAGGGAGAAATACATCTGAGAACGACAACAGGCTTTCGACAGTAGATCCAATCCGTGCAGCTGGAAAGATGACAGACCAATGACGCTGCACTCCACAAAAGCACTCTTTTCGAGTCGGGTCCGAGTAGATACCATGTACGCCCCCTTCACATACATAGGGACTGGCAACTCCAATTTCAACCTTCATTTCCTTCCATTTTCGAATCGCGAAACAATGCACGATGCACCACTTCGGATTGTTATCGTTCACCACAGCTTTTCCAATGCCAGTTCCGTCAGCACTCCAGCGAAGGTGACCGCAGCACCACTTAGGGACACTCAAATGTTTGTGTAAACTCTTCGCGGCCTCCAGTGCGATGGAGAAACGAGACAACCGCGAGGGGAGGCGGAAATTTTCCTTCTATGGACATTCACTTCGATGCTCGCCAAAGGGAAGTTACACATAGGCAAGGGGCTCGGCTAGCCATGGGCATTGTGAACGGTTTCCGCTTGTTTTATCAATGCCTCGGTCATCCTCTCAGGTTGAGTGCGAAAAGGAATGCGCCGCCTAGTGGTCTGCACGAAGCGTAAAAACAGTTCGTAAGTCGTCTTCTAGCCGGGCTGCGTGTTTTAACTGTGGTTGGTGCTGAGTTATCTGCCGGCTAGTAGGTGATTAGGACACACCGTAGTGAAAGCCGCAAGGAAGTTGTGTAATCGATGCCACATTTTCTTTGCACGATAGCCCGCTGTTTGTGACGGCATACTGTTGACACGGTGTAGGCGCCTTGGCCCAGTTTCTTACGTGGTCAGTTAGGAGGAAATCAGGTCAAACGGCTGATGGAAAATGGCGCTGACAGCTGAAATCATGATTGTAAGGGCGGAGTTCATAGTCTGTCAAAAGTTCAACTCCATTCACCGGAGCTCAAAAGCATTGCCCCGTTTGGCTCTACAGCGGTGTGAGGAAATGTTACTGTAAAGTTCAAAGAGAACTTTGATTACTCCGAAAAAGTAGATTATAATTGCAGATATTATCTCCCTGCTCCAAATCCTTGCAGAAGTTTACACATGTTTGCTTCGAACACTTGCACTACGAAACACTTTACGTTTCCAGTTCGCATTATTGGCATATACCTGACTCTTTAAGGTTAAACATTTCACTCTTGACAGACTGCCAATTAGCAAACTGTTATGCCGTACTTATGCCGCACGTATTATAGTTACCGCTCGTTCTCATAACGACTGCAAAGCTATTCGTAAATTGATTACTGCCATGAATTTGGATTATATAACCATGTCAGCCCAGACCGTGCGTAAAGCATAAGTTAAGCGGTCTAAAGTTTCTGCATCCAGATTCGGGCGAGTACTTAGTATAGGCTTCGTACAATCTTTACAATACTGTAACCATTTGACATATACCCAAATCTGCGCAAACGTATAGAGGATTTTGTAAACGCAGTGAGTCATTCCATCCAAGGAAAGGAAATCCTTCAAACGCAACAGCGACGGCTGTAGCGTCTGGTCCCGATGTCGGCACATTTGGAAGTTGAAAACCAAGAATTTGATGTGGAGAACATCAGGCCGTCTAAGAAACAGTGCGGGTCAAAGGAGCAATTTAACGCAGGTCAACTGAAAAAAGAAGACAACTAGTCGCTCAACATTATACCCACCAATCTAATACAAAGAATCGGGGGGAACAGATGGAAGCCAAATCATCACCCATATACGAAAATAAAAGTACGCATTGGTAATTTAGTTTCGCAAAAGTTGCCTTGTCTACGTCACCTAGCATGGTGGCCAAAGTGCCCCACTCGGAGAACGGCGCCACTAACTTATCCACATAAAAGCTACCAGCACTCTCAAGAAATGAGTTACTTGACTTGTATTCAATGACATTCCGATAAGGTTTCCAAAATCCAAGAAGTTTGCATTATGAAAACAGCAACCAATAGACGGTTAATAAGGGCTCAACAGATTCCGCTGGAGATACGCGGCATCATTCAACAATAAAGGAATAAGCGAACCTTAGTAGCGATGTAAGTGCGCACTCACTCAAATGAACAGCTTCTATGTGCCTTCGTAAATAGGCCTTCTCTAAAAATGATTTCCCACAGTACTCACAGGAATTGGGGCGTTGTTTTGGATTGGGGCACAGAAAGTGGGCAACTACAGATGAATAACAAAAACTCACTGATGCTATGCATACAAATATGACAAAAGTAACACTTAATGACAAACAATAGACAGTGTGGCGAACTACAAAACCGGTGACTGTAGAAATTACCTCGCGCCGCAGAAGACAAAGAGGAACACACAAAATTGCGTAGTGTTTGCCGGTAAAAAACAAATTGACACAAATAATGTCTGAGTTAAGCATTAACACTGCTTTGCTATTAGAATTTAAAATGCATAAAGTGGAAAGAAACCTCACTGGAACGAGGCTTTTCCGTGGCAGATGCAGCCCGGTTGACGGAAGATCATCGTTGGTGTACCAACCCGCAACACCTGTTCAGGTCGGGTTTGATTAGCTGCTCTGCTAAATTCGTGATGAGTCATCCGCATATTCTAAATCGCCGCTTCAAGAATATTACACCTTAGTTTTCTTGCACTCTCGACTTGCAAGTGATTCCACACACTTACACTCACTATACACGTTAGCTAGAGGTGGGAAACATCTCAGCTAATGTGTCGCAATACCTAAAAGAAAAGAAGGGAAGAAAATGCTACAGGTGCAAGCCAGCTGAGCTGCCAGTAACAGAAAGGGCATCGTTCTGGTAAGCTATCTGCCGGATACTATGCAACAATCAAAGTAATTTCCTATTCAAAGTTATAAAATATTAAATAATGAGATCGTGGTTGGAGAGGGAGGCTAAGAGGGATGGAGTGGGACACAGAAACTCACAGCACGAATGCCACTGAGGTCAGCTCATTGTCATGTCAACAAGTGTATCCAGCCAAACGTCTTCATCGTCCTTCGGACCCCAACCAGGGGGGCCGAGACGCACCGATCGAGACCAGCTCAGAAGTGAGGCCTTCATTCCTCTCGACCAAGTCATCGCTTGGCCACCCCTCCTCTTCTTCTATCCATACCCCGGCGCACAAACAACGCATGTCGCGGGAGTCGGTGGGTTGGCATGCGTAACACGTTGCCGAGCCATCAGAGCCTGGTGCGTGAAATGACCGTGCTGAGCGGTTCACTTCCTTTTCCTGTGCCGTAAACAAGACGTCGAACACGCTCGTTACTTACGCGGTGTTCCCACCAGATGTGAGCTAAATTACGAAGGCACCGGCGGTCGAACGTAACTAACACATACTGCAAGGAAACAACGTCCCAGCTCCTGCACACAGTAGCTCCGCCTACATGCTGAATGTTTCCGCGACATCGAAGACACTATATTCGTCACTTAACCAACCGTTAACGCGTGGTTCACTAACATTGCGAGCACTGCAGCTGCCATGGTAATTGCTATGATTTATTAGCAGTCGAGATACGACAGCCGCGTCGGCGAAGTACAAACACAGTAATATAACTACCGAGATTACGGTTGCCGATAGTACGTCCTAGTGTTGCCCAAATTGGAGAGCTGTATTGCACAAGGCAACCTTACGTGGCTTTTAAGTAAAAAAATTGGTGAACGATAAAAGCAATATATCAGGGAAATGAAAGAGGTTTACAGATCCATTAAGTGTATTGCACGCACGTACTTCGCACTGACATGTTCCACCATTTGTTTACAATGGTGCTGCGTAACGCTGGCTCGTGCTTCCGATATAATCTTCTCAAGGAACTGGATCCTCCATTCTGTTTTACTGAGCGCACCAGCTGGATCTCCTCGCAGCATCTCGGGATATCCGCGCCGCATGGCTTGTTTGACGTTCGCCTTGATGATACTCCAAACGCCTTCTATGGGGTTCAGTGAAGGCGAATATGGTGCGAGTCGCAATAGCCTCCCTGATTGGTAACGGTCCTCTTGGAACACACGTTCCAGATCCGTGTGGCATGGTGCGTTGTCACAAATCAGCAGACACCTGTCAGTAACAGCGGTGCCGTTGGCATCAAGCATTCGCCGCAACCACCGCGCACAACGTTCCTTGTTGTAACTCCCCCTTAAGACGGTATATTCCAAAAGTCCATCTACAGTCATTGCGCCGATAAGGTGTAGATTTTGTCCACGAGTGTTTGCTACAGTGCACTGCGCACGTGTGCCACGTGCTGAACGCCCCCTTGTGCGAGCGCAAAACAGATTGAAATTCGTCTCATCAATCCAAACGGGTTGCCACCCTTCAGCTTCCAAGTTCATCAGCTGCAAAACATAAGACTTCCTTCGTCTCTTGTTCTCAAACGTATTCATTGACTCCGGTACAGCATGTAGCTTTTTCATGGTAATGAGGCGACCCTCTAGACACCGAGCTACTGTGCTGACGCTCACCTCTACGTTGAGCTCCACTTTCAATCGGAAACGAAGACACTCTAAGGTTATGGTAGGCTCCGCTTCGACCCATTCCACCAGATTATCCACGTGAATGTCAGTCAATGATTTTCGACGTGCCCCGCCACGTTTTCCTTTTGGTTCGTTTGACTCTAACGTTTTAATCCAACTTCGGCAAGTCTTCAGGTTGACATTTAACACGGATGCAACCTGCTTCCAGTCATCGCCTTCTTCATAGGTGTTCAATATTCTTGCCTTAACCTCCGCCGGATGGCGCATGCGTGGGCCTCCTCTTGACATTTTGTGTAGAGTGAACTAAATGATGTTAAGTTGCACCGTATGATTACCTACCTGAAATATTCGCGCTGCGCCGAGGTGCAAGTAGTTACGGGGTAAGATGGAGACGGGTTCAAACGGAGACGTATGGGGAAGCCAAAGTTGTGAGCATCAACTACACTGGGAACAGTATATATATAGGGAAGCTCGTATTGGCCAATCTAAGTGCACCAACGGCGCAGAGCGGTAATAGATGGGCCACGAATAGAGCGCAGACGGCCTTCGTTGCAAGGTTAGGGCATTCAGTGTCGCAAACGCGGGACAATGGGGCATCCAGTAGCAAAGACAGAAGATTCCGTGGCACTCCCTTCAAGGCGGACAATCGTTGCTGACTTTGTGTGTCGAACGAGGCTGAAAACCTCCCGAAGCGTGGTCCAGGTATACGGCACGCCACGGTGCCGTAGGTACGTCTGGGTTATGGAATCATTAGGTACCCCATATATAGGTGTCACCGCAATTACAGGTGAACCATGAAACACTAGAGCCTGGTCCGAATGCAGACATATACTCAAAATTGACTGACGGTCTTGAACTGAGGTACATCATGTGTGGCCTACAGCAACAGGGTCAATTTGGGTCAACGTCATCGAGGGGTTCGGTGGGCACATGTGACACGATGTGAACGTTAGTGCTTGAAAGCAGTGCTGCCAATATGCTCATTGAGGTCAGCACATAGTTGTAGGAACCGATCGCCACTGTCTGTTCGGCATGCATGCAACCCGAAACAGCCTTCCAGGTGTTGTTCAGAGTCCGAAAGGCGACCCACTAAGACATTCATGTAACCAGTAACAATCACAGTCTCAGTAGTTCCTGGTGACGATAAAAGTGGTCCTTCATACCCTCTGAACTGCAGTCACTGGGGGCATAAACAGAAGCATTGAAAATGCACGATATCCTCAGACGGTTGTTATTCACCGCAATAGAGTTTCGAAGTCCAACAGCACACATACGGCTGTTGACTTGCATTCAGTCGAGTAGATTGCATTCTGCATGATTGCTGAGGGCGATACGGACAGCATAATAACCTTGAGCTATTTACTTCGTATCGACAGAGGCGCTTAGATTGTAATCGTTGTCAGCAGATTCGTCACGACGCGGTTATCTTGTATATGTGTTTCGGAGACAGCACACACCAATACCGAGGGAGTGCATAGTGAGAGTTAGTGCTGCTGTTGGCCGATCTGAAAAAGTGCGTGTACGTCAAATGAACCATTGAGAAATGCGAATCTCGGTTCGATAGCTTTAGTTACGAGGTCAGTGACAGTCCCTTGCGCAATAAACGGGGGAGAAGAGAGTGGTACGGATAGAGGAGAAGAAGTGTTGGCGACTGGGTCGAGAGGGCAGATTATACTCTCCTGCTGCCCATTCCGGAAGAGGGTTGTTGGTTGAGGTGCCCTACAATTAACCGTTCACTCAACAGTCTGACGAACAACGCGGTCACGTATATGGAGGTTCACTTGAGTGACTCCATCCAGAACCTTTGGCCAACAGCTTGACCCACAATGTAGTGGGGAGGTAGTCCAACTGGAGAGCGTGATTGCAGTGTCTCATTGGGATCTGCTTGAGGCCTGTCAGATGCAGCCTTTGAGAATCTAGGGCAAATCATGTGTGACCACGGGCAACCGCATGTGGGGATTGGCGGGTTGACACCTATTTCACCAGGAGTTGCCTGGATTGAAGCGGGCGGTAGCAAACCATTAAGCACCGCGTGGTGCACTCCCACGATCAGAAACAATGCGTGGCACTCGCGCTCTACGCCAATCCAGCTGTGAGATACTCTAACACCTGTTGTATCCCGTGGCTGTTCTAAGGAAAAAGGATCATGAACCTCTACCAACCCTCGAAGAGGATTGTGAGACTGAGTTAATCCGAGCTCTAACCATTGACACGTTTGGTATGAGCAGTCCTAATGGCACCTAGAAGTTGTCACCGAGCGAAGCTCAATAGGTCACGAAGATAGGCAAACTATCGCATCAAAATAAAGTCCAGTCCAGTCGCGTCGCCATGGGCTTTGTTTCTCCGCCATGTCGCTGTTGTACTGTGTAGTATCAGTCTGAGACTTGCCTACGCTTACGAGATCAGTTTCCACTTTCCTGACATACTACGAGTTATTGAGGATAACAACGCTTATTTCTCAAAAAGTTGTCAATTGTTCGACAGCTACGCATCTGAAGGATTCAATTCTCATACGTAGGATGACTATACGCGTGTAAGATACTCTTCATACGAAACCACATCTTCTGCATCTATAGGTTCGAAAGGTAGACCCTACAGTTCTCTATCGTTGAACGTGACCTACGTCACTGGTTCGGGATGACGGGTTATTCTGAGCAAACAAAAGTGGTATTGCCACGTGGAACAAGTAATTCAAACAAGACAACCAAAACTGAAGCAAGATGTCACTGATCTGGAGCTTACTCAATGTCGGGGTTTCCAAGTGCGTCATTGGAACGCGTAATTTGCCATATGATAAGAGGCGAAAACACAGGCATTACTGATTAGCTGATAATCTGCTAATGCCTGGATTGTTCTGAGTTAACCAAATCATGTGCGCCGCTATTTACTGCAGTTTAGCAATAACACCTAACTGAGATCATTCCTTGAAACTGGCAGAATAGTATAACCGCCACGAGTGTTGCGGAATTCTTTTTTCTGTTCGTGTGTGTCGCCCCTGGTAAAAGACCACATTCGATCTGTTTCGCAACAATACAAATCATGTCTGAGAACGGTTGGAGGAACCACTCAGGCACTTACATGTCTTAGCAACCGCAATGGGAACCATGACGCAAGGATATGAAATATTCCCCAGGAGCAAGCTCAATCGAACAACGGCATAACAAAGGCAATAGGCGAGCGAAACCTCGGTGAGGATGCCAATGTGCACTGCGCGCACACTCATCCTGATTCGAATCGCTACATCCATCAAACGCGGACCTTTCAATATTGCGCTCAGTGAGCATGCGACACCCCGAACCACATTGCGGTCCACACGCTCTCCACGTCCCTCCGGTGTCACTAGCCCAACTTCCATGCCAGCTGATCATCGACAACGGTATTTGTGAGCGACTTCATGTCATTATTCCCAAGGGCCAATTCATTCGCACTAATTCACGTGGGTGCCTCGGACAGCTCAGTGATGAAATGGGCGGACACACCGCGCAATCATATTTCACGTATAAGTGGAAATGCTTGAAAGCTTAAGTGGCAAACACCATGATCACTCGTGACTGCTAAGCCCAGATGGCACCACGTGAGTTTTGCGAGTATACCCCCTAGCATGTGTGTAGCTTTCGTGTAGCCAATCATGCCTGAATACGAGTCTCGAGCGCGACTGGGCAGTCACCAAATCGCACGCGATCTGCGCCATCCCCAAACTTCTTTGGTAACTCATGTCGTAAACTAGTCTGATATGCCATTGGTTGAGTTGGGATTGGTCACCCAACAAGGGGGCGCTTTGGTGCGTTTGCGCCAGGTGGATGACATCTGATTGATGTATGGACGATGTATGGACGAAACCTATTACCTTAAGGCTAAGTTTGAAAGCGTTATGGACGCAATTAACTGAGAAAAGGTGTAGATGCATTGCGTTCTATTCGCTCCCTTCTCTGTATCGTCACAAACGCCACTATGCATGAAAGAGTTCTCCTATAACCGTTAAGTAACATCAAGAATCTCGTTGCCTAGCTGACTGAGTGAGCAAAGACCCGTTGCTATAGCATAGGGGTTCCCAACCTGGAGGTAATTACCCCCAAAGGGATAAAATGGCATTTTGCGAGAGGGGGGGGTAAATATTAGTACGAGGATTGGGTCATCAATCGGTCGCTAAACAAGTTTAATAAGAAAATCATCCGTATCAAAACATGTCGCTAACTACCTATGGACTTTGGATTAGCCATCAGTGACCAGTCATCAGTCACTGCAATCAGATGACGCCTCTATCGGCTCCCGTGGCTATCGTCAGTCGTTCGCCGGGTCGAGTTATGGAGTCGATTGCAAACTAGTAGTTGAGCCTTGGTCAGATGACAAGGCAAGATGACGCGCGATTGTTTCCAGGTTAGAAGGGTTAAAACGGGCGATTACTGTTCACCAAGTATCGATACAGAGTGGTGGTGTCAAGTTCTCATACAGGAATGACTTGGAATGGAGGAATGCAACACGTGAGAAGGCACTGACGCCTGTCCATGTTTGATCATGAACCACACACGAAAGGGTCATATGATGCCTTGAATGGAGATAACAGCAGGCGTTTGAAAGTGCGAAGAACACCGCGTTTTGGGTCACAAAAAAGGCGGAATCAGCGGATTGGACACCAGTGACCATTGGGGGTTGGGTTGATCACATTCATCTATAGTTGTTTCTGACAAGGAACCATAGCACGTGAGTGATTTAATTCAATGGTTTGATATCGACAAAAATGAATCTACAGAAGAGTAGTAGTGAGTTCATCTGCAAATGTTTACGGTAATGTTACCTACATCAAATCACGAAAATATTCATATTTATATATATCATTTAGTTGCCTAATTTTTTTTGCAGGAACCATGTCTTCTGGAAAAGTGGTCCTACAAGGAAGTTTTTCTGCAATGGGACTTCACCAATTTTGTTGATAAAAATGTTGAGAAGCCGCATGTGTTTTGTGCAGCAAAGTGATCACGGGGGAGAGCATGAAACCCAGTAAACTGAAAGAGCACTTCGACCGAAGTCACTCTGTCTGTAGGAAAAGATATTACATTCTTCAAACGGGAAGAAGCTGCGCTCAAAAGCTCGTGCCTGCATACATCGGGCTCCTTTTTTCAGTCAACTGAAGCTGGTCTTGAAGCGTTGTACCGCATCGCTCTCCGAATCGCCAAAAACAAGAATCCGCATACTATAGGAGAGGATCTCATAAAACCTTACATAATGGATGCCGTGAAGCTCGTTCTTGGAGAGCAACATGCAGAAAAGATAAGCATGATATCACTTTCTAACAACACAATCAAAAGTCGTATCGAGAATATCAGCAAGAATATTTTGAATAAGGTGCTCAACGAAATAAAGTCAAGTCCTTTCTTCGCAATACTGTTAGATAAGTCGACGGACTTTGCATCCTGTTCCCAGCTAGTGGTCTGTTCGGTACATAAAAGGCGACCGCTTCAAAGAAGAGTACTTGTTCTCACAATCATTGAGCACAACTACCCGTGGCGAAGATGTCCTTCGAACAGTGAGGGATTTTGTCGAGGAAAAGGATCTACAGTGGTCCAGGTTGGTGGATGTCTGTACAGACGGAGCACCATCCAAGTTGGGCGTCCGGCCTGGGTTCCCAACGTTAGTCAAAAAATTTGCTCTGAACTGTACGTTCAGTCACTGCATAATATATCGTTATACTTTAGCAGTGAAAACTCTTCCGCCTGTTTTGCTGGACACGTTAACCGACGTAGTGAAAATAATAAATGTCAACCGCGGTAGTGCGACAAACACAAGAGTTTTCAAAGAGTTGTGCGATGAATTTGGAGGCAAATTCGGCGTGTTGTTATTGCACACGGAAGTGCGTTGGTTATCACGAGGCAGGGTGTTGCACCGAGTGCTCGAGCTCAGAGAAGAAATTGCAATGTTTCTTGAAAGGAAGGAGCTGCATAAGGGTAAAGTGAACGGGTTACGCGTCATGATAACAGACAAGGTACTTATTTCCACACTAGCATAACTTGCAGATTTCTTCGGGGAAATAAATGCACTGAATCTCAGCTTGCTAGGAAATATGGTTAATAGTTTAACTGCTCAGGATAAGGTTGCAAGTTTGCTTCGTAAAATGCAGCTTTACCAACGCAGAGCAACAGTTGACGATGTGTCGAGGTTTCCAGAACTATCAATGGTGCTCGCTGGAAGAAATGAAGCATGCGCTTTTACAAATGATATAACTTGCCACTTGTCATCAGTGGTCCATTCCCATCAGCAAATATTTTCCTGATTTGGGGAATCGTCACGTAAATGCTTGGGTGCTAAGACCCTTTTCAGTGGATAAGGAAATCTTTCCGGATACTGCTATCGAAGCCAAAGCACGCCACTGGTAGCATTTTGGAGAAAGACAGGTGGTGAGTATCCATTGCTATCGGAAAGAGCACTGAGAATATTGATCCCATTTGCAACAATTTATAGATGTGAAAGTGGATTTTCGACAATGGTTTCAATAAAAACAAAAGCAAGGAGTCGAATGAACCTGGAGCACGACTTTCGATGTGTATTAGCAGAAATTGAACCAAATATACCAGAAATTGTTAGCACTAAGCAATATCAACCGTCCCAATGATGTATATCACCGCTTGATTACATACTATGTTGTACCAAACAACCGTTTCGTTTCCTTTATTGATCGAAATTTGTTCCAAATAGCTATCAGTTCCCATACTCAGAAGCAAACGGCGCGATAGTTGTTCGTTAGTTAGCGTTTGAAAAAGAAATTGGGGGGCGGGTTGATTATGGCAAACCCCATTTGTGAGAGCCTCAAAAATGTTAAGAATAGCTGGCGTATAGTAACATGCATTAAGGATAAGTGTGATAACGCTTTCTAACAGCACCATCAAAGTCGCGTTCAGGACATCAGCAAGAATACTTTGAACGGGGTACTTAGTGAAGGAAACGCATGCATTTTCTTCGCAATACAATGGGGTCTCGTTTAGTTACATGATCAAAAGTAATTACATATGGTATTCATTTGCCATAATTTATAGAAAAAATGCGGTAGTTGCTAGCTAATTGGCTTTAGAAAGTTTGGGGCTAACTGCTTAAAGTGAACCCGCTTGGGGGTAAAGGTCTCAAAAAGGTTGGGAACCACTACCATAGCATAATGTGAGAGCCTAAGAATACGGGCCTTTAGTGTATGAGGTTGAACTATTGGATTGCAATCCGCAGAATGCCCACATTCGATTCCCAGTTAGAAAAGAAGATACTGTGTCACTGCGCAACCTAGCAACACCAGGACTGAGGCTATCTAGTGACCCTTCTATTAACCTCCCATAGATCCCCGGAGACGACCTTATCACATATACAACAATGGACACACAGACGCTACAAACCGATCCCCTTTGTCCACCTAAGCCTTCATACCTTTTTGAACAACACCGAAGAACACGAGCATATAAGTTGCGTAACCGTGAGGCTTAAAACCTTCCACCTATCCCCTAGTACACCATAAGGTCGGAGAGAATTATATGTAAACTTAACTAATTACTCGTTTACCATAATTTTTCCGCTTTTCAATACATCCTACATGCCTCGGGTTCATACTCTGTTCTCAGTCGTCCTATTCATCCGCATTCAATTCCATTACAATGAGGTTCAAATCCTCAAAGCACGATGTGCTTCCAACTTCCATCAATATTCACGACGAATGGCATAACCCATTTGCCGAAATGCTGAGCGGTTTTGCGCCTCAGTTGTGAGGCTTGGCTCGTTCACACAAAAGCCGTCCAAAGGCGGATTCTCTTTCACCACGGCTGTACTCGAAGCACTGCTGGTGTCCGACGCGACATCGCACTATTGAGCATGAGGTTCAAGTGGTGCAATCTAGCGACAACTCTGATGAGCAGACAGGTAGTTGCACGGGTTACCTTACTGGACCGTTCAATAGAAGCAGAATCAAATTGGCCAAATCATGACCTGCGCTCTAGGGGTGAAAATGTTGGCATTAATGTTAGCTGTAGTAAGGCGTTTTTGACTCCTCTATGTGCATTGCAATCACCGTTATACTGTGTTCGGTCTATGCATGTTTTACAGGTCACAAGCTTCGATTCTAGGCTTAGAGAGTTAGTATATTGAGGCAGAACCCTACGCCATCCAGGTCTTAATGCTCCATTATGGTCATCAATAACTTGGACCAATGTGATCAGCCTGATTTCCTCCATGATGTGATTAAGAATGTCCAGATCAACATTATGAATTACTAGTCGTGTAAGGGACCAAAAACCAAGACCATAACTGGTTGGAAACTATCCACAGTATGGCAACAATTGGCACTGAATAGCAGAAGTGTTACCTAATTTCACCTTAATCCTTTCGTAGTAATGCCCTCACCCAAACGTACAGCAATCGTTAGATCACATGTTTGATATGTATGTATGTGCATGTACTGCTGAACAACACATTGTTGACGATAACCAGTAAGCGAATATTGGTAACCGAATATATGAGAAAACGGAGGCATAAGCAATACGCCGGTACGCAGTACCGACGCTTCGCTGCCGTACAATCATCACTGGTCGCACGTAGGTTAAGATAGCCCGGTCCCCTCCGCAGGTTCGAAGTAATGCCACAAGATTACAAGACAAGCTCGTTATCTTTAGGCTACGGATCTATAACGACGGCCAGCAAGGCTTCATCGTGACGTCTGACTGCATGACATTAGACTCTTTGGGTGATTCGATGCGCGATCTCACTCACTCAGGTCTTCTGAATACCTAACAAGGAGATAAGTAAGCAGCAACTAAAAGACAACAAACCACTGGAACGACAAACTGTCTGTGTATAACAAAAACAGCGGTAGCACGCAGGCACGCCGCATCGACGCCCTGCCATCACGCAACAGCTAGTAACTGCGCGTAAGGTGTGACAATTATGAGGTCGCCCGCACCTATACAGATTCGAGGCAGTGACCTTTGAGTTACAAGACAGACGACCTGCGGCGACGACCGACCCCGTTTATAACAAGGGAAGTCAGAACGAAAACTGTGTTTGATTCACAATTTGCCCAAAGGCAGATAGACATCACTTACTACTAGCTGATATTCGAACAATTCCCGCCATGAGCATAGGAAAAAATGACAGTGCGATAAAAACAACACGTGATCGCATGATTTCAAGGTGTAGCTCCAGCAGCACAGCGTTTCGCGCAAGTTCCGGCGCCTAATGACAGATTACCCTAGACTTAAATTACTCACATCGTCATCAGATATAGATGGCGAGCCAAAGCATGAGTACCGTGCGATCAGGAGCCCTTATCTTGATTCTGGCCACATTCTTCTGCGTAACCGCGTAAAGCTCACTTTTACAGCTTCAGCGTAATGCTCAACTGCGAAGGTGATGGGCATAACAGATTAGAAAATGGCTGAGATATGGATGATAACAGAACTCTACGGCAGAAATCTTTGCCCTAGTTTTCCCTTTACTTTCGTTGTTTTTATCCATATGCTGGGGCATTCCACAAATCGTACAACTCTTGGTAGTGTCAAATTACATGATCAATACCTTGTCTAGAAATCGCAGGTATCAACGCTTCCTCCAGTGTAGATTTGGAATGCGAGTCTATTGAATCCGCAGGAGCAGCTTGCTCAGCCTTGAATGACTGATCCACAGTAAGCCGCGCCCAGGAATCCAGTGGGTCATCCCGAGGATTCTGCAAAGTACCAATGCTTTCGCTGTTTGAAAATGCCGATGATGACTGCGCCTCTGCATGCTCAGGCTTCGGTCTCAGGATACAGAGACCAGAAGGTTGTCTCCTCTGTGGGATCACCTGAGTAGTGGCCTGGCAAAAAAGCAGATCAGAATTCCCAGAGCATCCGGAAGTGTTGTTATTGAGGTGAGCATACGCTAGTGCACCAAACAAAAGCGAAACGCAGAACAGAATAAAAAAGAAATTCCATACAATGGTATCGCATGAATATATGTTAAAATGTAACCATTAGAAAGCGAAGTGCCACGACGACGCAAAAAAGGCCACGAAATAGCAAAGGGCGGTAAAATCAATAGTGTTATTAGTCAAGATGTAACTCCCTGGGTAAGCAAAACCGTTCATCTGTTCAAACTGTGTTTCGATAGCGAGTAGAGAAAGTGGTCCGTCAGCCAGTGACGCTAGTTTGCACTTAGAAGAGACAAAGCACGAATCATACTTAAAATCTACAACCACCATTCGGTTAAGGATCGATTGTATATCATGAGTGCCGTCAACGAGCGGCTTTGACATTACCTGTAGATATTAGTAACAGTGTAGGGAACAGACATACAGCCGAACAAACCATAGAATTCAACGGAATATGACAGGCAGAATAGCCGTATCATCATAATCACCATCATCAAAACACATTAGCTAGTGGTGAGCAACACACTTCAGTTGGTATGCCATAATAAAAGCGGGGCATTTTATTATTTTGTACATACAATTTTTCGTTTTCTTTTGCCATTGTTAAGCATTGGGTATCTGATTCTAAACACCGGTTTTCGTTGAGCGCCATATCTGGAATTGTTTCGCGCCATCAGCACTCTTCGTCTTTAAGTCCCTAACCAGGCAGGCGTGTGGATCTAACGGTATCAATACGTAAAGTCAAAGACTGGATGAGCTGTCGCTAGATGGAATGCTGACAACTGCGTGGCCACTTCCAGCCAAGTCCGAATGAACAGAACGCGATGGGACAAATGATCAGCTGACATACGCAGCACATGATCAAGCCGCATTAACTGAAGAAAAGAAACCAGCTCGCTGAAGGGGATACATAGCGCCTGACATCACGGTTGCAGATACATTGCTGTCACTACACCCGAGCAATCACCTTCAAGCACCTATTGTCAAATACCGAGAGTCGGCACAAGTCATCCACGTGAACTGGCCACGACTCGCCTCCATATAGCAACACGGTCCGAACGCTAACAGTGTAATCACGACCCTCGAACTAGAAAGCACCCCCGATAACGCCAAAAAGCACTGACCGATTCTTGGCGATGCTGGGACTATCTTTCCAATGGTACCATCAAAAGAAACGCACCAGCCCACCTAGGCAAAACTATCCGTGTTCAAGCAGTGTACTTTCAAGCGTGGGCACGGGAACGGGCGAGTGCCAAACTTGGAGCAACACTTTGCTATCCGACGGGGCGAACCATATACCATATTCGGAAGCCTCAATCGTTAAACGGTTTGCGTGCTCTGTGAGTTGTCACCAAGTTAGGCGGTGTCATCGACTTAAGTCAAAGCAGTCGCTCACGTACTCGGTGATAGCTCCAGGTCAAAAGGCTGGTAACTTTCCAGAGGAAACGAAGTTGTCCCAAGCTGTCTGAATATAATCAGCAATAGGAACTAGGCAAAGTGTGTTAGCAGTCTTTTCCCTGATTGCCTAGAAACCTGCATGCTATATGTTTGAGCCTCAGATAATGCATACTTTACGGTCTCGACCGAGATCAAGAGGTCATCCGCACCCAAAGCTGAACCATAAGAAACGACCTCAACAAATTTTACCAACTGAAAAGGCCAGAACAGAGACGCGTTATACGAGTAACTCTCAGTTACTCTGCAAAATATGTGAAGCGGAAAAGAAAACATGTTTTTATGAAGCGGACTCAGAATCCACCACAGGCGGTCTATGGCTACAGATTTCAATAAAGCTTAATCAGTGGCCGGCCCGTAGCAGTAAGGATCACAAGTCTGCCTTGCAATCTGAGGGCCTACGTTGATACCAAGCGACCCTCGCTGTGTCCTTAGCCCATGTGGGACCGGTGGTGGTTGTGTGGCAGCGAAGGGTGGGTACTGCGTACCGTCGTACTGCTGCTCTTTTTCTAAGGAAGAGACCCGACCAACTTCTACGAGAACCACATTGCACCAAGACAGATATGATATTGCTCCAAGTTAAGTCGGTGCCCCGCAGGCAGTCCAATTTAGTTAGACCAAACACTGAGGTCCATCGTTTTTATCAGATGCCCAACAAATCTATCCCGTTCAATGTAAAACACACCTTAGCATCATACACGAATACCGTATGACTTCCGACAAAAGGCCACAATCAACCTAGTTGCTACCCGTTGTACTTTCCATGGACAAACAACGGCATTCTGGAGGTACGGCGCACAGATCTGTAAATAGTATTCTAAGTGTGGCCAAATCACTTTAAACAAGGGAAGAATAACTACAGATTAGGTAGGGTATGGTATCTTGATGAGGTAAAATAGCTCCCGAAACGCCATACGATATACTGAGACAGTGTTGAAGGTTTGAAACCATTCCCTACAGTAGAAACTGTATCACATGCTTCGTCAACAAGTCGCACTGGCAGATATCCGGAGAAACGTGTACCGAAAGTACATAGCATTTTTTCAGAATTTTTCAGCGCTAAAAGTTAGACCGTATGTCGACGATTATTCGCTAGAGTGCACAAGTCCCTAGATAACGTAACACGATCACCATTGTCGAGGAACGTTAAATTATTCGCGGACATAGCACAGGTTCCCAAGAAGAGAAACTGAGTCAATAAGAAATCGAATAGCAACAAACTAGAACAGAAATTTCATGAACACCATTGTCAGTAATGCATATTTTGGATAGGCTCGTTTTGACACTTTCACCAACAAACTTTTAGAAAAAGGAAAACGATCTATGTGGGCACACCGTGATTTGTTGAGCATAGGTGCCTGGAAACAATCCCAATATGAAATATATCAGCCAAGTTTCATCAAAAAGGATGACTGATTAAAGGAGAATAATGAGGGCGCAACATGATTTTAGCAACCTTAGAAGGTTCGAACTAGTAAACACTAAAATTCAAAAAGGCAATGAAGAGCAACAGCTAAAGAAAAATGGGTCAAGAGCAAAAATAAACCAATAGAATATGATAAACCAAAAAATAACCAAACGTACGTCAGTTCCTTGAGCTTGTGGTATGTACTCTACCTTTACATCTGCAGTAGCTAAAGTTGTGTAATATCCTGTGACACAAGGTTACCTGAAAGATTGATACAATTTTCCAAGATTTCGAAATCCTGCTCCCGCTTGAAGTCAACCATCACCGACGTTTTACGGTCGAGGATTCCGCCGACCATCGTGTCTAATGTGTACGTGGGTCGTAAGAGACCTAAGGAGCTAAAATACAAAACGACTTCTTAGCCGGTTGGACAGCTTCAGCACAACCATTTAGTAACATACAGGGAATGATGGAAGATGCGCCTAACATCTCGTTACGAGTTGGGTGCTACTGTTGGAACAGTTCGTGTAGCACCGAGTCGGAGGTAGCTCACGTAAATGTATAGTGCATCATCATCATTAGCACATTAACCATTTGAACAGATGCATCGACGCCGTACAACCACGGTGACCTAAGTAGGAATAATAAGAGGGAGAGAAGAGTGAGTTACCAGAAAACTTTAATGTCCCAAACATCGAACATTTACAGCGATGCTTCTTGACCACTATGAGCTAGAAAACGTCCCAGAATCGCTGTGGTTACTAGTCACTAGCATTATCCATCATTTACTTCTCAGATGCAGCTACAATCCTCCGAATGCCCAGTCGGTGATGTCACCACTTGTTCTAGCTTACATTTTGCAGCAGCGCTTCAGTACAAAAAGAAAATAATGTAGCTGGAGATTTCGATGTCCTGAAAACATCTTCGTTACCAAATTTACCCTTGTTAGCACATACAGATTTCCTGTAAACTATCATAACTGGATGGCTAAAGAACCTACTAGGTTCACTAACGCACTTGAGTTAACACATTAGGAATCGCTGAAGCAAACTAATAGAGACATAAGTGGAGCTGAATTTTGGAAGCGCCTGCCACAGTGCGGTCGATTAGGCGATCAATTGAGTGGGACAGTGAATTTTTAAATAACAGCTTGTACTTTTCTTCATACTTGTGTGCACACTAAGTGTAAGCTTTTTCCACTGACGCGGCTGGGAATGGCAGAGAGCAGAGGAAAGTAGAAGCGTTTATAACAGTGCTGACAGGAGTCAGAAGAACCCAGTCCGTTTTGTACAACTGCATGTTCTGTTGAAGCAACAAGAAAACGCAGTTTGAGAAAGCACAGGCCAGGATGATCGAAACGCTGACCAAAAATTTGTCACTACAAGCAGGCTCGGTAACAGGAGCAAGTGAAAGTGGCCGCACAACAGAAACCTTGGCCCAGCAAGTTTGTGAGTTCCGTTACGAAGTCGATGCCGGTAGTACTTTTGAATCGTGGTTTGATAAATACGAAGACTTGCTTCGCGTTGATGTAGCTGGTATCTCAGAGGACAAGAGTGTTCGCCTCATGCTGCGGAAATGGGGTGCGGCCGAGCATGAAAAATTCATGAATTTCATCTTACTGAAGAAGAGCATTGATTTGACACTTGATGTAGCGATTGCTACTTTGTCGCAGATATTTGGAGAACAGTCGTCACATTCAATATCCGACACAGGCGCCTGACAATGACCAAGCGAGACGATGAAGACTGGATTACCTACCCGAGTCGCGTGAATCGTGAGTATGAACGGTCGCTGTTTCACAAGATGACAGCTGATCAGTACAAGTGCGTTATTTATGTTCGTGGTCTTCAAGCGACCAAAGATGTTGATGTCCGAACAAGAGTACTGAGCAGAATTTAACAAAATCCCGCGGTCACACTGAAGGAAGTGACGAACGAATGCCCAAGATTGGTGAACTTGAAGCATGATGCTACTATGATCCAACAGTCATCCACCCCGAATAGCCAGGATATCATTTGCAGGGTTCGTCGAAGTCCTCAGAAAGAATCGGTTCATGTGAGTTCACCACATTCTAAACCCCTTCTACTTGTTAGTTTTACAGCGAATGGCATTTAGATCGAAACTGATGGTCCCAGAATCACATTTGTAATTGCTGAATACTGTATTTTGGAGTAAGCAGAAAATAATTCCGTACAACTCCATCGGGTGATAATCAAAAAACATTAAAAAAAACACGTCCGGTGGTTATTCTGAGATGGTTCAGCAACTCCTTCTGTAGCACACAAAATGCTTGTTTACACAGTGAGTCACAAGTGGGTGATATCGTTGTCAAGTGGCAACCGTTCTCTGAAACGTATGTTAGCGAAGTGTAAACCCAACAAAGATTTGAATTTCTGCACAGATTCGGCCTCGACGACGTGTTCTGGCAGACTGTTCCAGGCGTGCACAGTCTGCCAGAAAGAGTTGCTGTAGTAATCGAAGATACAAGGAGTGGTGTTGTCTTGCAAAGTGACCAACAGTGAGCGGAAAACGGCGTCGAATCCCGGTGGGTTTCCAATGTCATGACGAGATCAGAACTGTGACGGCGACTTTCCAGGTGGACGGCGTCAGCAGGCATAAGTTTACAATGTTGAAGATCAATGATAAAGAAATTAGGCTGCAGCTCACTGCGTCAGACATTACCTTGATTCGTCGAGACACATGGTGTATGCTGAGACGGCCACCGCTTGTTCACACAGACCATACAGCACGAAATGCATCCGGGGGTATCTTGAAATTACCCGGAGCGTTGCATTGTCAGGTTAGTTTCCGCGATCAGCACATGTGTACAGCCTGTTTTGTGACAGAGCAACCAGGATTGAATTTCCTGGGTCTCGATTGGATGGAGGAATTGAACTTACTTGACCAGACAGCTAACAGCATATGCCAGAAATTACAAGTCGAGAAACTAGCAAAGACGCCGGATATGAACCGTGGGCTTTACAGTCAAATCGCTGAACTGAAGCGACACCATGAAAGTTTGTTTCAACTCGGTCTTGGATGCTGCCGGATAGCCAGTGCTGAGCTGAACCTCGAATCTTACGCCAGACCATTTTTTAGACCAAAACGTCCAGTGCCGTACGCAACACAACCAATAGTGGAGTCTGAGTTAAATAGGTTGCAGTCGGAAGGCATAATCGAGCGCGTACATTACTCAGAATGGGCGGCACCCCTCGTTGAAGTGAAGAAAGTAAACAGCAATGCACGTATTTGTGTCGACTTCTTAACCGCCTTAAATTCCATGTTGGAGAATCACCAGTATCCTTTACCTATACCTGAAGATTTGTTCACGGTGGTAAATCGTTTGCGAAGCTCGATCTAGCTGATGCTTATCTACAAATTTCAGTAGCCGAGAATTGAAGAACATTACTGACGGTCAACACGCATCTTGGACTTTTCCAGTACAATCGGTTGACATTTGGAGTGAAAACCACACCTGCCATTTTTCAAAAAATCGTGGATAAGCTGCTGAACGATATCCCTAGGGTCGCAGTACATCTGGATGACGCATTGATTATGGAGTCTGATCCATAAACTTTGCTGGCCAAGTTAGAGAAAGTGTTTTTATGTTTATAAGAAGCTGGCTTCAGCTTACGAGTGGAAAAATGCAATTTTCTGATGGAGTGTCAAGTTTCTCGCGTTCATCAGTGATAAACATGGCCACCATCCGGATCACGCTAATATAGAAATCACTATGCAGATGCCACTACCAAGGGATGTTGCCGAACTTTGTTCATTTCTCGGTCTTGTAAGCCATTATAGTGCCTTCCTGCCAAGTCTACATCAGACTAGAGGTTTTCCGAACGAGTTGCTGATGAAAGGTAAAAAATGGCAATGAACAAACCAGTGCCAACAATCCTTTGATACAGTTAAGGTAGCGCTTAGTTCTGATTTACCCTTGATTCACTTCAACCCAAACTTGGAGATAGCTGTTGCTCCGGACGCCTCCAATTATGGGGCAGGTGCTGTCACTTCCCAGAAGAAGAGAAGGCCATTGCGCACGCAGCACGGTCGCTGACAGTGGCGGAGAAAAAGTACAACCAGACTGAAAAGGAAGCACCGGCGATAGTTTTTTCCAGTGAAACAGTGGACATTTCAAAAGGATCACGGACCACAAACCTTTACTCTCGATATTTGGATTAAAGAAGGGTATTCCTGTTTTCACAGCAAGTCGGTTACAGAGATGAGCAACCGTACTGCTGGCTTAGGATTTCAGTATACAATACCGGTCAAAGCAACAACTCAGCCAAGCTGACGCTCTATCTCGCCTCAACAGTTCCTACTCGAAGAAAAACGATGACTGTGTGATCTGTCAAATTGGAGTCGGAAGTCCAGCGGATCCTCGTTGACAGTGTAAGGAAGTTGCCAGTAACTTCGGACACGATTCGTGCAGACGGCTCAAGACGAGATCTTGCTGAAAGTAATAGGGTTTGTGCAAAATGATTTAGAATATTGGTAGCTCGGGAGGCTTGCTCAGTTGTTATGGAGTTCTCCGAGCTGGGCAACATGGTTGCAGACGTTTCGCCACCATTCGAGGTGGCATCTTCAGTGCGGGATTAATAGCAGTTAAGTAGCAGTAGCTGGTAGAAAGCAAACCCAATAATGGATACTGTCAGCAACCACTCCGTTCCTTATATAGGCATACGGGGCTATTAATTTTGCCTCGTACTCATTGGTGAATCCTTGTGTGCAGCGGTTGTGCTCGCGTCATTGTCACTGACTCCGGAAATGTTGTTGCGAATGAAGATGCCACCTAGAATGGTGGCGAAACGTCTGCAACCAAGTTGCCCAGCTAGGAGAACTCCACAACAACGGAGGGTTTGTGCAGTCCAGTTGGCAAAACGTCAGAATTTCGACTGAGTTACGATCTTCTTCAATCGACGGGGATCTCTTTCGGTCGTTGACAAGTGTCTAATGTTTGGATCCGAGTCGTGGCAACAAGGAAGTTGCGGAAGCGATTACTGCAGTAGTTTCATTTAGGACACCCGGGAACCAGACGACTGAAGGCGCTGGAACGGAGTTTTGCGTATTGGCCACAAATTGTTCAGAAATCGACCAGTTTTGCTATAGTTGTGAATCTTGGCAGCAAGCGGCAAGGCCACCTCCAAAATGTCCGTGGCAACCATGGTCCGAGCCGGTAAAGCCCTGGCAGAGAGTCCAATAGAATAATGCGAGACCATTCAACGGTCAATCTCATGTGATTTTTCGTGATTCGTACACACAATGGCCCGCAGTGATTCCAAAGAAAAATCCCACCACCAAACACACCAGCAATGAGCTAAACAAACTTAAGCATTTTGGCACACCAGAGATGCCGGTTAGGGGCAACAGATCACTGTTCACATATAAGCTGTTCCGAGAATTTCGAATGCAAAACACCCTCATCTGTGAAAGCTCCGACGTGCAAAGCAGAGCTGGACAGATAGGCATGGGCTGTAAACCGCTTCGGGCTTTGCTTTGCATCATCGAAGTGCAAAGTGTTCCTCCAAGATTGGCCTGGACCGCCTCCTTCGCTGACCCTTGGTGGGGATCAGCTAGAAGTCGTTCAAAAATTCAACTACCTGGGAAGTTGTATCAGCGCCCGGGGGATGAAAGATGAGATCACGAACCGTATAACAAAAGCTCGAGGCGCTTTTGCTAATCTTCGCCACTTATGGCGCCGCCGCCCTGAAGGGTAGAGTGTACAATGCAGCGGTACGTTCGAACCTACTGTACGGTTGTGAAACCTGGCCCCTTAGATCAGCGGACATAAAGAGGCTAGTTACGTTCCACCACCGGTGCCTATGCAAGTTAACTCACATCTGGTGGGTACACCGCGTGAGCAACGAGCGTGTTCGACGTCTTGCTTACGGCACAGGAAAAGAAAATGAACTGCTCAACACCGTTATTTCACGCACCAGTCTCCGATGGCTCGGCCACGTGTTACGCATGCCAGTCCACCAACTCCCGCGAAGTGCGTTGTTTGCGCGCCGGGGGTGTGGATGGAAGAAGAGAAGAGATGGCCAAGCGATGACTTGGTCGAGAGGAATGAAGTCCTTCACTTCGGAGCTGGCCTCTGTTGGAGCGTCTCGGCTCCCCGGTTGGGTCCGAAAGACGATGAAGACGTTTGGCTGGATACGCTTGTCGACATGGCTAGGAGCCGACCTCAGTAGCGTTCCTGCTGTTTCTTTGTCCCACCCCATCCCTCTTAGATTACCCTCCACCTACGATCTCATTTCGTAGCATAAAACAATAACTTTTCTTTTTGCTTAGTAGCCAGCTGGTAGCTCAGCTGGCATGCAACTGTTGTACCTATTTTCTCTTTACTTTATGTATTGCGGCACAGTAGATGGGATGTTTCCAACCTCTAGCTGACGTGTATAATGATGATGCATGCAAAACAGTTTTCACCTCCATACCGTCCACAATCGAATGGGCAGGCCGAACGGTTTGTAGATACCTTTAAACGTGCTCTTCTCAAAGCGGAAGGGACGATGATGTCAAGAGATGCAATTCAATTGCTTTTGAGGATGTATGGAAACACTCCGAATCCAACCACACCGGAGGGCAAATCGGTTGCTATTTGGACGAAAAATTAGGACGACATATGACAGCCTGATCCCCGAAAATGTCGGAAAACACAACGGACAAACGAGAGTCGAGCAGGACAACAACTTCGTAGGTTCAAGATCGGCGACTTGGTGTACGCACGAAACTTCCAGGCCCCGGGGAAGATGATCTATCGGAACGGCTACGGTTAAGGAGGGTAAGGTTATTTATGAGATAATGATCGGAAAGGACAAGTGGACCAGACATGTCAATCATCTAGGAGCACGGCCTGGAAACACTCAAAGATCTCAAGAACCAACAGCACTACAGTGGGACATATTACTGGACACATTTGGGTTGGGAAACAGAACTGATCCCCAAAGCGGAACACAGCTGGTCGCTCGGGCGCCACACGACTTGTCATGCATGCCAAGTCGAAGACGATGGCAACCGCGATGGCTACAAGTGAACCGCAGGGTGACAAGCTACGATCAAGCCCAAGTGAGGAAAGTAGGTAGGAGCAAGCAACTTGAAGGGGAGGTAATAGAGACGTAAGCGTAAGGGTGATTGTGGTACACAAGGCGTTTTGGTAATAATGGAAAAGATAGGGCGTTTCGATGCATAAGAATGTTTAGTATATAATGAAAGTGGTGGTTAATGTGCCAAGAGGTTAATTATAAATCATTATACGGAGTGGTTTAAATGCGGTAATCATTTTCCCGCTTCTGGTGACAGCACTTATGGTGGAAGACTCTAGCACCTTTCGACCTATCTACAAGGGTCCATATCTGAACTTTTCAGCGATCCTAGAGGATATCAGACGGTTTCAGATTGAAACGGCTACATCGTTTGTTTGTCGGAGTGTGGTTACAGCGAAGTTTACAAAAGAGCAAGTTCAAGTTCACGTGGGACTGGAACGATAGTATGAATCCCGTAAGTGTTCCTTCTTGAGCGGGTAGTCGATCCAGGAGTTGATAGGGGTGCTCCGACTTCTTGATGAATCTAAAACGAAAACACCCGAAAACCCCCTGGTTCCACCAATTTAATGCCCACGTTCCTTACATTAGCTGCCCTTGCTATGCCAGTTACGTGAAATAAGTGAGGGAGAAAAATCGAAGGTAAAGAGTAAGGAACATCGGTTGAAAGTGGGGAATAATACCCATGGTGAGGGAAAGTACAGAAAATAGAATTGAAGTATGAAGATGGGAATTAGTCAGGAAAAAGGAAAGGTTTCGTGTTGCCACCCAAGCGCATCTAGTTCACGCTCAAACCACTTAACCGCAGGTTCCTTGACAACATTTTTGGGAAGCAAGTTCCGACGCTCGATAACTCGACGCGATAAGCATGTCTCCGCTCTAACTCGATCGGACCGCGGTTTGTCTAGCATCATACAATGCCCGTAGAGACCAGATAGTTTAGCAGGATAAATAGCCAGGACAAATCAGGGCCGAACCGGTCAAAATACGGTAGGTTAGGATTAGGTCCCCTCTAATTCTTCGATAGTGCGTTGAATGCATCCTCAAACTAAGTAGGCGTTCAGGGTACGTTTGTCCTCGTAACCCCTCGACCAACCTAGTACCGACATGCAACACTCTATCTAGTGCCATTTTGTCCCGGACAAGGCATGGTGGACAGGCCTGGAAGCAATATTCTAAATGGGGTCGCACAAACGCTGAGAAGAGCTTCACAAACATATTACCAGTAGGGGACCCGAATTCAAAATTCAAATTCGGGGGACCTGCTCTGGTGGATAATTTATAAGAGTTACTAGTGGAACTGTGGGAGCAGGAAACTGTCCCAACCGACTGGAGCCGCACCGTCATAGTCCCAATTTTCAAGGGAGGCTCACGATCGGAATGCGGCAACCATAGAGGAATCAGTCTGATCTCCATCGCCTCCAAATTGCTTGCCTGTCATCCTTCAGAGACTAACTGCCACTTGTGAAAGCCATATTCGTGAAGAGCAAGCCGGGTTTCGTCCAGGTCATGGCTGCATTGACTACATCTTCACTTTGCATCAGTTGTTGAAGCACCGTCACATATATTGGCGGCCCACCGTTGCCGTGTTCCTCGATATCAAAGGTGCATTCCATTCGGTGGATAAACGTGCACTTTGAGACTGTACTCAGGAAAGGTGTATCTGAGAAATATGCAAACATTACCCGATCAGTATACGCGCGCAGCTCAGGCAGAATGAGGTGTTACGGCAAGCTGTCGTCGCCCTTTAATATCTCCAGCGGTGAGAGACAAGGATGCCCGCTGTCACCTTTCCTCTTCAACTTCGCTATTGACGAAGTCATGGAAATCGTGTTCACAGGACACGACTTAGAAAGTGTGGATCTTCTCCCAGGAGAACGACTTCTTGACTTGGAAACTACTGACGATATTGTCCTAATCTATGACAGCTCACAAACATGCCAAGCAGCACTGGACAGATTAGCACGGGCTGTAAATCGCTTCGGGCTTTGCTTTGCATCATCGAAGTGCAAAGTGTTCCTCCAAGATTGGCCTGGACCGCCTCCTTCGCTGACCCTTGGTGGGGATCAGCTAGAAGTCGTTCAAAAATTCAACTACCTGGGAAGTTGTATCAGCGCCCGGGGGATGAAAGATGAGATCACGAACCGTATAACAAAAGCTCGAGGCGCTTTTGCTAATCTTCGCCACTTATGGCGCCGCCGCCCTGAAGGGTAGAGTGTACAATGCAGCGGTACGTTCGAACCTACTGTACGGTTGTGAAACCTGGCCCCTTAGATCAGCGGACATAAAGAGGCTAGTTACGTTCCACCACCGGTGCCTATGCAAGTTAACTCACATCTGGTGGGTACACCGCGTGAGCAACGAGCGTGTTCGACGTCTTGCTTACGGCACAGGAAAAGAAAATGAACTGCTCAACACCGTTATTTCACGCACCAGTCTCCGATAGCTCGGCCACGTGTTACGCATGCCAGTCCACCAACTCCCGCGAAGTGCGTTGTTTGCGCGCCGGGGGTGTGGATGGAAGAAGAGAAGAGATGGCCAAGCGATGACTTGGTCGAGAGGAATGAAGTCCTTCACTTCGGAGCTGGCCTCTGTTGGAGCGTCTCGGCTCTCCGGTTGGGTCCGAAAGACGATGAAGACGTTCGGCTGGATACGCTTGTTGACATGGCTAGGAGCCGACCTCCCTGGCGTTCGTGCTGTGTTTCTTTCTTCCACCCCACCCATATTAATCTACCCTTCCTACCACGATCTCCCTATTTAGCATTTTATAACTTTGCATAATAAGTTACTTTTTTCAGCTGCACAGTATCCTGCAGGTAGCTTGCCGGAACGATGCCCATCCATTACCGGTAGCTCAGCTGACTTGCACTTATTGCATTTCCTTTCCTTTTTTCTTGGTATTGCGGCACAGTATCTGAGGTGTTTCCCACCTCTAGCTGACGTGTATAGTGTGTCCCGAAAGAAAGGCGGATAAACCACAACATCCGGAACCCTTTACTAGCCGCCTTCTTCCAGTTGTCTCCAGAGTGTAGCGTGGAACAGTGGAGGACACCTAGATCAACCTGATGAGTCACGTGAGGAAGTTCACTCCCATCGAGCACATAACTTGTGGAAAAATCAGAAGCTCCAAAATGCAGCACTGAACAATTTGCCCGATTTATGGGCAGCAACCACAAGAGAGACCATTCCCAGAGTCTATCGAGAGCCCGTTGAAGAGCCACAGGACCTCCAGGGATATCAACAATATTCCAGAGCTTTAGGTTATCAGCAAATAAGAGCGATGGTACCTCAAGCTCCTTCGGCAAATCATTCACGTAGACTGAGAAAAGCAGCGGACCTAGTTCAAGTTCAAGTTCAGTTGGGACCGGAACGATAGGATAATCCCGTGAATGTTCCTTCTTTTGCGTATCATTGGATCGGGAATTGACAGTTCTGCTTGAGATGTTGAAAAGCCTAAAACAAAGACCGCATCACACCCAGTCCAAGCAATTACTGCCCACATTTTCCTGCCCAGCAGTCCCTGCCGGGCCGGTTTATGTGAAGTAAAAGAGTGAAGGGTAAGCTAAGAAAAGAAGAGGAGGAATGTCAGCTAAATGATGATAATACCAAGGTGAGAAAATTAAAAAAGAACGAAGGGAAAGTTGAAGATACAAGTCGGTTAGGAGAAGGGGAATGTTTGGTACTGCCACCCTAGAGCATCTAACTGACGCTCGAAACCCTCTACCGTAGACTCCCTAACCACGTGCGCTGGAAGCGAGTTCCAACGTTCAATAACTCGACGCGACAAGCGAGTTTCCGTCCTTACCCGGTCAGAACGCTGTTTGTGCAGCTTCAACGGGTGACCTCGGAGACTAGGCAGCTTGGCGGGACTAAATAGCCAGGACAAGTCTGGACCGATTTTACCCGTTAAGATACGGTAAGTGAGAATCAAGTCTCCTCTAATTCTGCGGTAGTGCATTGAGTACATACCCAAGCTAAGCAAACGTTCGGGATACGTTTGCCCCCGTAATCCTTGCACTAACCTTGTACCCACTCGCAAAACCCTCTCCAGTTCCATTTTGTCCCTTACAAGACAAGGTGGACAAGCCTGGATACAGTACTCTAAGTGAGGTCGCACGAAAGCTGAGAACAGCTTCACAAAGATATTGGCCGTTAGGACACCGAAGGAGCGGCGAATAAACCACATCATACGGAACCCTCTACAAGCAGCCTTCCTCCAATTTTCCCCAGAGTGAAGCAATGAGGTATGGGTGATACCTAGATCAACCTGCTGAATGACAACAGGGAGTTCACTTCCACCAACTACATAGCGCGTGGGGGGACTAGCACCTCCAATGCGGAGGACAGAACATTTCGCCTGATTTATGGGCATCAACCATAAGGTTGACCAATCCCAGAGCCTATCCAAAGCACTCTGAAGTGCCTCAGAGCCACCAGGGATATCCACAATATTCCAGAGCTTGAGGTCATCAGCAAACAATAGCGACGGTACTCCAAGCTCCTGGGGTAGGTCATTGACATAGATTGCGAAAAGCAACGGCCCTAGAACCGAGCCCTGCGGAACGCCACTAAGAACAGCTTGTCTAAGCGAAAGGCTACGCCCCACGCGTACACACTGTTCTCTGCCCTCTAGGAAAGCAGAAACCCATTTAAGGGCGGCTCCAGATATCCCATACGATCTCAACTTCAATGAGAGTCGTTGATGTGGGACAGTATCAAAGGCTTTCGAGAAGTCAACGAAAAGCACGTCGATGGCGTGACCGTTGTCTACTGCCTGAGCCCAGCTTTCACGAGCTACAAGCAAATTTGTCAGACATGAAAATCCCTTACGGAATCCGTGCTGGGCCGCACTGAGAAGGTTAAACTTAATCAGGCGATTCTCCACCGAATCCCTGACCAATTTTTCAAACAACTTAACTACTACGCTTGTTAAGCTGACAGGTCGGTAGTTCGCGGGCAGAACTCTGTCCCCGCCCTTAAAAATCGGACAGATGATTGCCTTCTTCCATTCAGAAGGTAAGGCACAGCTGTCGAGTGATATTGTAAACATGCATGTCAGAGGGCCACTTAGCTCAGCGGCCAATTCATGCATCAGCTTCGGATGAATTGAATCAGGGCCAGAAGCTTTGGAAGGATTTAGCCCTTGCAATAGCCCGAAGACTTGTGTCTCCGTTATGCTGATTTCAGTTAGGCAAGAATCCTCCGGAACTTTAGTGACCAGCTCAACTTGAGGTAGAGAGGCCTCATGAGAAAAGACACCAGTATACTGTTCGCTAAGTATACAGGCATTATCATAGTCGGTATGCCCATGGGTCCCGTCCGCTCGTAGTAAAGCCGGTATAGACGAGTTTGTACCGCCACGTCTCTTTACGTAAGCAAAGAACTTCTTTGGATTTGTTACGGCTGCGTTAGCCAAATCCTCCTCGTACTGAAGACGAAGAGTCCTAAGATGATGCTTACATTCATTTCTAACCGCTCGATAGTTTTCATAGGTGCTGGTTGATGAAGCCGCTTGGTAAGTTCGCCAGCACTTAGAGCGCTTCCTGAGCAGGTATTTACTTGTATGATCTATCCATGGAGGCTGCGCCCGTGTCATCCTTCTCTTAGTGAGTGGGATGTGGGGAGCAAAGATCTCGGTGAGGTATGCTTTAAATTGCTCCCAGGCTGTCTCAACGGTGTCAGCCACGGTGATCGCACAACGCAAAACTGAAGCTTTGGCTCGCATTGCGTTAAAGTCTGCCCGCCAAATATTTGGACATGCCTCAGCGGTAGCTTGATGACACTTAGTTAAAGCACATCGAAAGGATATGCAGACATGGTCACTGGCTCCTAGAGGACAGTCGTAGACAATATCACTTACGAAATCGTGTGACTTCGCAAAAATGAGATCCAAGGTAGACGGAATTTGGTTGCGCATATATCTAGTCGGGAGGTCCACGAACTGATGCAAAGGCAGTTGCAATGTTAGCTCAAGGAGATCCGAACCGAAAGTGCCCACCGCCGAACTGCATGATAGATCAGCCCAGCAGACTTCAGGTAAGTTGAAGTGACCCAGTATTAGACACCTATTGGCAGCCTGAGTACGAATAAATTCAATAACCTCCCTGGAGATACTACCAGGACTTCGATACACCACTACAACTGTAAACTGAGCAGAGGAAGTGCACACAATAGCCGAGAGGGCTTCAACAGTTTGATCCGGCGACTGGAACACACAAGTCCTCAACACATCGAGTTTACAACTCACATAAAGAGCGGAGCCCCCACCTTGGCGGCCAAAGGAACGATCGCATCTAAGCAGTGTGTAGCCAGGAAAACATACTTCACCGTCTGTGATATCCGGGAACAGCCACGTTTCGGTGATAGCAAGTATATCGGGACGAGATTTGTCTACAAGTAGACCCACCTCGTGTACCTTGTTCCTTAGGCTACGCACATTACTAAGCACTACCCGAAGGAACTCGGCACGACCAGCCCTGGGTCGTACGCTACCAGAAGAGGTTCTGGTAGGGCAGAATTTGACTTCCGGCTGACCACCTGAAAACCCACAAGACGAAGGCCTTGCTCACCAGCCGCCCGCCTGCTTTTGATGGCTTCCTTTAACTTCAGTCGATCTGCCAGTGGGAGGTCCGGCTGAACGCTGACATTACTACCCTTGAGTTTGAATGCAAAGCGCATTAACACTTTGCCTTCCTCCGGGGTTGAGAGGACTACACGAAGTAGTCGGGGTCGCGGATTTGGCGTGTCAACAGGGACGTTCCCCAATCTGGTTAATTTCCTGATAGTGACACCGGGGATACCAGGTGGAAGCATCTTGTTGACGCAGAGCTTGAACCACTGGAGGTCATCCAGCATGCGCTCCTTTGGAAGAGCTGCCGCGGATTCAGCAACGTTACGAAAGTTAACGCTACTATCAGTCAAAGAATCACCTCTACGAGGCGTATTCACTCCACGCGTCTTCGACGCGACCTCAGTTTCGACCGGTTTGGCAGATGACACGGCGCGTTTCTTCGCCAAGTGAGCTGGAGTAATTGAGGTTGAGGCTTTATCCTCTGCCTCCAACTCCCTCACCGGTCTAGTCTTTTCAGACTTTGCGGGTGTGGCCGAAGTCGACAACGCGCGTTGCTTCGCCAGTGGTATTGGGGTGATTGGAGTTGGAGTTTTGGGTTCCACCTCCAATACCTTAATGCTTTCAGTACCTTCAGGCTTTGAGGCAGCCTTAGGGACTTTCTTAGCCCTCTTCATCCTGCTTTTATTGGGCCCAGGGGCAATAAGTTCGGTCACGCTTTGGACGGCTTCCAGTAGGACATCAGAGGCCCCTTTAGAGGCATTCTGGACCGATGTTGCTCGATGTCTCCTCAGTGACCTCAAGAGGCGTAGATCGACGGCGACGGCATAGAAGACAATTGAACAGCATGCTATCGTTAGTCGAAAGCATTGCGTACTGATCAGGGCTCAAATCGGTGCAGGTCTCATGGTACCAGCAGTTGCATACATAGCACTGCATGCCACCAGACTCGTCCATCACGGGCTTTGAGCAGCTCCCGCTGCCACATACAGCATTAGATTCGCTGATCAATGCAGCCGAAGATACATTAGCGTTGGTATTCAGTGAATCCGACATGACGCTTTTAAAGAGTGTGAAACAAGTATCAAAACGTAAACCGACAAGCTGTTACCTGCAGGGCAATCAGCAGAAACAGTTATGGGTTAAACAAGGTGCAAAACGGATTACAAAACACAAAAATACCGGAAAAATAGCCAGAGGCTGAACCCGAAAAGATGGACGACGTTGGTAAGTACCCGAAAACGGGTACGACGTAATCCGGGGAAAAACGATGATCCAAAATTCTTTGGATCAAGTTCAAGTGGGACTAGAACGATAGGATGAATCCCGTAAGTGTTCCTTCTTGAGCGGGTCGTCGATCCAGGAGTTGATAGGGGTGCTCCGACTTCTTGATGGGTCTGAAAGGAAAACACCCGAAAAACACCCTGGTCCACCAATTTAATGCCCACGTTCCTAACATTAGCTGTCCCAGCTGTGTCAGTTACGTGAAGTAAGTAAGAGAGGAAGGAGAATCGAAGGTAAGAGAGTAGAGGAAATCAGTTAAAAGAAGAGAATAATACCAATGACGAGGAAAAGCAAAGAAAATAGAACGAAGTATGAAGATGGGAATTTGTCAGGAAAACGGAAAGGTTTCGTGTTGCCACCCAAGAGCATCTAATTGACGCTCAAACCCCTTAACCGTAGCTTCCTTGACAACATTTTCAGGAAGCAGGTTCCAGCGCTCGATGACTCGACGCGATAAGCGTGTCTCCGCTCTAACTCGATCGGACCGCGGTTTGTCCAGCTTCATACAATGCCCGCGGAGACCAGATAATCTAGCAGGACTAAATAGCATGGACAAATCAGGGCCAACCTTCCCAGTCAAAATACGGTAGGTTAGGATTAGGTCCCCTCTAATTCTTCGATAGTGCATTGACTGCATTCCCAAACTAAGTAGGCGTTCGGGGTACGTTTGCCCTCGTAATCCCTTGACCAACCTAGTACAGACACGCAACACTCTATCTAGTGCCATTTTGTCCCGGACAAGGCATGGTGGACAGGCCTGGACGCAATATTCTAGGTGGGGTCGTACAAACGCTGAGAAGAGCTTCACAAACACATCAGCGGTTAGGGTCCCAAAAGAACGACGGATAAACCACAACATTCAGAACCCTTTACTAGCCGCCTTCTTCCAGTTGTCTCCAGATGTAATGTGGAACAGTGGACGACACCTAGATCAACCTGATGAGTCACGTGAGGAAGTACAGTCCCATCGAGCACATAAGTTGTGGAGGAATCAGACGCTCCGATACGCAGCACTGAACACTTTGCCCAGTTTATAGGCAGCAACCACAAGACAGACCATTCCCAAAGTTTATCCAGAGCCTGTTGAAGAACCATAAGACCTCCAGGGATATCAACAATATTC